>JAXQQM020079802.1:0-155178 GCA_034641835.2 Pinus albicaulis
TTCTAAGAAAATTTATTTTTCCTAAAAATTCTTGTAATTCTCTGATGTTCCTAGGATTATTGATATTTAAGATTGCCTCTATTCTAGTTGGATCAATTCTAATACCCTCTTTCGAAATAATGTCTCCCAAAATTTTTCCTCCTTCTTATCTAAAAAGCGACTTTTTAGGATTTAAGGATATAACAAACTTTCTACATTTTATGAATACTCTTCTTAGAAGATCTAGATGTTCATTATCTAATTTGGAAAACACTGTGACATCATCTAGGTAAATAATTAAAAATTCATGGATTTCCTTTGCAAAATCTATGTCCATAGCTCTTTGGAATTTTTCTCGAGCATTCATCAGTCCAAAGGGAATTTTCAAATACATGAAAGTTCCGCAAGGAGTGGTAAATGCAGACTTTGCTTGATCTTCAGGTTGGACTAGGATTTGGTTGTATCCATAAAATCCATCAAGTAATGACATTCTGGATAACATTACTACTCTTTGTAGAATGTGGTCCATTTTAGGGAGGGGATAGTTATCCTTCAATGATACTTTGTTTAAGTATCTGAAATGAACACAGAGTCTGATTTGTCCTGTTTTCTTTCCAGTGGGGACTAAATTAGATACCCAATCAAAATATCTGATGGGTGATATAATTTGAGCATCATACATTCTTTTGATTTCTTTTTATATTAATGGCATAAGAACATGATTAATTATCCTAGGCTTTTGTTTAAAGCGCTTATGATTTTCTTTGATTGGTATCTTATGTTGGATAATGTTGGTATCCTAAGACTTGAAGTCTTCATAACTCCATGCAAATATATCTTGGAACTCTTTAAACAAACTAATGTACTTCAAATTTTCAGCTGGAGGTAATGCCTTGAATATCTTGGTAAGCTTGAGATTTTCTTTTGTTCCTATGTTGTATTTCTATATATCTGATCTTAGAGGCTCCATTTTGGGTTTTCTAGCTACATCATTGTAGCCAAAGAGATCTTCTAAGGGGGCTAATACCTTAGGAAAAATGTTGTCTTTGAGATTTAAAACTATTGATTCGTCATTGGTTAATTCCTCAATTTCTATTGTTTTTAATTTTTATATTTCTACTTTAGTGAATCTAGTTGTTTTTATTTTATTTACATCATTTACATCTATCTTGTTATTTATGGTATAGTCTAATGTACAATTTTTCTATATTACAGTTTTGAAATTCTCTCTCATAATTCATGAAAATATAAATTTCTGAGTCTTGTGAAAAGATTTTTCAATACTTCAAATTATCAGGTATGGTTGGCCTATGTCTTACCTCAGCCGTGCATTGATGATTTGGTTGAAAAGGTAACTTGCATGTGTTGGAAAAAGTTGCAAAACTATGTGCTTGCATGTTCTCCTTTCTTGGAATAACAACAAAGTCAGTTTCAAGAAAACAATTTATCAAGTCTAGGATGGTTTCTTTGTATTGGCTAACTCTAGGGTTATTCACAAGATACTTTCCCTTGACATTTTTTATGATAGGTTCTGAGTCTCCTATGATGCAAACTCTCTTAGCTCCAAGTTTTCTTATGATTTGAAGGCCTAGTAATAATGCTTCATATTCTGCCATGTTATTAGTACATTTGCAATTTAACGTGAAATCATGTCCTTCTGAATGATCATTCTCTAAATTGTAAATCCATACTCTAGCTCTCGCTCCTAATCTATTTATAGTGCCTTCAAAATCTAAAGCCACATAGACTCATGAGCTATATTTTCACAATCAATTTATTTGTGTCTACAACTATCATTTTATCTTTTCCATTGTTTGAATTACATAAGATAAATAAGTCTAGATCAGAAAGCAGGGAATAGATAGGATAATTATGTGGTTTTTCAGAACTGCTTACCATGTACTTAATCAAATTTTCTCTATAAGCTGACGAAACACGAAAATGGTAGCATATGACATATCTAATTGCAGTGATCCCTGTAAATTTTCTCCCCAAGATCGAGATAATAACATACCATATTTAGGTGGGTTATTAGAAACTACAATATCCATCACGACACTCTTTGCTATGCACTGGACTAGAATCAAACATAGATCTTTTATCAGGCCAAGGCATTTAACTTGACTAGAATCAAAGGAGAACAAGTCTTTGTATGGTCTGGTGATGTCTAAATTCAATTTATACATGACTGCTTTAGGCATTAAGTTATGAGATTCTCCTGAATCCAACATAGAATTATGTAAGATTTTATCATGAATGCTTAAGCTAATGTAGAATGGAGGGACATGCCCTTGTTGATGTTTTCCATTAACTTTAGGACCAAATAATAACCGAGGTTGATCATCATTGAGGTTAACAACATCTTCGCCTTCACCTATGTTCAATGTTTCAGTGATTTGGGCTTTGTATGAATCATTTTTCACCAGTTTTGTTAAAGGAACTGGCATTTTCAATTTTTCCATCTCAATTTGGATATTGAATGGAATTTTATTTTTTCCTAATTGAATGATTTCATACTTACCAATTTTTGTTTGTGTGTTTTTGTCTTTTAATCAACAGTTGGTAATTCAGTCTGTGTGTCCAATTTTTTGTTTTCAATTTTGTTGTCTGGAACACTTTGAGTAGCAAATGAAGTTATGTCTATAATATTTGGGTTGGAAGTATTTCGAGTTTATCTATGGAGAATTTGTAGAGCTTTGGTCACGAGATCTTCTATTGTTTTCTTAGTTTGGGTTTGGACTGATTTCTAAATAGGAGATTATGTATTCTTCTTGCTTTTAAGGCTATACTGTTTATGAACTTCATAAATAGGAGATTCATAGCCTTTTTTATAGTCAAAGGACTCTCCATATTCAAATTGTAATTTTTGGAACATATATAATTCTTCTTCTTCTTGGGTAAGAAAAACAACATTTTCATTTTTTACTCCCATTAAATTTATCTGTGTGTCCTAGTCTTCTTCATTTTGTTGATAAATTTTAGCATACTTTTCTTTGAAAGGTGGTCTAATCTATTGATCGGGTACAACTTCTCTTGATTTAATGGTATTAGGATTTTTCCTAAAGTTGGGGTTTCTAATTTGGGGACCTTATTGATTTTCCCACTGAGGTTTTATTTCCATGTTCTCTAGTCTATCCATTAGTCTCTCCATACTTTTATCTAAACTATCTATCTTAATATTTGAAGTGGATGGTTCTCTCTTAATGGTTACTATCCTTTCATTCCTCATCCTTTCTCCTTTAGCTAATAAGTTAGCTTCTACACTAATTGCATCACCTTGCATCTGATCTAAATTTGCAGGGTTTCTTTCTCTTAATTGATAGGACATGTAAGCATCAAAACCATCTGGAAATTTGATTAGGGATAACTCTGGTGGAGGTCTGATATTCACTGAAATTGCATTATGAATGTTGTTAAACCTATTACAGTAATCCTGAATAGATTCATTAGTAGATCTCCTAATGTTCTCATATTTAGATAATATTTGTAGAGGGTTTTTATTTCTTTCCCATCTATTTATGAACAATTGATGGAAAAAAGCTAAATAAACATTAGGGTTAGAAGGTAAAGATTTGAACCATTTTTTAACATCTCCTGCTAGTGTTTGTGCAAATAATCTCATTTGTACATTGGCCTCATCAACTTCAAGTAATTCTAAGTAATCAATCATTTTATTTACATGTTGTTGCGAAATATATTGACTAGTACCATCAAACTAAAAATTTTCTCTGGTAATCCTATGTCATGGCATGTAAAGGGGCTTGTAAGACCAAAGGGGCATATCTGGCTACCATGGATAAGACTTTAGCATGACTGGGAGGTAAAGTAGTGATGCCTGAATATGAACTTGGAACACTTGAAGATGAGCTTGAAATGTTTAAAGATGAGCTTGAAACTTTAGGTTGGAGAGGAAATTTAGATATAAATGGTTATGTGGAATGAACTGTGGTGGATATTATAGATGAGGTGGTACTAAATAAAGCTGTATTTCTAGTTTTTGAACATACTGTAGAATGCTTAGGGGTAGTAGTAGTTAGGGAAAATAATTCAATTGACTGTTGAAAATAGGCTTCATCTATATCTTTTATCAAATTTGAGGTCTAAACAACAAGTTTATCAAAAGTGTCTAGAACCTGTTGATCTAAATCAAGTTGTATACTTTCCTTCTTTGCTTCAATGCACTGAATAAAATTGTAGTCTATTACAATATCATAGATTGAGTTTTCAGATTTAGTTCGAAATAAAAATTTATCAAATGATAAATCAAATTTAATATCCTGTATGCTTGATAACTCCTTAGGAAGTGAATTTTCTTTGATAAACTGACTACTACTTCCTAGACTTTCTACTTTTTTAGGTTTTTCTAAAATTATGTCAGGATCATCAACAATTGTAGTGGGATGTGGATAAGGATGAGCCCTGGTATAACATGTTCTTTTAGAAGCAATAATTTTAACTTTCAAGGATAATGTTTAACAACCCTTTAAAATCTTAGTGTGAAAAATGAGGAAAATTGTTTCCTGTAAGGTTTATTTAACTGAGGACTGATTTCCCCAGTGGAGTCGCCAATATGTTATCACTCCAAAATTTCCCAAGAGCTGTTATATGTGTTAAAAAGAATTATCAAAGGTAACTATCAACCAATTTTGTTGATTAGGATCTAGCCTTCCTAATGCTTTGAGATGGCTCTCTCTTAATGATTTAACTTTGTTTGTTTAATAAATTTTAGGCTAGTTATGTATGCTTGTTTGGATTGGTTTAGATTTGTTGGTGGAATTACTTATTTAGATGGATAGGTGCTTTTCCATTTTCTATTGTGCTATGGAGTCAAGATACTTTTAAAAAGAACAGAATCAAGTTACAAAGGAAGTGTTACAGGGAAGGATAGGTGAGAAAAATCATATCTCAAGGTTGAATGCTGAAGTGATCTTCAATCGAGATCAAGGAGCAATTAAGAATTCCTTAAACCAGATAATGAAGGAAGGTGGAGGAGGTCACTCGGGATCATAGGAAATTAACAGTTCTCTAAACCAGATATCAGAAGAAAACATAGAAAAGTATAACAGATCAAAACAAAGTTAATTAAACAAACTATGTAGTAAAATTCTTGTTATAACATTCAAATTTAGAAAACATGCAAGTTTATGGAATACTTAAGAAAAGAACATAAACAATTGAAATTATACTTCACAGAGATACCTCAACACATGAAACTTGTAAAGAAATGATTTTATTACTTATCATGCCTGTCAACTGGAAAAATATAAAATAACCCTCATGTAGTAGATCAATCAGTGATAGAAATATCCAGAAATCCACCCTCAATACTTCGAAATGTTGAAGTATTTATATAACATGTTACAAAAAACATCCTGTTAACTGAATAGGATTTACTCTAGGAAAATAAATATCTTTATGCAAAAAGATAGTGACACCTAGTAACTGATTGAAATTTGTCCCTGTTTTATTTGATTTTTGTTTACTGTTTGTTTCTTTCACATTGTCTGCTTCTTTCATCTGTCTTCTCTTTCACATTGTCTTTCATCTGTTTTCATTTTAACCTGAGAGTTCTTTTACCTTTCTTCTCTTTAACTTTTCATAGTAGATCACACCATTTTTCCTAAGTTTCTTCATCTAGAATCTTTATCTTCATCATCTTCTAGTTAATTTCATCTACTTCTGAATACTTGGAAAACATGGGCTTATTCACAAAAAGGTGATTTACTTCATGCTGGAGGTAAAAGAAGTTTTCTAAACTCCGAAGGAGCACTTTGCCTATGGGAACTCCTTTCATTGTTGAATTTGGGAATTTTCATAGCTACTTCCCTCATTTTCTTATCATAATCTCCATGCCTCATTATTTTATCTTTTATTACCAAAGGATTAGGCATACCTTTCTGTCTTAATACATCAAATTTGTTCATAAACCTGTTCACTACAAGTTCCATTGTTTGACATTTATCCTCAAGCTATGTCATTGGATTTATTTTCGAAATCACTTTCTTCACCTATAAGATAGTTTATGTTCTATAAGTTATCCCTAACACTTCCAATTCATACTTGTTTTTAGAATTTAAGAATTTTATTATTTCTCAAGCTTCATCTGGTTTCTTTCCAAGCTCTTCTTTTACCTTTTGAATTGCATTACCAACTTCCTTTACCAAGTCATTCTATTCGAATATGATCTATATAGAAGGAAAAATATCATTAACTGAGTTAATGATATTGGCCCACAATTGATGTCTTTCTTGGGCTAAAGGCTCTTTTAGTGATAACTCCTTTTCTAACTTGTGGATTCTTTCAGTTAATCTGTTGGATTTTTGTACTTCTTCCTGATGCATTACTTCTGCCAATTTCTTACAATATTCTAAACTCTTTACTTTTTCTTTGAGCTTGTTAATTTCTATAGTTTGAATTGACATATGTTTCATTTCCTTGATAAATTTTCTTGCCTCATCAGTGGGATGGGTTGTTGGTACTGATGATGTTGTTGCTGATGTAGTTGTTGTAACTTATATTGATACTGGAGCTGATGTAGGAGCTATAGGAATAGCAGTAATGGGAACTGCTTCCATGCTGGCTTGCTTTTCCTGCATAAGTTTTTCCATTTATGTTTTGTTTCTTTTAGTTGAGTTCTCATCTGAATGATGAGATTCATCATTTCATCCTTTTGATTTCCAATTTCCAAAACCTCTTTGGTTTTTGGATGCTCTGTATTTGATAAATTCAATTGTTTCTTTAGTGCAATTATTTTTGCATTCTTCTTTTTTATTAATTCTTCTGTTGCTTTGATATCTTTTGGATTATAACCAACTTCCATTACCAAATATTTAAGTGACTTTACCATGTTATGCTTTTCTAGTGATGAAGCTTTCCCTAGTTTTAACTGTGTATTTTTATTTTCTAGAGAATTTTGTAACTTCTGGACACTTAAAGCTTTGTGTGTCATGGTGGAATAGATCATTTCTCCTGCTTGTTTGTGAAACTCAATTTTTTCTATTGGATGCACATCTTTGGCAAGAACTTCAAAGGTTGTATTTTTATAATCTTCTTATGCTTTTGGGGCTTGCAGTTTTGGCTGTAGAAATGTCAGTTTCATCTTTCTTGTTTTGTAGTGAAAATCTGAAAGAAATCTATTCTAGTCACTGTGATTTTTCTTCCAGTACTGAGCATATGTTACAACCTTTAATGCTTCATTTCTGATTTTAATCTCTTTGTATTTCTCCATGATATATTTCTCTTTCTCCACAGGTTTTCTAGATGATGAAACTTCTGCACTATTTTGTTTCTGAATGATTTGTGAACTGGAAGTTGATGGCATATGTGTTTCTTCTGAAATTTTTGGAGGTGCATCATCTCCAACAAAAATATATTTTTCAATGGTTTGAATTGTTTCAACTCTCTCTTCTTGCTCTATCACTGGATTTATTTTTGTCTTATTTCTATACATAATCTTGAATTTAGTATCAGAAGTAGTTTCTGAAGAATAAGAGCCTTCTTCTCTGGCCCTCTTTGAATTTTTGTCCTGTGGGGCTAGAGTAAGCAGGATGGATCTAGTATCAACCTACTTCTCCACATCCTGTAAAGTATTTTCCAACCATTTTGACTTGTTGGAATACTTTTCAACTTCAGTATTTGACTCATGAATGAAAGGGGTAAATTTGAAATTAAATCTTAATCTACTTATGACACCCAAGGGGTCATAAGACCATTTGAAGCTACTACTGAACTTCAACACTTGTAAAAAATTTCTTGCTTGCTGTCCAACATTCCTACTGTTACATATCAAAGGCCTTAGCTATTTTTTGATCTTGAATTGGGTCTTCTTCTTAGATAAAAGGAAATTGATTTCATATGAATTCAATATTTTTATTATGTATTCTAAAGAAAATATCCTCATTGGGAGGTATTTGGGAAGCTTGTATGGCGTTAGATGGCTTCCATACACTCTGATTTTTGTATGATTCTAGTATAAATACCAGTCTCCTATTTCACTCTAATCTGAAAATTGTAGAACCTTTTTTATTTCTTCACTAATTCTAGGTTGAAGGCTACTGCTAAGGCTACTGCTAAGCATGTTAAAAACTGGATATACAAAAGAATCAATTAAGTCTCTAAAACTTAATTCAATGGAATCCATTCTAATCAAGGATGTCTAAAATACAATAGATTGGGGATTACCTTCTGTGTCTAATTTTTGTAGGTTAGTTGCAAACCATTATGATTGGAAATATATAAACATATGAAACAATACTTAGGAGTATTTGAATACTGCTTCTTCTAGTAATTTGACCAACTGATCATGGATTGCATCTACTAGGTATTGGGAAAAATTGAAGGTTGTAGCTGGAGGCTGACTTGGGAAAAAGATGCATAGGATACCAAGAATAGATGCATCTACATGCTCATCAATGAAATATCCTAAAATACATGACAACATGGTAACAATTTGCCTGGTTCTTTCTAAAAACATGGAAGTTGAGTATGGAGGATTGTTTTTAGGAATTTCTACTGATGAAGGGAGGAAAGTCTAAAAGATTTGGAATTTTTAAGGGAAGTCGAACTTTAAATAAAGCTCAGTAAGGGTTTCAATTGAGAAAGCTACTCCCTCTAGTTGTGGTTGAATCTACAGCATCTGATTGATGGATTGAACAATCATCGTAAAATGGATTTCCTGGTTTGGAGTAACTATAGCTCTTCCATTTGGGAAATATCTTATTTGGCACAGACTGGTGAGTTCTGGAAACTGATAGGTTTGTGGGAATATGTATTTGGGTAGGTTTGAGTCCCACATATGAATATAACCTTATTGATTAACAAATTTATCATGCCTCCAATAGTGCAGCTCTAAAATGTTGCTATCAGTGATCCAGATTTATGCAGGAACACAACAGAATAAACACATAACCATAAATATAGAGATGCAGTGGAAATAACACTTCATTTCATTAATATCAAAGAACTGAAATTTGCTTATAGACAGAATGGAGATAAAACTAGCTAGGGTGCTGGTAGCTATCTCTGAGAAGAGATGTGGTGGCTATAGGCCTCTGAACTGAGTTACAATGAGGATCGAGGGCCTATTTATTATTTAGAAACAATGGGAAATCCTAAACAGCCAAAACCCTAACCGTAGGAGATGAAGCGCCAAAACTATGGGCCCCGTTTGGGTAAATTGGTGTTTCAACTTACTAGGGGTGTAACTTTGGCATACAATCTCCATTTGACATGTACCAAACCTCGTTAGAAATATCTATCCGAGGACTAAAAATTTTGAACGAGAAACATTAGTGCATGGACCCATGTTGCTCTCTGTTTTCCCAAAAAACATCGTTTAGGGCCTCAAAACAGCTCCGGAAGTTCAGGACCCAAAAAACTGCTAGAAATAGTAAGTTGTACCGAAACTGAAAAATTGAAAGAGACAATGGTGGGGCCCCAAGTGGAACAGGCGAGTGACCACCAATATCCACCTAGATCATTCCTCCCCCCTTAGGAATCAATGGTCCCCATTGCGTTAAGTTCCTCCATGAGATGAGGAAATTTCTGCTAAACTTGGTCCTCGGTGTAGGAGTTGGCCAACTTTGACAACCTAATATAGTTGGATCTTTTGTTGGCGAGTGTTCTTGATTTGCATGTCCATGATACAATCTGTGGTGGCCTGTTCCATGCAGCCTGGGTTTAACTTTTTTGGTGTGAGTTTTTCTACAATGTTCGAGGTGTCCGGTAGAGGTGGGAAGTAAGGACGAAGGCAATCCACACTGAAGACTGGGTGTACACCAAGGAATGGTGGAATACTGAGCTAGAAGGAATTGTTCCCTACAGCCTTGGTGATGGTGTATAGCTCGTATCGGAGCAGGTGAAGCTTGCAGTGGGGTCCAGTGAGGCACTATTTCTGCAAATGTAGCCATACTTTGTGGCCCACTTGGAAATTGTGTGGTACCCGGTGTTGATCATGGCGTTGCTTGTACTTGGCATTGGATCTATCCAATATATCATGAACTTGTTGGTGGATGTGTTGAATGCGCTTGATGAAGCTATTTGCTTTGTCAACTTCAAACTGGACATGAGCTGAATCAGCCTGAGCAGCTACAAATGACATGGCTACGTCAATGGGATATAGTGGCTGGAATCCCAAGCCAGCCTGAAAGGGGCTATGGCAGATTGAACTATGGAGAGCCCGATTATAACTATGTTGTACATAGGGGAGGCTCTCATCCCATGTGCGTGGATGATTTGAATTGTACATGTGCAGAATGTGTACAATCATTCTGTTTATGACCTCTGTCTGGCCATCTATTTGGGGATGGAAAGCTATGGACTTGGTGAGCTTGGTATCCAACATTGACCAGAGGCTGGACCAAAATGTGCTAAGGAACCTACTATCCTGATCTGATATGATAGACTGTGGGATCCCAAAGTGCACCCACACTCATTCAAAGAAGATTTTAGTAGTGGCTTCTACTGTGATATTCTTCTTGCAGGCCGCCATAATGGCCATCTTTGAGAATCTATCGACGACCACGAAAACACGGTCATTTCCCTACCTAGTAGAAGGCAAGACCAACATGTAATCCATGGAGATGGATTCCCAAGGTCGACAAGGGATAGGTAGCAGAGTATATAGGCCTTGCTTCTTGATGGTCGGTTTGGCAATGGCACAAGCAGTGCAGGATCTGATGTGCTTCTTGACATCCTTTTGAAGTTTTGGCCAATAGAAATACTTCTACAGGATTGCTACTATTTTATCGACCTCGAAATGCCCACTGAATCGACTATAGTGTGCTTCAAATATCATCTTCGCACGCTCGCTAGAAGGAACACAAAGGTGTCCCAGGTGGCATAAAAGTGCATCTTGGAGGTGAAAATTTGGAACCTGCATACCCCCCAAGAGTGCCTTGTAAGTGTGGCCGAATTCTGGGTCACTCTCATAGAGAAGCGGCCAATTAGAAGTCTCGTGCCCACAAGAGTTGAGCACGGTGGTGAGCGCCACGATCGGTGGTCGGCTGAGGTAGTCTTCAACATTATTGGTGCTATCTTTCTTGTACTTGATGTTCAAATGAAACTGTTGCAGATATGTGGACCAATTCTAATGGTGATCATTCTGCAACTTCCCTTATGTATTTATGAACTGCAGGGGCCGGTGGTCTGTGTGGATGATTGTTTACTTCCCCAAGATGTAATGCTTCCATTATCGAAAAGCTTGCACAATGGAATACATTTCTTTTTCATAAGTGGGATACTTGCGAACTGTGTCAGAAAATGTCTCACTGGATGTCCCTGTTGAGTAAGAACTACCCCAATAGCATAGTCAGAGGCATCTGTCTCGATCTCAAATGGTTGTTGCAAGTCTGGTAAAGTGAGCACTGGGGCAGAACAGAGGTGATTTTTCAATTCTGTGAACGCCTTCTGTTGAGGTTCTGACCAAAATAATTTTTCTCTCACTCCTCCCTTGGTGACTTGACTCAAGGGCCAAGTGATATGAGAGAATCCCAACACAAACCTCCGGTAGAAATTAGTAAGACCCAGAAAGTTGCGAAGCTCTGTTATAGTGGTTGGGGCTAGCCAATCCCGAATTACTTGGATCTTGGCTGGATCCACATGCACCCCCCTTTCATCAATAATGTATCCCAGATATTGAACCTGGGTCATGCCAAAAGTGCACTTCTCCAAATTGGCACACAACTTGTGTTGCCGCAGTGTTTGGAGGACTTGTCAGATGTGGTGAAGGTGCTCCTCCCAAGTCTAGCTAAAGATCAGAATGTCATCCAAGTATACCACTATAAATGAGTTGGTGAATCGCTGCAAGATGTCGTCCATCATCCTCATGAAGGTTGCGGGAGTATTCGTCAACCCAAAAGGCATGACCAACCATTTGAAAAGGCCTTCCTTAGATTTGAAGGTAGTCTTCCACACATCAGAGGGTTCAATTGGTACCTGGTGATACCCTGACTTCAAGTCAATGTTGCTAAAATATTTTGCACCTTTGAGTTGGTCCAGAAGGTCATCAATCCGTGGGATCAGGTACCTATTCCGGATAGTGATCTTTTTCAGCGCCCGATAGTCAATACAGAGTCTCCACGTCCCATCCTTCTTCTGTACCAACATGATCGGGCTCCCACAGGGCGATGAACTTGGTTGGATGTGACCTTTCTACAGTAGCTCCTGAATCTACCTCTTGATTTCATCATTCTCCATAACAGAGTGCTTATAGATCGTTCCATTGGGTAGCGACGCACCTGGGGTCATATCAATCGGGTGCTTGACCTGACAGTGTAGAGGAACCCCTGTGGGTGAGGTGAATATGTCCTCGTACTCCTCCACAACCTTATCCATTTGTTGTTTTCGTGCAGAGGAGCCCTGTCTAGAGGTCATGGCCATAGTCTTCTTCTTACCCTGGGGACGGATCATTAGGAAAACGAATTTCCTGGTTTTGGAAATGATCTTACTGCATTTTTTTGCAGTAACCAAAGAGATAGCAGCAGGAGGTGGTACCTCTGGTATCCTGTACAAATTATTTCCCAAAGTAACAATAACAGTGCGAGGCCGAGACTCATACATAGCATGACGCTTCCACAAGTATCGTTGTCCTAATAATACATCAGAAACATCAATAGGAGCAACGTCACATAATACCTCATCCATGAAGAGCTTGATGCTATAGGGAAGGTGGCACTGCTGGCTGACGTGGAGATCTCGTCCTTGGTGAAGCCACCCGATGGTGTATGGATGTGGGTGAGCTGTGGTCGGAAAGCCCAACTGCTTCATGGCGTCTGCTAAAATGAGGTACTTTTGGCTCCCATTTTTGACAATGAACTCTACTGGGGAGCCCTTTACCCACATCTGGGAGTGGAAGAGACGTTCCTCCTCCTTTGGATCTTCCGGTTCCTCCTTCTGGATCTTCGTAGTGGCAACAGTGGCATTGGGCTCCGCATCAATAATTTGTTTCCCTCTGTCATTCCCCTTGCCAGGTTCTAATTCAAAGTCAGAGCATGCATCTGAATCAAAAGCCCGCATCTCAGCCACCAACGACTGCTTGGCCCGACACTCACTTGTGTTGTGAGTGGAGCTCTTATGGAACTCACACCACTTTCCCGTGTCCTTCTTTGGCTTTGTGGTGTTTTTATTTTCTTGTGGCTTCGATAGGTTGTCTTAATTCGCCATGCCTTGGCTCTGTCCTTTGTTTTGTGGTTTGGGAGCACCTTTCCTTTTCTTTTGATTCGTAGATCCAAAGTCTTGCTTCTTCTGTTTGAATTTCTGCTCAATCTTGGTAGCATACTGGTATGCCATACCAAGCGAGGAGATGTCAAGGAACTCCATTTCCTCCTGCATGTATTTGTGCAGACAACTACGATACTTTAGCACCAGGTGTTTCTCTGAATCTTTGATACCCAACATGGTGCGCAGGGTATGGAACAGATTCGTCAGCTCATGCACATCTTGATCCCTTTGTTGTCGCAGCGTGGTCCATTGTATGTACTTGTCCCCATAGCTCCCCACGGGATATTATTTTTCCTTGATGGCATCTCGGAAAGAATTCCAAGTGGGTACGAACGAGAACAGAGAGGGTTTTGCCTCGTCCTTTTTCTCACAGTGGGTTTCCCACCAATCCTTGACATGGGGGGCAGCTTTGAGTAGTGCAAAAATAATCTTCTCCCTGTCAGAAAAGTCATGAACCGAGAAATATCCTTCTAATAGATTCAACCATCTATCTACGGCATCTACATCTATTTGACCCTCAAATATGGGAATGTCAAAATTTACTTGTACCTTAAAAGGAGTCGCACCTTCAGAGTGGCTGCTGGATGCAGATGCGCCGCCGGTGGGTAGCTGTTGAAGGATATGGGAAAAGTTATCCATCATCGCGTTCCTTTTTTTTTAGAGGGCCTCCTCGAGAAATATTTTGATAGGATCTGCTGCTCCCTCATCTTTCTTTTCGTCCCCCATGGGCATCCATCGGGGTTTGCAAGGTTGATCTTGCAAAGGTTCCACCAGATCAAGCCCTAACTCCTTATACCCCGACCTCGTTGGGGACATGCAAAGAAGGATCGAGAAAAATCAGACCGCTCTGATACCACTGGACTGGATTTATGCAGGAACACAACAGAATAAACACATAACCATAAATATAGAGATGCAGCAAAAATAACACTTCATTTCATTAATATCAAAGAACTGAAATTTTCTTACAGACATAATGGAAATAAAACTAGCTAGGGCGTTGGTAGCTATCTACGAGAAGAGATGTGGCGGCTACAGGCCTATGAACTGAGTTACAATGAGGCTCGAGGGCCTATTTATTATTTAGAAACAATGGGAAATCCTAAACAGCCAAAACCCTAACCCTAGGAGATGAAGCGCCAAAACTATGGGCCCCGTTTGAGTAAATTGGCATTTCAAATTCCCAGGGGCGTAACTTTGGCATACAATCTCTGTTTGACGTGTACCATACCTCGTTAGAAAGATATATTTGAGGAATACAAATTTTGAACAAGCAACATCGGTCCATGGGCCCATGTTGCTCTCTGTTTCCCCAAAAAACGTTGTTTAGGGCCTCAAAACGGCTCCGAAAGTTCAGGACCCGAAAAATTACTAAAAATAGTAAGTTTTTCCGAAACTGAAAAACTGAAAGAGAAAATGGTGGGGCCCCAAGTGGAATAGGCGTGTGACCACCAATATCCACCTGGATCAATCAGTCCCAATGTCAACAATTTTGAAATCTTTATCTCCCAAAGGGGTGCGGTTGACATCTAAAAGGGGAGGTTGCAAAGGTTTTACACTCTGGATGTTGTGGGAAGCCATTAGTTTGTTTAATTATCGAGTTAATAAGCAAATTAGATGGTTTCAGGTACTTAGGATTACTTGGAATATTGAATTTTTGGTATTGGAATGGGTCTTGGCACCTGCGAGCTTCAATCCTGGTCGGTAATGGATTTCAGGTCTCTTTTTCGCAAATAAACAGGAATAATGAAATAAATGTGAAGGGTGAGGTTTTATTATTTTTGAACGTTGGGATTTATTTCATTACGCGAGGTTATAATATTTCAAATATCAGTGGTTTCATCGCATGCACGGAAGTGGTTTATCGCATAGCAAACGGTGGTCTAGCAAATTATCGCATTGCGAAAAGTAGTTTGGCGGTCTAGGGAATGGGGGGTGCAATAAAACCTGGGAGTGACACATGGCAAGGGAGGGGGTGGATAAAACCACCCATTTCGCACCCCCCCCCCTCTCGGCTCTAAACATTTGAGTGTCGAGGGATGCGAAATAGCTTGTGGGTCGTTAGATCTAATAACATTGATCAGATGACTGTCGGAGTTTCTTATTTTTACAAGGAGGTGGGGTGAGGGAAAGGGTTAAGTAGAGGTTTAAATGAAAGGAGGGGTTCAAATGAAAATTTGGGTTTAAATAAATTTGGACACGGGGATTATATATGTGAAGGGGTTAGAATGATAGTGGGAGGGGTTTATGAAATATTTTAAGTGTGATATTAAAATACATTAGGAGGAAGGGTTAATTAAAGGGGGGTGTTTAGTGGGGGGAAAGGATTAGAATAAGGGGAGAGGTATTTTATCAAAGGGAAAGGGATTTTTCAAGGGGAAATGGCTTCCAAGAGTGGAAAGAGGTATTTTATGAAGGGGAAAGGGTTTTGGATAAAGGGAAATGTTTAGAAAGAAATTAGTGATAATAGATAAACCAAATGATGCTTTCCATAAATTTTGGAAGTATCCTACCTACCCTTTTTATTCATCCTAAAATTTTTATTTCCTTTATTGGGTGAATTTGATCTTTCTGACCCTTTTATTTTATTTTGATAAGAAAACTAACTTATTTCTAACCTTATATCTTCCAACGGCTCAGATTAAACTTATGAGCTCATTTTTATTCTCTACCTAACTACTAATCTACCAATATTAAATGGTTTGGTCAGATCTTTGTTCACTAACTATCATGACATGAAATTTAAAGGCATGAATAAATCAAGATTATACTGTATGGTCATCATGAATTGTGGCATTTTTGACAAGCTGCACATAATTTTATTTGCAAAAGTAAAGTAAACTAAGAGTAGTGGTATTTGAATGTGCAACACCTTCACAAGTTATTTTTGTTTCTTTTTGTGGGGTTCATACTTTATATCCTTTTTTGATATTATTTTCTTTTGTTCCTTTGATTATTCTTTTAGGACATACCCTCTTTTCATTCTTTAATATGGAAAACATTTGCAGAAAGCAAAGGTATGTACAATATTACTAGACTTAACATAGTCAATCCAAAATTATGATCCCTATTATTATAGGACCCTAACAGTTGTGATAGAAAATACAATAAATGTCATAAGTGTGGTGAAAATAAATTATTTTACATAGATTGTGAAGAGAAGGAAGAAAGGGAATAAGAAACATCAAAAGAAGAGGATATACACGAGGAACCAAACCCAGAGAAAGAAGAAATGAATATGACAATATATTGTAATGTATTGGTAGAAATTAACACTCCTCAAACTCTTAATATAGAAGGACATATCAAGAAGAAAAAGGTAATATTGATGATTGATTTGGGTAGTACCCATAATTTTATTCATTGTAAGATAGCCAAGAAATTGAATTTATTTGTATATCGAGCACCAGAGTGTGAAGTGATGGTTGCAAATGGAGGAACTATCAATTTCTCTAGAAAGTGCCATAATATCAAGCTATCCATGGGATAATATGTATTAAATAGTACAATTCTTTCCATTCCAGTGGGTGGTGTTGATGTTGTACTAGGAGTCCAATGGTTATAATCTTTGGGTACAATACATTTTAATTTTGAAGAACTTTTATTGAATTTTTTTAAGGAAGGAAAGGAAGTTGAATTAAGGGGTATTTCAGGGAAACCAAGAAATATAAGCATATCTAATGGCACCAAAAAGCTTCTAAAGAAAGAAAAATAGGGTGTAATTGAACAATTATGCTCATTAGAGGTTCAAACATCAAAATATTCTATTTCTCCATATCTCTAAAATGTCTTGGAAAATAATTCCAGGGTATTTGAGACTCCAAAAGCCATCTCACCTATTCCTAATCATGATCATGCTATTCATTTGATTCCAAGAAGTGCTCCTCCAAACATCAGGCCTTACAGATATCCCTATGCAAAAAAGAGTGAGATTGAATGTATGCTTGCAAAAATGCTAGAGGTCAGTATAATTCAACCTAGTCAAGGTTCTTTCTCTACTCTAGTAGTATTGTTTTAGAGGAATTATATATCATGGCGGACGTGGCAGTATTATAGGGAGCTCAACAAGATCACTATTAAAGATAAATTTCCAATTCATGTCATTGATGAATTATTGGATGAATTATATGGAGCAAGTCACTTCACAAAGTTGGATATTTGTTCAGGATATCATCAAATATGAATGAATACTGAAGAAATTTTGAAAACAATTATTTAGAACTCATGACGATCATTATGATTTTTTGGTCATGCATTTTTTCCCTACCAATGCACCTTCTACATTTCAAGGTTTGATTAAATACCATTATCAAATCCTTCCTTAGAATTTTTTTGTTAGTCGTTTTTTATGATACACTAATGTACAACAAGTCTTGGAAGAATAATGTTCAACATGTTGATAGGGTCCTCAAAATATTGGCGGATAAATAATTATATGCAAAAATCCTCCAAATGTTTCTTTTGAGTACATGAAGTGGAATATATAGGTCATATTATACCTCACAAGGGTGTTAAGGTAGACCCTAACAGAATTAAATCCATTAAGGAATGGAAAATCCCCACAACCATAAGGAATTTGTGAGGATTTCCCTGGTTGACAAGGTATTATGATAAGTTTGTTAAGAATTATGGGAGAATAACAACACCTCTAACAACATTACTGAAGAAAGATGCATTTTCTTGGACTCCAAAAGCAGCTAAGGCCTTTCAACATCTTAAAGAGGCAATGTGACAAGCACCAGTCTTAGCTATGCTAGACTTCACAAAAACCTTTATTATGGAATTTAATTCTCAGGAAATGGAATTTGTTTTTTTTTTAAGCAATAATTAAGACCCATTTCTTTTCAAGTTTGTCCAATGAAAGGAAGTTATTTACACAAACCTATTTATGAGAAGGAAACGTTGGCAATACTACAAGCACGTAAGAAATGGAAACCATACGTAATGGGAATAAAATTCTAGGTAAAAAAAGATCATGATAGTCTTAAATACTTTTTAGAACAAATATTATCTTCAGAAGAGAAAAAAAAATGGTCACAAAGATGTTGGGTTAGGACTTTGAAATCATCTACAAAAATGGAATAACAATGTTGTTGCATATGCACTCTCAATAAAGGATTAGGATGTGGAAACATTGTTTTTTTTTCATTTCTATTATCCAACCAGATTAGATAACCAAAGCAAGGGCTGAATGGAAGAATGATGAAGAAGTGTGGGAACTTATTCAAAATTTAGAGCAAGATCCCAATACATCTGATACATTTAGCTTGGAAATTGATTCATTGTGGTACAAATTCACTTATACCTTTGTAACAATTCCCAACTTAAACAAAATTTGAATGGAATTGCACACCTTTCCCTTCGGAGGGAACTCCGTATTTTTAAAACTCACCACAGGGTTAAGAATGATTTTTTTAGGGATGAACTTAAATTTGATATTGAAAAGTTTGTGACGGAATGTTTGCTTTTCCAACAAAATAAATTTGAGGCAATTAAGACCTCGGGTTTGTTACAACCCTTACCCATTCTAGTTCAATGTTCGCAGGAGGTTTCAATTGATTTTATCATAGGTATACACAAGTACAAAGGAAAGAGTGTCATCATGGTGGTAGTTGATAGACTTACCATTAGGGGAATTTTGAGGTCTAAAATAGAACTCCTAAGGAAATTATAAAAGAATAGTGGAAATAATAAAATAATATTATATTACATCATCAAATTTTAGACGGAAAAAAATAAATAAACTTGTATTTTCAACTTATCTCCCTATGGGTTTACTTAAATTTCGAACGGACACACTTGTTGGATGCATATTTGATTCCTCGTCCAAGGAGTACCCATGTTCCACACTTTCGATAGACCCTGATACATGAAAAATGAGAAATACATGAAAAACATGATTACACTCATGTTTTTTCATGTATTTCACATTTTTCGTGTAGCATGGTCCATCAAAAGTATGCAACATGGGTACTCCTTGGATAAGAAATTAAATTTTGCATCCAAAGAGTACTCACTCGAAATTTGAATAAAACCTTAGGAAGATAAGTTGAAAAAAATAGTTTTATTATTTTATTTTTTTCAATATTTTTACTTTTTTAGTCTGAAATTGGTGAATCATCCCCCATGGTTGACATCATTATCTTGAATCCTATTGGTTATTATAAAGTATAATTGGTTGTCAATTTTTTTTAGGAGGCCTATTTTAGACCTCCAAATTCCCCTAATGTGAGTATGGACACTTTTATGCATTATCTCATCCATTTAAATCCAATACAGTTGCTATTGCATTTATGGAAATAACTCAAAAGCTACATGGACAACCAAAGATTATTATAAGATATAGAGATCCCATTTTCACTCAAAATTTTTGGATGAAATTATTTTCTTGTCTAGGTACTCAATTAGCACATACCTCATTTTATCATCCTCAATCTGATGGGAAAACTGACATATTGAACAAATTTTGGAAGGATATATTCATTGCTTTATTTCTGATAAACAAGCATAATCGGTCAAGTGGCTACCTCTGGCTGGATTGTTGTATAACACTTCCTTCCATACTACAACAAAAATGACACAATTTATGGCACTTTATGGATATCATCCACCATCCATCAGCAATATAGCATTGGAAGATAACATTTAGCATCAACAACAAGTTCTCCAACTCTGAAATGATAACTTCACTTTGGCACAAAATTGAATGAAACAAGATGCATATCAACATCGCAGTGAAAGAAGTTTTGGTGTAGGTGACACAGTTTTTTATGGCTATAACCATACAAAAAAATGTCCCTCAAGCAAGCTAATAAGGATAATAAATTATCACCAAAGTATTATAGTCCTTATAAGATGTTGCAAAATATTGATACTATGGAATACAAATTGGATATTCATGCATCTTCCCGAGTGCACCCAATTTTCCATGTTTCATGCTTAAAGAAAATTATAGGTGACAAGCTCCGAGTTCAAACAATATTTCTAGAACTTGATGAGGAAGCAAAAATCATATTGGAACCTGAAGAAATCATGGAAATAAGAACTTGATAGTTATGGAATCGATCAATTTCAGAGTATCTCATCTAGTGGAAGAACTTATATGTTGAAGATTCCACATGGGAGGAAGAGAATTTTATACAGAAGCATCAAAAACTTATTGTTAGTGTAACCCCCTTACTATTATAGTTGTAACCATGTAGTCCCCATATTGTTTTTATTGTGCCCCATAAAATCCCACTATTATTATTTTTGTGCCCTTACATTATTATTGCTATGTCAGATCTGATTATATTGTGACCCCTCAAGCTCCTATATATAGAAAGGATGTTTTTTCATGTTTATCATCCAATAATTGTTCATTTATCTAATGTAAAGGAGGTTTCCCCCTCGAAGCAGATAATTTTTCACGAATTTTGTTTTCAAACCAATGAGGTTTTCATCCTTTGGTATATCAAGAAAATCCCATCTATCATTCTTTTTAATAGATTCAATTTCTTCATCCATGGCTTACACCGATTTTTCATCTTTGATTGCTTCTTCAAACGAAGAAGGTTGGAATGACAACAATGAAAAATTTGAGCTAACACCCAAATCATCATAAATATATTTCAAAATTCTCATATTTCTCTTAGCATTGCTTGATTCATCACCTGATTGGCTACTCGATGAATTTTTCTCTGTTGATCTGCTTGAAGATCCATGCTGCTCATAAAATATTCCTTGTTGGTGTTCGCTCTTGTGATGCTTTCTACTCCTTCTGTGCTACATTATCTTCTTCCATCATTATTGACTGTGCATGAACTTCTTTGCTTATAGTCCCATTTCATGACTCTTGTTATTTGAACACAACATTTCTGCTAATTATGGTCTTCTTAGTGATAGGGTTATCCAATTTGTAAGATTTTAAAAGCGCACTATAACCAATAAATATCAATTTTTCACTTTTATCATCTAGATTACCTCTTAGTTGCTTAGCCACATGTGCATAGGCTACACATCCAAACACTATGAGAGGATATACACTACAATATATACCTAACCATGCTTCTTCTGGTACTTTATTCATCACTCTTTGTAAGATATCTTTTTATTACATAAAAAACACATGTGATCCAGATTTCTGTAGGAACGCAACAACATACACATATAACCATAAACACAGAGATGCAACGGAAATAATGCTTCGTTTTATTAATAAAATAATCTCTGAAATAGGCCTACAAACATAATGGAAACTACCTAGGGCACTGCTAGCTTATCTCTGAGAAGATATGTGGCAGGCGCAGGCCTCTACACTATGTTACATTGAGGCTCAAAGGCCTATTACAGACATAATGGAAATAGAAGAACTAGAGTACTGGCAACGTATCCTTGAGAAGAGATGTGGTGGCTATGAGCCCTTGAACTATGTCACAATGATGCTTGAAGGCCTATTTATTGTTGAGAAATAATTTGAAACCTGAAACATCCAAAAACTTAACCCTAGGAGATGAAGCGCCAAAAATGTGGGCCCCGTTTGGGTAAATTAGTGTTTCAATTTCCCAAGGACATAGCTTTGGCATCCGATCTCCATTTGATGCACTCAATAGATCGTTAGAAATATCTTTCTAAGGACTACAACTTTAGTTTGAGAAAAATCATTGCATGAACCCATGATGCTCCCGGTTTTCCCAAAAAACATCGTTTATTGCCTCAAAATGATTATGGGAGTTTAGGACCCACAAAACTGCTAAATATGTAATTTTTGTTGCAACTTGAAAACTAAAGAACTTATGGTGGGGGTTCGAATGGAATAGGTGGGTGGCAATCTATGTCCACCTGGATCATTAATGCATCAAAATGGCTACAGGCGTGCAGGACCCAAAAACATGGTAAAAATAGTAAGTTGCTGGAAGTGGAGAATTGAAAGAGTTGATCGTGTGGGTCCAAATGGAATAGGTGGGTGGCCACTGATATCCACCTGGATCATTCCTCCCTCCTTATGAAGAAATGGTCTCCATTACGTTCAGTTCCTCCATGGGGGGTAAAATTCTGCTGAACTTGGTATTGGATTTGTCCAGGATATCGCGGACCTGTTGGCAGGCATGCTAGATGTAGATGTGCCACAGGTGGGGAGTCGTTGAAGGATATGGGAAAATTTATCCATCATCTCATTCCTTTGTTTCTCGAGGGCCTACCTGAGCAAGATTTTGATAGGATATCTTACTCT
Source organism: Pinus albicaulis (assembly GCA_034641835.2). Taxonomy (NCBI): domain Eukaryota; kingdom Viridiplantae; phylum Streptophyta; class Pinopsida; order Pinales; family Pinaceae; genus Pinus; species Pinus albicaulis. The sequence continues at coordinate 22,409 of JAXQQM020079802.1, forward strand.
CTCGTCTTTATTTCCTTCCGCAATGAGGGTTCGTCGGGGTTTGCGAGGCTGATCTTGGAAGGGTGAAACTAGATCGAGGCTGAACTCATACCCTGACCGCGTTTGGGACATGCAAAGAAAAATAGAGAAAGAGTAAACCCCCTATGATACCACTGATCCACTTTTTTGTAGGAACGTAACAGAATACACATATAACCATAAACAAAAATATGCAGGGGAAATAATGATTCATTTTATTAATAAAATAATGACTGAAATAGGCTTTTAAACATAATGGAAGCTAGCTACGATAGTGGTAGCTTATCTCTGAGAAGAGATGTGGCAGGCGCAGGCCTCTGAACTATGTTACATTGAGGCTCGAAGGCCTATTACATACCCCTCAACTATGTTACAATGATGCTCAAAGGCTTATTTATTTTTGAGAAATAATGTAAGACTTGAAACGTCCAAAAACCTAACCCTGGGAGATGAAGCGCAAAACTGCGGGCCCTGTTTGTGTAAATTGGTGTTTCAACTTCTCGAGGATGTGACTTTGGCATCCGATCTTCGTTTAACATGCTCAATAGCTTGTTAGAAAGATATTTCCAAGTAATAAAACTTTTTGTGTGAGAAACATCAGTCCATGGACCAATGTTGCTCCCAATTTTCCCAAAAAATGTCGTTTAGGGCCTCAAAACAGCTCCGGAAGTTCAGGACCCGAAAAAATGCTAAATATAGTAAGTTGTGTTGCAACTTGAAAACTAAAAGAACTAATGGTGGGGGTTCAAATAAAATAGGTGGGTGGCCACTGATATCCACCTGGATCATTAATGCCCCAAAACGGCTCCGGGCCTGCAGGACCCGAAAACATGCTAAAATAGTAAGCTGCTAGAAGTGGAGAACTGAAAGAGTTGATGGTGCAGGTCCAAATGGAATAGGTGGGTGACCAAAAATATCCACCTGGATTTTTCCTCCCTCCTTAGAAAGTAATGGTCTCCATTCTGTTAATTTCCTCCATTCAGGGGAAAATTCTACTGAACTTGGTATTGGATTTTTCCACGATGTCGCAGACTTGTTGGCAGGTGTGCTAGATGTAGATGTTCCACCGGTGGGTATTTGTTGACGAATATGGGCAAAGTTATCCATCATCACGTTCTTCTGTTTCTCGAGGGCCTACCTGAGAAATATTTTGACAACATTTTCTCCTCCCTCGTCTTTCATTCCTTCTACCATGGGGGATCATCAGGGTTTGCGAGGTTGATCTTGGAAGGGTGAAAGTAGATTGAGGATGAACTCCTTATACCATGACCACGTTTGGGACATGCAAAGAAAATTAGAGAAAGAGAAGACCCCCTCTGATACCACTGATCCAGATTTTTGCATGAGCACAACAAAATACACATATAACCATAAACACATAGATGCAGCGGAAATAATGCTTCATTTTATGAATAAAAAAATGACTGAAATAGGCTTACAAACATAATGGAAACTAGATAAGGCATTGGTAGCTTATCTCTAAGAAGAGATGTGGTAGTCACAGGTCTCTGAACTATGTTACATTGAGGCTCGAAGGCCTATTAGAAGCATAATAGAAATAGATGAGCTAGGGTACTGGCAGCGTATCCCTGAGAAGAGATGTGGTATCTACCAACCCCTTAACTATGTTACAATGAGGCTAAAAGACCTATTTATTGTTGAGAAACAATGTAAAACCCGGAACATCCAAAAAACCTAACCCTAGTAGATGAAGCGCCAAAAATGTGGGCCCCGTTTGGGTAAATTGGTGTTTCAACTTCCCAGGGACGTAACTTTGGCATCTGATCTCTGTTTGACGTGCTCAATAGCTCGTTAGGAATATATTTCCATGGACCCATGTTGCTCCGAATTTTCCCAAAAAATGTCGTTTAGGGCCTCAAAATGGCTCCGCAAGTTCAGGACCCAAAAAACTGCTAAATATAGTAAGTTGTGTTGCAACTTGAAAACTAAAAGAACTAATGGTGAGGGTTCAGGTGGAATAGGTGGGTGGCCACCGATATCCACCTAGATCATTTCCCAAAAACAGCTCTAGGCATGTAGGACCCGAAAACATGCTAAAAATAGTAAGCTACTCGAAGTGGAGAACTGAAAGAGTTGATGGTGCGGGTCCAAATGGAATATATGGGTGGCCACCGATATCCACCTGGATCAATATGAAAATTCTTCTACCCAATACTCATTGGACAAGTTTCTTCCTTTCAACATGCTCCTTTCCATATTCGTAATGGTTTTTCTATTTCTCTTTGATACACCATTATGATGCAGTGTGTATATAGTTGTAAAATATTTTTTGATTCCATTTTGTTTGCAGTAATCATGGAATGCATTTGAATCATATTCCCCACCATGACCCGACCTTAATACTTTCATCTACTAATCAATTTAGTTTTCTCCTAAGGCTTTCATTTCTTTAAAATTTTCAAAAGTTTGAGACTTCTGATTTAAGAAGTAAACCCAACTCTTTCTCAAATAATCATAAATGAAATTAAGGAAGTAACAACTTCCAACAATTGACTGTGTCCTCATAGGTTCACATAGGTTTGCATGCACTAGCTCAAGAGGTTGTTTTTCTCTATATGCAACTCCCTTTGGAGAAATTTCATGATGTTTATTTCCCAATATGAAACACTCACAAGTACTAGTTGCTTCTCTCATGGGAGGAAATCCTATAACCATCTGTTTCTGATACAATAATATTAAACAAGGAAATTGAAACTTTCCAAATCGAAAGTTCCATAACCAATAATCATTAGAACATGAAACTATAAATGAGATGACCTGATCAGTGTAATTCATAATTGGAGGAAAGAGTATGTTCCTTGTCATCTGCACCTTTCCTATTAGTTGATTTCTTGGGGACTTGTCATATATAACACACTATTATCCTTATTATCTTTGAAATATACATGTGTATCCCTTCTGTGTCAATTGACCAACACTTATAAAATTATGTGTGAGACCATGGAAATAATATACCTTTGAAATTTCCTTCGGATCACACTACTTGGTTATAATTTTGACCACACCTTTTCCATCTACTTTCATAGTCTTTTCAATCCCCAACTTTACCTTTGTATTCACATATTGATCCAAATTTGCAACCATATTCTTTTTTCTTGTCATGTGGTTACTGAAAACATTGTCTAATAGCCACACATTATAACAAGGTTTGTGCATGGAATGAAAAGAGAACATGGAGTTGGTATTCTTTGTAGTGAAATTAGCTCTTTGCTTTCCTTGATCATCTATCCTCTTCCTACAAACAAAAGCATAATGACATAATTTATTGCAATAATAAAATATCACCTTTGATTTATCAACTCTTTTATTATTTTTTAACCTTCTGTTTTTGCTTCCACTTTCATGTTCATTCTCATCTTGACCATCTCTCTAACCACCATATATTCCTCCTCGTCCTCTGCTTCTTGATTGACTTTTACCTCGACCTCTATCTCTTGAAATAGAAACGTTCCTTTTGAAAGTGTTTTGTAAATTTGAATCCTTATTTCTATCTATCCTTGCCTCAAGGGATAGAAGTTATCCCATCAACTCATCAACCGTCAATGTTACTAAATCCATTGTCTAATAGCCACACATTATACGAAGGTTTGTGCATGGAATGAAAAGAGAACGTGGAGTTGGTATTCTTTGTAGTGACATTGGCTCTTTTCTTTCCTTGATCATCTATCCTCTTCCTGCAATCACAAGCATAATGACATAATTTATTGCAATAATAACATATCACCTTTGATATATGAACTCTTTAATTATTTTTTAACCTTCTATCATTGCTTCCACTTTCATGTTTTTTCTCATCTCGACCATCTCTCTGACCACCATATATTCCTCCTTGTCCTCTGCTTCATAATAAACCCCTTCAAAAAACTTAATGTGATCAGTTCTCTTTTAAAGTCATTTTAAAAAATATTATAAAAATACTCGCAAAAAATATTTTAAAAAATATACTTTTATAAAATCCCTTTAAATAAATCCTTTTCACCTTTTAGCCACATATATATATATATATTAAAACCCACTCAAACATATAATAAAAAAAACACTCCTTTTGAAGAAGCTTGTCACAAATTAATAAATGTGGATATAATTAAATGACATAACCCACAAATCAATCCACGAATATAAGGCTTGTCACAAATTAACCCACTTAACTTTACAAACAATTTTGACTTTTAAAACTTTGGAATAATGTGGTTTAGGCGTTTTAATGCTTCATGGGATATGTGCACCCCCGATTCATACAAAATGAACACATAAATAGAATTTTTATGGATTTGAATTTTGACAATATTTCCATAGTTTATGTACTAACAAAGTGCATATTTCACACCATCCTATGCACTTGTCACTCTTTAACAATTTTCCAGTTTTGTAACGCGGTTTCTTTTTTAAATTGTTGGATTTCTTCACTTGTCCATCTTCAGATTGGCTCCACAGGCACAACGAATCTTGTGATCCTTCCTCGGATCTGATAACAATTTGTTGGAAAGGAATAGGAGGTAAGACACAAAATAACAAAAATAATTCACACACAAAATAACATGATTTGTGGCTCTTCTATTGATCACACAAAAAATTGATTGATTACAATGAATGTAGTGAGGGGTATTTATACTTTTGCAACTAGCGAATCACCCAAAATATCTTGACATGCAACCAAACACTAAATTTGACTATGAATTAACTCGAATTGACTCAAAACTCATTTAATTGACTCTCTAATTTTATATAACTCTCCATGTGAGAGTAATTAGCTATTTTAACAGTATACTTTGTTAATTTTCATACATTTTCGTGCCCTCTCTATAATTATGTTCATTTTACATAGTCAGGAAATGATGGAGAAACAATAATTCACGTGCGGATCGTCGAGGGAAATTATTTTGGGTCTAGGGCATAAATATCCTTCTCTCAGAAAACCAAGTACATAATAGGTAAGCATCATGATCGGTTCGAAAACCAATGGGTAATGACTAGTTCGTTTAGGAGTCATAGTTCAGCTAGTTGATGCCACTAGTTGATGCAAAGAGTCGATGATGGTATTTCATGTGCTTCTTGATCATTTCATCCAAGAGGTGTGATCTGCATAAGCAGGCAATGACCTTTCACATCAACCTTTGAACTAGTCAGTAGCAGAGACGAACTGACCAACTAGGATTCTCTCAAACATGTATTAGGTGTAAAGCTTCTTTAAGATTGTTTTCCAGAAATAGGAAGGCTTTACCAAATCCCTTTCTCTATTATTTTTTTATGTTGCACATTGTGCTAAATGAAAAGTTCCATGGCATGTTGATGTTCTTTCTTTCAATTTTTTCTCAAACTAAATCATTAGGCCACTAGAGTTTTATATTTTATGTTCCTCAGTTTCTACAACTTTTCAAAAAGTTTCATGTTCTAACTAATAGTTGTCCATTAAAATGTAGGTGGAAAGCTTCTTCCAAACAATAAAAGGCCACAATTTCAAAACTTAAAGAAATGTTATTCACTCAAACGCTTTCTTCAATACTATTCCATTCTGCAGTTTTTCAAGGAGTTCCATATAGTGACTAATAGTTATCCATTCAAATGGATGTCGAAATCTTCTTCCAAATAGTAAAAATACACAAGTTTGGAAATTCAAGATATGCTACTCACTCGAATGCTTCCAGGTATTATTATATTTCCCCAATTTATTATCTCCTTCTTATATTAATGTTTCTATTCATCCAACAACCCTTGATATTCCACACCTTCTTATGATTATGAAAAATATTTGGAGAGGGATTTTCTATAAGTGTATTCTTGTATATAAATTACATTGACCCATAGGTGAAAGTCCTCATTTCAATTTTTATATTTTCATAAATGTTCCCTTGCCTTCCTATATAACCAATGAAAAGGAAAAATAGAGATTTAGTGAATTTATGAATTAAATAATGTATATAAACTAAATGATTGAAATTTAAGAATGCAACAAATTATATATGTAATGATGAGAATTCAGAGTGGGAGTAGAAATTTAACAATGCAACCAATTATAGATGTAATGTTTATAATTCATAGTTTGTTTAGTTGGTTTATAATTATGCACATGAAGTTAGTACCATCTAATTTTCTTCTCAACACTCCTAGTAGGTAAAAAGAAAGAATTATTTTTTTGAAAGACTAAGACAATAATAATTCCGTTGCCGACATATATTATGAACTGACATTTTCAAGGCTATTATAAACTAACATATATAAGGTTGAGACATGACCTTCTCAATAGCAAGCTCACGTATATGAATTGATTGAACATTTACCTGCACTATAAGCACTGCACGTTAACGATTTTGTCCCTGAAACAACATGCCAAATGCGACTTGGATAGTGATAGCATGCGAATGTAGGAGATGGGAGGACATCCATACCATAACCCAAGCTTGACAACAACCTTGCATGGAAGTAATAGGTTTCAAGGAAAAGTGTTTAATTTATTATTCCAATTTCCATCATGGAAATAGATGGAAAGACATAATCAATTGTAAAACGAAGGATAAGAATATATGCAATGTCAAACTTTGGAATATATAAAAGGAAGGATATATGTAGTTTCAAACTTTAGATAAAATGGTTGATGAGTTTTCTCAAACTTTGGATAATGTATGCAGTGTCAAGCTTTGGAATATATAAAAGAAGGGATATATGAAATTTCAAACTTTAGATAAAATGGTTGATGGTTTTTTTCAAACTTTGGATAAAAAATCCACAGTTTCAAACTTTGGATAAAACAGTAGAATTGTATTCTCAAACTTTGGATAAAAAGAAATTTGGATGAGAAAAAATTATAGCCTGAGAATAAGACCTCGAACCTAAACTTTGGATATAAGTATGTTTTGATGGAATGTTTTTTGAAAACATTAGTTAAATGAAGTGGTCAACCAAAGTTAATATGGATTCAATGCCCGAGTGAATGCTATAGTCCATACGTTGTTGAAGGCAGGGACTAATAAGACATCTAAATAGTGCCAAATAATAAATTTGAATATATTTATGACTGAGCATATATCTGATACTAAAAAAAATTCTTTATTAAGTGAGAAGAGTTATTGAACTACTTGAGATGAAAGTGTAGATTGTGCTTTTTTTACTATATGCTAATGATTGTGTAAATTGCCCTTAAAAGAAAGTAGAAAAACTTCACAATTTAGAATAAATAACTCTGAAGATCTTGGAAATTGTGTTATATTTTTAAACTCACCACATTGGGAATTGATCACGTGGACTAATCACCACTTTTGGATCCACCATAGTGTAGTGTCCCTTATTAGTGAGATAGCTTTGATGACACTTAGAGATGGTGATTTTGATATAATATTATGTATGAAAGACTTATGTACATGCTTATATGTTATGACCTGGTTTGGGTCACTTGGTTGTTGTGTGCTTACGATAATATCTATGGTTGCATGCACAAGGATTGATTTTGGTTAAGAGAATATTAGTGATGTTTTCTCTTTTTGTATCCTATTTTGGACATAGGTGTATGACGTGAATGGTGATTTAGAATTGAGACACAGATCCATGGACGATCATGGTTATGTGGAACATATGGTTAATTATGATTTATGGATGATACATGATTTGTATGATTATATGTGCATAATATCGTACTAAGCATGATGTGGCGGGGGACTTGGTCATTGCCAACGAGGGATGCTCAAGTTATAAATGACTGCGGAAGTCATTTCTCCAAAACCAAAATGACTATGGAAGTCATGCACAATATTTGGTAAAATTTGAATAAGTTAATTATGAAATTCATTTGATTGATTTGATCATTGAGATTGTGATGTGTGCAGGGTCTTGGAAGAAGACCTTACCAACGAACCATCGGATGGGTATAAGCTCACAATCAGTACCTTAAGGTGAAACGTGGAGTTTCAAAAGCAGAATAGATGAGAAGCCATGGAAATTAGGGCGCGGAGTCCTAAATCCATGAAATATAAAGACGTGGAGTCTTGGATATATGATAAAAGGATTAGGACATGGAGTCCTAAATCCATGAAGTATAAAGGCGTGGAGTCTTGAATCTATAATGAAATGTTTGGGGCGCAGAGTCCTGAATATTTAAAAAAAAAAGATCAAGGTGTGGAATCTTGGATCTTTAGAGTAGATCAGGGCGCGGAGTCCTCAATCTACTAAGGCACAGAGATGCATACAATAGGGGTGCGGAATCCCTATTATCCGGAAGAAAAATACCACTCATGGGCAACTCGTAGATGAATTTCGTTAATAATCTAATTCCTAACAATTTTGGAGTGAATTTCTAAAAATAGAAAGTCATGTCTACCATTTCAAGTATGACTTTCCAAAAATAGTAAATCACCTCCAATCAATGGGTAAACAAGTATACTTGAAGGACAATCACTTAAATTATGATTAATCAATTATAATAGTTCAATTTCGACTTAATCCTCAATATTATTAATATTATTAATATTATTATTATCTTTTATGAGACTATGATATTATTATTAAAAGGAAATTATATCTCCTCAATCACTTCACTCTCCTTCATGACTCTCATGGCTCTATGTAACTCTCTCTATTTTAAATATTACATTACACTCTCTTTTATTCACCCATCAAGGAATGGCATATTCCTCTTACACTCATTAAATATATGTCATAAAATATTCCTACACTCATTAAATATGTGTCATAAAATATTCCTCTTACACTCACTTTAATGCATATGTTACACTCTCCTTAAATAAGGCATGCATACCTCTCCTTAATGGCATAAGTTACACTCCTCTAAAAAGGAATACAATGCATGCATATTAATCCTCCTTTATGACATGAATTTGTTTCTCCTCCCTATATATGAGTCTCATGTATTCTCATTTGGGGGGGGAGAAGGGGTAATGCCAAGAGTGGAAGAGACTTGAGGAATATTGTGAAAGGGAGAGATATGGAGAGTATCCAATTACTTCAAAATCTGAATTTCTTACTAATCTACTAAGTATCTATTGAGGTTGAACATGAGTGGTATTTAGAGGAAGTGAAAACTATCTTCATGAGTTTTCCTTGCATCTCTCTCTCTATTGCTGTATTTTGGTATCGGTTGTGAGCTTTTACAGCTCTGGGGGTTCCAGGGGGAGGAGTTCTCCCCTGGATATGGTTGGGTGGAAAACCGGATGGTTCAAATGAGTTGGTTAAGGGATCAAAGGGGTGGATCATATTCTCAACGATTGGAGCTGAATATCTCTTCGGGTATAATTTCCATTGTCCTAAAATTATAGTATAGATTTAGCATAAAATAAAAGGTAGACATTTAAATTGTTGTAAGCATCTAATTTTGGTTTAGGCTTATGTTATCTAAAATATTATTGATTAGTTAAAAATGAAGAGTAGATTAATCTATATGTATGGATGTTTAGATCTCAATATTGGAGTTATTATTGGTGTAGTTTATGGTACTAATCTTGGTATTGTAGCATTTGAAAAAAGGAAAACCAAATATTGTTGAAGGTAATTGCAATAAATTTATTCCAAAGGACTTGGGTAAGTATTTCATGATTTATGGTTTTGTTTCAAATAATTAATAGATGCATGTTTTATAAATGGTTTTAGGATAGTTTGCAAAGTGTTTGACAAAATCTGTGAATGAGTAATGTCATCAATTTATTTATGCATGTATAAGGGCTAGCTTACAGCTTATATCAAAAGTAAGAAAATGGACATGTATCCAAAATATACTTGGAGGAATTACAGAATCAACCCTTAAAAGAAAATGAAAAAACAATGGCAACTAAAATATAGTTTGGAAGATCAAATGCTTGATGTAAGTTGGAGATAAATTTCAGTTATGGCTTATGTTTCATATTCTTATTAATAATTCAATGTTTTGTTATTCAAGTTGTTGTAATAGTACTATCAGAATTTTGATAGAAAGCCTTGATGGTCGTAGCATTCGTAGCTGCCATGTGTTTGTCAAATTGTAACAATTGGTTCAAAAAGCTTGTCAAATCATATGAATTAGCTTGTGGATGGTAAAATGTTTTAAGGACTCATATGGTGGATTTAGAAATGTTTGATTTCAATGAGCATATCTTAGTAGCATAACTTTGGGTTGTTTTTTCCTCATGTAGAGGTGTAGTTGTAAGTTTTCATTCCATATGTTTGACAAAAGTCATAAATGAAGCATGTAGGCTATAAATTTTGTTGTTTTCAAGAATCGCATTTCTGGGCATTTTGAATTCGATTCAGCCCAACATCAGGGGTATCCGTGCCCTAAAGGTCATGTCACCCCCTGATTTCATTCCAACAAAAATACTTTTTCAGAACCCAGATCGGAAATCTGGGCGATTTTGCGATTGTCGCTCCGAGGTTATGTGCTCTGTTGTTGAGTCTTTGCTGAAAAAACTAAGATTATTTAGTTTCTGTTTTAAGATGGAAACATTTACAGTTTAAATTCTGAATTTTATGAGATAAATATGTTGAAGAATAATATTAAATTCATTGTTGCTAAGTATTTGACAAAATGCCTCAATGACTTTTTAATTGCGTGCTTGCAAAGTGTTTGTCATAAGGGTTGAATGAGTGTAGAGTGCATGTCCGCAAAGTGTTTGTCAAAAAATCGTGAATGGTCGTAGCTTTTGTGCATATAAATTTTTAGTGTAAAATTCTTAGTTACTCTTGTGTTTTTTATGTTACTATAAATTTTAAATAAACTATTTAATGGGTGTAGCTTCCTATGTCTGCAAGTTTTTGGTATGAATGTGAAAAATGAATTTAATAATTTGCTGAAGTGTGACTAAGAAAGTTGTTTCTTGTATTATCTAAAGCTTTCAAAATAAAAAAGGGCCTTTTGTTGGAAACAATTTTACGGTGACTAATTCTTTAGGATTTTGTGCAAATGAGTATTAGTGATTATGTGACATCTACTTCTCTATCTTACCGATGGTGGGTAAGGTGGGACATTACATATGGTATCGGAGCGGGTTACAATGCTAGGGCCTAGTGGGCCAACATGCTTACTTGTAGGTTGATGATGTATGAATGTTGATTTTGCATGCATGTTGAGTTGTTGTATATATTGACTTGGAAGCATATTGGTTGCATAGAGGATATTATTATCATTATGTCATTTAGAAACTCATGAAATATATATATATATTTCTGATATTCCTTTATATTTTTGTTAAGACATATTATCAACAATATGTTAAAATGCTTAAAGAGATGCTTTGGGGAAAGGATGTGCTTGAGAAATGTTTGGGTTAAACCCAAGTATGTGAATGAATTGATTTTCAATCAATGAGTGAGATAGGTGGAGTGCATGCATGGTTTCATATATTTTTAATGCATCATTTTCAATGTGATATGGGCTTAGTAGCCATCTTTACTAGCTGAAATCATATCTACCGAGAAGAATATTGGCTTAATTTGGACTCTAGTATGATGACCTTGGTGTGTATGCTTTGGGAATGAGTAACAAGTGTAAGGTTGAGATTCCATTAACTTGATGATTGAGTTCATCATGATAATCTTGAATCTTTTTCGTACCTACACTAAAAGAAACTTAACTAAAATCTACCTTGAAGGATGTCACTTTTAACTCGTGAATGTAGATTCAAGAGTAATGTATGTGTATTAATTAGGTGTGTTAAAATATGATTTGGGAATACATTCTTAATGAGTAAGAATGAAATTTCTCTGATTTCTTTGACATGATTTTGTGTATTTTGGGTTGACATTAGGCATCAAATAGCTTTAAATTGCTCAATTACTAGGTTGAGGTATGACCTTCATAATAAACAAGAGGCTTAAATGACTGGGTGCATGAAGGGTCGTGGAAGCCATTTTAAGGAACACTTGAAGATTATATTTTCATTAAGCTAACGTATGGGTGTGGAATCCATACTAACATATATCTATGAGAAAATGTATGGGTGTGGAATCCATACTAGCATATATCTATGATCTAATGTATGGGTGCGGAATCCATACTAGTATATATCTATGAGAAAATGTATGGATGTGGAATCCAACTAGTATATATCTATGAGATAAGTAATGAGGTAAGGTATGGGTGTGGAATCCATACTAAAATATATCTATGAGCTAAGTAATTCTTCTCGTTAGAATATTTTGATGGAATCGATATTCATGATTAAGGAGTGATTATGTGTAATTAAAGTTAAATGGATAGAAAATTTGTAACACAAATGTGCTTGAGCTTTAAATCCATTATTTTATTTTTATTACAAATGAAGATACTAAGATTGATATACTGAACACCATTAGGTGGTTTAGAATGTTTGGAAGAATTGATTTTGATATATGGAAGTGTGAACTAGATATATTGAATCCTTTTTGTATGTATTGAATTTAGGTAGAATTAAAAATGACTTTCAAATTCTTGAAATGTAGAAAAAATTTTATTGTGTTAAGTTGATAAAATAAATTTTCTATTGGCTTAAGAAAAACTAGGTCTAGGAAAGCCATAATAGTCTCTTTAATGATTTTATCGATTGAATATTGGTTGCATTCTATTTAACCAAATTAATTAGATAAATTATGAGGATTGAACTCATGTATTGCTCTAAGCTATTGCTAGTTCAGCGATCGTGTCAAAATTCAAATTGTTTATAAATTGTGAAGAGAATAGCATGTTTAGAAGGTAAATATTTTATGTGGCGAGAACTTGTTTTATTTGAAATTAAAGAAAAAAAAACATGTGATTAATGAAAAGCTTAGTTGAGTTCTTGTTTTACAAGAGTATGTGCTTGTGATATTTTTTTGAGGAAGAAATTGAAGGAGAGTGATATCACATTTTGATGAAGTGGAATTCTTGCATGATTTAGAAGCCTAAGATGAGTGTATTGTATGTGGAATGGAAGAGGTTGTTGGATTTAAGAATTTTTTTTTGTTGGGATGTATAGTTGTTTGAGTATTTATTAGCCCTACAAAATGTTGTAATAATTTGAGAGGGTGGTAATTATCATTAAGAAAAAAAAAGGGGTCTAACTTTAAGCTAGAAATTCCGTTGTGATAGTTTAAATCTTATGTAAATTTAACAAGATTCATCACATTTTGAGAAATGTACGGTTTTCATGTTGTTGTGTATGTATTAATAGTAAGGAATAATTACTAAATATAAATCATTACTGATTTCATAGTTGGAAAACAAATTGACATAAAGTTATCAAGTTTACCATATTTTCATAATTGTGAGAGTTGTTCTTGATTACAAGCCACTTTCAAAAATATATCATTAATCTACTTTTAGAATGAAGATCTTCTAACTAAGTCATTTCATAATTGATTCTCAAGTTAGAGAAGTGAATAATAATGAAGATTATTCAAACTAAAGGAATGATCTATAATACATAAGTGGGTCAATGAGGATTGTATTTAACCTTAGGTTGTTAGTTAAAAAAAACAAAAAACAAAAAAAGAAAAACAAAACAAAAACAAAACAAAAACAAAAATGGTGCCTTGAACCTCAAATTGTATTTTTCTTCCTAAAGAGTAAACGTTTGGTAAAAATTAAAGATAAATCCTAGATATTTCGATTGCAAGGATGTCTTATGGAATGAAAAGAGGAAAATTGGATTGAAAAGACATAAAGCAAGTAGGATGTAAGAGTGTGTTTTATATATAACGTCATGTTTTGTTGGGTAAGAGTGGGTTTTTATATATAACATCATGTTTTGTTGCATAATTTCACTCACAATTGTATGTGGATTATTTTATGCCAATTTGACTGTGATATGGTATGGACCATCATTGTTGTGTGTACAACCAATGTGTGTTCTATTTATAGCTTGGAAAGCTCAACATCCTACAGAACCAAGAAGATGACACATGTGGGATTCATATAGACTATGAGAAAGAAGAACATGTAGAATATCAAATTATTATAGATAAATTAAGTATATATCATATCAATTACATACAATAGTATTTTTTATATGGTACTATAAATTGTATGGCTGGTTTTGATATAGAAATATTTGGTATTCTATATCAACACATGTCTAATATGGCGTGGATATATTTTCTACTTGATTAAGAATGGTATGTTTAGTTTTCATGGAGTTGCTTCCAAACTATGGATTGGCATGAAGAAAAAAATATATATATACATCAAATACATAAGGCAAACAACTTATTGATAGGATAATCTAAAAGAACTAAGTATCTTATGACCATAGGAAAAAACTTCGGGCCAAGTTTAGCCCAAGAGGGGGAGTATGTAGTGTCACTTATTAGTGAGATAGCTTTGATGACACTTAGAGATGGTGATTTTTGATATAATATTATGTATGAAAGACTTATGTACATGCTTATATGTTATGACCTGGTTTGGGTCACTTGGTTGTTGTGTGCTTATGATAATATCTATGGTTGCGTGCACAAGGATTGATTTTGGTTAAGAGAATATTAGTGATGTTTTCTCTTTTGGTATCCTATTTTGGACATAGGTGTATGACGTGAATGGTGATTTAGAATTGAGACACAAATCCATGGACGATCATGGTTATGTGGAACATATGGTTAATTATGATTTATGGATGATACATGATTTGTATGATTATATGTGCATAATATCGTACTAAGCATGATGTGGCAGGGGGACTTGGTCATTGCCAACAGGGGATGCTCAAGTTATAAATGATCTATGAAGTCATTTCTCCAAAACCAAAATGATTTGTGGAAGTCATGCACAATATTTGGTAAAATTTGAATAAGTTAATTATGAAATTCATTTGATTGATTTGATCATTGAGATTGTGATGTGTGCAGGGTCTTGGAAGAAGACCTTACCAACGAACCATCGAGATGGGTATAAGCTCACAATCAATACCTTAAGGTGAAACGTGGAGTTTCAAAGCGGGAATAGATGAGAAGCCATGGAAATTAGGGCGCGGAGTCCTAAATCCATGAAATATAAAGACGTGGAGTCTTGGATATATGATAAAAGGATTAGGACGTGGAGTCCTAAATCCATGAAATATAAAGGCGCGGAGTCTTGAATCTATAATGAATTGTTTGGGGCGAGGAGTCCTGAATATTTAAAAAAAAAGATCAAGGTGTGGAATCTTGGATCTGTAGAGTAGATCAGGGCGTGGAGTCCTCAATCTACTAAGGCACAGAGATGCATACAATAGGGGTGCAGAATCCCTATTATCCGGAAGAAAAATACCACTCATGGGCAACTCGTAGATGAATTTCCTTAATAATCTAATTCCTAACAATTTTGGAGTGAATTTCTAAAAATAGAAAGTCATGTCTACCATTTCAAGTATGACTTTCCAAAAATAGTAAATCACCTCCAATCAATGGGTAAACAAGTATACTTGGAGGAAAATCACTTAAATTATGATTAATCAATTATAATAGTTCAATCTCGACTTAATCCTCAATATTATTAATATTATTAATATTATTATTATCTTTTATGAGACTATGATATTATTATTAAAAGGAAATTATATCTCCTCAATCACTTCACTCTCCTTCATGACTCTCATGGCTCTATGTAACTCTCTCTATTTTAAATATTACATTACACTCTCCTTTATTCACCCATCAAGGAATGGCATATTCCTCTTACACTCATTAAATATATGTCATAAAATATTCCTACACTCATTAAATATGTGTCATAAAATATTCCTCTTACACTCACTTTAATGCATATGTTACACTCTCCTTAAATAAGGCATGCATACCTCTCCTTAATGGCATAAGTTACACTCCTCTAAAAGGAATACAATGCATGCATATTAATCCTCCTTTATGACATGAATTTGTTGCTCCTCCTATATATGAGTCTCATGTATTCTCATTTGGGGGGGAGAAGGGGGTAATGCCAAGAGTGGAAGAGACTTGAGGAATATTGTGAAAGGGAGAGATATGGAGAGTATCCAATTACTTCCATCTGAATTTCTTACTAATCTACTAAGTATCTATTGAGGTTGAACATGAGTGGTATTTAGAGGAAGTGAAAACTATCTTCATGAGTATTCCTTGCATCTCTCTCTCTATTGCTCGTATTTTGGTATCTGGTTGTGTGCTTTTACAGCTCGGGGGGTTCCAGGGGGGAGGAGTTCTCCCTGGATATGGTTGGGTGGAAAACCGGATGGTTCAAATGAGTTGGTTAAGGGATCAAGGGTGGATCATATTCTCAACGATTGGAGTTGAATATCTCTTCGGGTATAATTTCCATTGTCCTAAAATTATAGTATAGATTTAGCATAAAATAAAAGGTAGACATTTAAATTGTTGTAAGCATCTAATTTTGGTTTAGGCTTATGTTATCTAAAATATTATTGATTAGTTAAAAAATGAAGAGTAGATTAATCTATATGTATGGATGTTTAGATCTCAATATTGGAGTTATTATTGGTGTAGTTTATGGTACTAATCTTGGTATTGTAGCATTTGAAAAAGGAAAACCAAATATTGTTGAAGGTAATTGCAATAAATTTATTCCAAAGGACTTGGGTAAGTATTTCATGATTTATGGTTTTGTTTCAAATAATTAATAGATGCATGTTTTATAAATGGTTTTAGGATAGTTTGCAAAGTGTTTGACAAAATCTGTGAATGAGTAATGTTATCAATTTATTTATGCATGTATAAGGGCTAGCTTGCGACTTATATCAAAAGTAAGAAAATGGACATGTATCCAAAATATACTTGGAGGAATTACAGAATCAACCCTTAAAAGAAAATGAAAAAAACAATGGCAACTAAAATATAGTTTGGAAGATCAAATGCTTGAGGTAAGTTGGAGATAAATTTCGGTTATGGCTTATGTTTCATATTCTTATTAATAATTCAATGTTTTGTTATTCAAGTTGTTGTAATAGTACTATCAGAATTTTGATAGAAAGCCTTGATGGTCTGTAGCATTCGAGGGTCTGCCATGTGTTTGTCAAATTGTAACAATTGGTTCAAAAAGCTTGTCAAATCATATGAATTAGCTTGTGGATGGTAAAATGTTTTAAGGACTCATATGGTGGATTTAGAAATGTTTGATTTCAATGAGCATATCTTAGTAGCATAACTTTGGGTTGTTTTTTCCTCATGTAGAGGTGTAGTTGTAAGTTTTCATTCCATATGTTTGACAAAAGTCATAAATGAAGCATGTAGGCTATAAATTTTGTTGTTTTCAAGAATCGCATTTCTGGGCATTTTGAATTCGATTCAGCCCAACATCGGGGGGTATCCGTGCCCAAAGGTCATGTCACCCCCTGATTTCATTCCAACAAAATACTTTTCAGAACCCAGATCGGAAATCTGAGCGATTTGGCAGATTGTTGCTCCCGAGTTATGTGCTGCTGTTGTTGAGTCTTTGCTTTGAAAAAACTAAGATTATTTAGTCCCTGTTTTAAGATGGAAACATTTACAGTTTAAATTCTGAATTTTATGAGATAAATATGTTGAAGAATAATATTAAATTCATTGTTGCTAAGTATTTGACAAAATGCCTCAATGACTTTTAATTGCGTGCTTGCAAAGTGTTTGTCATAAGGGTTGAATGAGTGTAGAGTGCATGTCTGCAAAGTGTTTGTCAAAAAATCGTGAATGGGTCTGTAGCTTTTGTGCATATAAATTTTTTAGTGTAAAATTCTTAGTTACTCTTGTGTTTTTTATGTTACTATAAATTTTAAATAAACTATTTAATGGGTGTAGCTTCCTATGTCTGCAAGTTTTTGGTATGAATGTGAAAATGAATTTAATAATTTTCTGAAGTGTGACTAAGACAGCTTGTTTCTTGTATTATCTAAAGCTTTCAAAATAAAAAAGGGCCTTTTGTTGGAAACAATTTTACAGTGACTAATTCTTTAGGATTTTGTGCAAATGAGTATTAGTGATTATGTGACATCTACTTCTCTATCTTACTGATGGTGGGTAAGGTGGGACCTTACACATAGGACCATAAAAAAGGTAATCATAATTGTTTGGAAGTTTACTAAACCCTTCTACTTTTGGTGTAAGAGAAAATTTAAACATGCTGTGAGAGATTGACTACAAGCTCCCTCCTTATGTTGTTTGTAAATATATTATAAGGTCTTGTTGTAGCTATTGCACAACACTCCAAAATTCCTAAACTTTCAAAATTTTGGAACCCCTGAATCCCAAATCTCAAACTGAGTGTCTTACCATTTGGTTTTCCCACCTTTAAATCTTTCACAAATATAGCTTTCAAAGGTTTGAAGGTCATCTTGCTTAAGTTAGAAATCACATCAAGTGTGTATCTCTAAGCCTAAGATCTTGGGATCTTGTGACATTCAATTTTTCCTAAGCCAAGTCACCAAGTCGCTACTTGAAAATTTTGACCTTTAATCATTATCACTGTTAGTGTCAGTCTATTCATACTGCCATTAGTGATCAAAATTTTTCTTTTGCATTCGCATATTAGGAATCTCATACCGAATAAATTTCACCATTCTGCTAGGTCATGGATTCATTGATGGTAATAATTTTTCATCAGTTTTCCCCCTCATGAGGTACTTGCTGATTCTCCTATCTATGGTATTTAGTCATTAATCACTTTCATTCTCAAAATAATTTCAGTAGGTCATAGGATGGGTCTCATTAGTTTCTAGGGTCTCACCATGTTCAAAACAATGAGTCAAAGTGTTAATAAATATCAGCAAGGTCATGAGGAAGTCAATAAACTCAAAATCATATCACCAAGAATATCAAAAAGACATTTTATTTAGCTTGATGTAATTTTCACCTCAAAACCATGTTTTGAGGTGAGAACATAATACTTTGCCTTTCAGTCACAATTCAGAAAGTTGTCATCTCTGACAAAATCATTACCCTGCCTTTCACAGAAGTTTTTCGCAGCATGTTTAGCATCAAATCATGTTCCAAGTAGATTTAACAGAAAGATATTATAAATAGCTTTCCCATAGTATACTACACTCTCAAAACTCACTTCTGGATTGAAATTTATGCCTAAGTGAAGTAAAAGTCCCCTATACATTAAACCTCCCCCTTTTTCCCTCCTTTCCCTTTAAACTCTAAAGTTTAATATTTTCCTTATAAAATCCCTTTTTCCCCTCTTCGATTGCAAAATCACATTATAAAGGTCTTTTAAACATATAAATCATATATGTGATTAAACATAACCACTTCCCCATCATTACCCCTAAACTTTATACATATAAACTCCCCACCATTTAAACTGCTTCCCCTCCATACCATAGACCCTTATAATAAAGTGTTAAAAGAGTTTCATATTATAAATTCCGTCGATCGCACCCCTATCCAATCACTCTGATTGATCGCATTGCAACAACTGATATGTGCGTCCCGATCGGCCCATCGCAAAAATCCGATGCGATTGTGCGCTTCTGATTGCCATACCTCCGCTTGACTCCATCTGATCCAATCGCAAGCCCCTTTATGATTACTCCAATGCGATTGATCGCGCCCCCTATTCCAATCGCATCAAAAATCCTTTTCTTTCGATGTGATTACCCCTGATGACAAACCTCTGATTAATGTCCCCACCGTCAATCGATCCCACCAATCCAATGGCTTACAACCCATCGGACCTTACCCATCGGCATTTCACATATGTGTACCCTCGCTCCCCTCCAATATCTGATGCTGATTATCTCAGTCCCACCATTATACTTCCACCCCATTCAAATAAAAAACCCTTTTTCCCTTTGTAAAAGCAATAAAAGGATTTTCAAAGGTTTTTAAAGTACTTCATCGCATCGAAACTTTTGTATGGTGCTTTCAAATGCGTCCCACCTCCCGATCCTAGATTGCGATCACATCTTTGTATTGAAATACATTCCACAGCATATTGTAAGTTTCGTTGTATGTTATACCCTTCTGCCCATCCATTACGATTGTGATTAATATGTGGGTCGCACCTACTCCCCTTCCCTTTTTCCCATGCAAAATAAATTTTTCCCTTCACGAAAGCGTAATTTCATTTCAATTTTATTTCAAAGGCATGTTAATAAAATGTCATTTTTTCTTCAAACGGCATATGGAACGCAACAATCAGAAAAGCTGAAAAACAAAATGGTATTAGTCACATCTTCAGTACAAAAATATCTACGTTACAATGTTTCACCTTCTCACTGGCCAAATGTAACGCAGCTCTTCCTTTACAGAGAGATTATTGGCTCTTGGTTTTCCATCTTCAGTTATGGTTTCTCCTCTTTCCATCGATCTGCATTCCCACAAAATCTTTCTATTTATTGTAAATGCTAGTCATTTGTAAGAGGCTAAAGTCTGAAAACCCAGAAGTAGGGGAATAGTGTGGTAGTGAGCTCTGTGCTCCATTGTACCAGTTTGGCAGGGAATTAATAAAGTGATGCAGCTTTGATTTGTGGGATTCATTTGGTATGAGTTTTAGCATATGTCCCTCCTTTGTGTTTCATATGTACATTGTTATGTTTCACCATTCATTCATAAACATTTCCAGTTGAATGCTTTCAAGTTAGAAAGGTAGAATCCATTTTATATGCTCTGCCTTGGGGAATCATTCATAATCTATGTGTTTTCTTCTGTTTGAAAAGGATTCATTTATTATGCCCTTTTCAGCTTCTCAACTGTCTTTCCACTCCATCTTATTTCAACTTGATTGCTAAATCTTCTGCCTACCTTGCCCCATGAAATAATCTGTGTCTTTGATTTAATTCCCCAGTTCATATTGTCCTTCTGTCCCATAAATCCATGAAAACTCAGTTATTTATTAAAATTCCTTTCCCATTTATAAACCTAGCCTAAAATCAGTTCATTATTGTGATATTGAATATCTATTCTATGGAGAGAGCCCTCTCCTATCCTTGCAGGGCTAGCTACAAGGCTGAGCGTAGTTTATATTTTACCCTGATTTGAATTTTTCAGTCTGAAGTTCAGATTGGGTGCTAACATCTCTGGTGCCCAAACTGGGGGACGCTACAAACTTTTTGCATAGAAGATTCATCACCCTAGTAATATTTTTCTTGTAATGTCTCGATGATGATATTTCAGAGTTTTCTAGGATGATATAAATATTGTATAGTAGTAATTTGACCACATTGCCTTCAAGAAGATATACAAGGGCTAATATCGATCCAAATCCTCCCCTTGTGTTTGAAAATCCAAATCTTATCCTAAGAATAGTCAGAAGACAAGAGGGATCGCTAAGTCCTACATCTATTTTCAGGTCCTATACTTGGCCCAATGAGTGGTTTTTTGTAGAAGAGCTTTCTTTTGATTAAAGTTTTGAGATTTATTTGTTCAGAAATAAGTCTGAAACTGCAGTTGAAGACACGGTTTTAGATCCAGAGTTTCTTGTAGATATTGAAGTTTAGAGAGAAAATTCCTCCATTGATGACTACATTTTGAATTCTCCTTAGTCCATCACTGTAACTAATATTCTCGAGGTTTCAAAATCATCAGGGCCAGCATTCCATCCTCCTGATTCATCAGCATTCCCATCAGTCAATTCCCAGTTGTCATCTGCTCCATCAACACCTCCCTCAAATTCCAGTACTACAAACGCTGTGGTAAATCCTCCTAGAATCATGGCTGCCCGATATGCACCCCTGGTTTTACCCCAGGTCCTCAATGATATGCCTGCTGACTATTAGAGTAAAATTCCAATCTTTGATGCCACTCAAAGCATCACATCCCAGCAGCATGTTGACAATATGAATGATTTTTTTGATCTTCATGAGGTAGACGAAGAGAATGTAACCACTAGGTTGTTTGTTCAAAGCTTCAGAGGTGAAGTTAGAAAGTGGTTTAGAGCCTTACCAGTAGGCTCTATTCGCACTTTATAGGAGTTACACACACAGTTCTTAGACCAGTGGGAGGTGGAAAATAACCCACTCCAAATTCTTTCTGAATATGAGAATATTAAGAGAAATGTGGGGGAAACTGTGCAAGACTATTATTTAAGATTCAATTCTGTATACAATGCTATTCCGACTAACCTAAAACCTCCTGTGCATTCATATTTGCTGAAGTTTCTGGATGGTTTTGATGCTGATATGGCATATCAGCTGCGTGAAAGAGATCCGTCGTCACTTGAAGACATGCAGGAGATAGCAGTAAGCGTTGAAGCTAATCTACTGGCTAGAAGAGCTTGAGCCAGAGCTGAAAAGAGAGTCGTAGTGAAAGAGGAAGTCTCACCTTCAGACAGCAATATGGACGCACTTATTCGTACAATGGAAAGGATGGTTGATATATTAACGATTTCGGATAGACTGGAACCCCAAATAAGAAATCCGAATTTTAGAGGACAGCAGCAGCCGCAATTCAGAATTAGACAGAGGGAACAAAGGGCACAGGACCAAGTGGCACCAGATGATGATGATCCTACAATTGAGACCAATCACTTTTTCACAGCTGATGGTGTGCCCATTTTCGTCACAGAAGACGAAGAATACACAGTGGCAACTCCAGAGATTCAAGGGGACGATAATTTCACTTTGGCTAATGAAGTGGAGTTAGAAAAAGAATCTGATGACTACCAGAGAGGGTATATGAATGCTCTATCAACCCAACAAAGGTTGTATTCTCTAAGGAACATAAACGTCACAATCAGCCCCATTCAAAAGAGAAAATAACTCCGAATGAAGGATGATGCACAGAAGATAGGAAAAGAGTCGGCCAATATTTCATCCAGCAAAGCACCCGCAGCTACTAATACAGCAAATGAAAAAAGCCAGCAGATCATAATGAAGGAGCGAATAAAGAAGAAATACCCTCCCATTAAAGAGGTAGAAAAATCTCTCTCCTTTAATTTAGAAAGTGAAATTTCCAAGCTGAAAGTTTCCATGCCCTTGACTGAGTTGGTGAAGAATAGTGTATATAAAATTCAGGTGTCTAAAGTCTTGCAAACAGACCCTCTTTCTAATATGGTTAATGTGGAATATGACTACCCTAAACTTATTTTTGTTCCATCCATAGAAGAATCTAAAGAAAATAAAGTCCCACCCTTTTACCTAAGTCTTAGGTTGCATGAGTTTATCTTGCATAACGCTATGTTGGACTCCGGGGCCTCACATAATTTGATGCCGAAAGTTGTCATGGAGAAGTTAGGCCTTGATGTTACTAGAAAATACCATGATTTTTATTCTTTCGACTCAAGTAGGGTCCATTGTATGGGTCTCATCAAAGATTTGGTAGTGTCTTTAGATCAAATCCCAGCCAAAAATGTCTTGATGGATGTGGTCGTTGCTGATGTCCCACCATGGTTTAGAATGCTTCTATCTAGGTCCTGGGGTGCAAAGCTTAAGGGAACCATACAACTTGACTTCTCTTATGCCACAATCCTTGTATTTCGCCAGTTGAGAAAGTTATATAGGGAAAGGAAAATGAAATATATGATTACTAGCAAAGACAAGCCAGTAAACCATCCCATCAATGCACTCCACACAGATTTAGAGTCTTGTGTCTTGTATTCGGTTGGTGGTTTGAATAATGAGGATGTTCAGTTGGTATAAATGGATGAGATACCTGAGGTTTCAAAACATTTCAGAGAGCTCCTCGAACAGGAAAAGGAAAAATAAGCAAGTACTTCTGAGCCTCCTGCCTGCCAGCAGCAAAAATATAGTGGACAGCCAGAAATCAGCCAAGGTAAACGGAAGGAAGAAACTAAATTTCAGCATCTACAAGAAGAAGAAGAAGGCCTATGGGGTATGGAATTTGATGGAGCTATTGGTAAGGATGGAGCAGGTATTGGAATATGGATTCGGAGCCCTGTTTTATAGCTTGAAAGAGTCCCTAGTAATGTTAGAGTATGTGCTTATAAGTTGGTTTTCTACTGTTCTAACAATGAAGCAGAGTATGAAGCTCTGATTGCAGGTCTCAAAATCTTGAAGAAGTTGAACGCAAAGAGGATTTCTGTATATGGCGACTCTGAGTTAATAATCAAGCAGGTGAAAGGAGAATACCAAGCTAAACATCAAATACTAGGGGCATACAGAAATGCAGTTTTGGACATTTTGAAGACATTCCCAGAGTACACTTTGACAGCAGTGGCCAGGATGCAGAATCTTATTGCTAATTCTCTTGCCGCTAATGCAAGTAACTTGAAGGTTCCAATGAACTCCAGCAACACACTACAAGAAAAAATGACATTGGTGAGGGGTGAAAAATGTCACCATAAGCTCATTGGTGAGGGTCAAAAGAGCCTTCGTCACCAAAAACTGAACGTCACCAAAGGTGGCATCGCTGAAAGTATAGGTGTTGTGTTGACATTCAAGGTTCGTCACCAATAATGATTTATAATGACGGATTGTGACTGTCACCATTTCATATGAGAAATGGTGATGGACAATAGCCTTCGTCACCAAAAAATTGAACGTCGCCAAAGGTGGCGTCGCCGAAAAGTATGTGTTCTAGTGACATTCAACGTTCGTCACGAATATTTATTATAATGATGGATGATGACCGTCACCATTTCATATGAACAACAATGATTTTTTGTGATGGACCTTTCATGACCGTCACTATTGGTGCATATATATGGTGACGTTCATTGACCGTCACCATTTCATATTTGTTGAGGGTCAAAAAATGTCATGATAAGCTCATTGGTGACATCAAGGTCCATCACAAATAATGACTATAATGACAAGCATTGACCCTCACCATTTCATATTAATAACAATGATTTATGGTGATGGAACTTTCATGGTCATCACTATTAATGCGTATATATGGTGGCATTCATTAACCGTCACCATTTCATATTTTGGTGAGGGTCGAAAAATGTCACCATAAGCTCATTGGTGATGTTCAAAAGAGAATTCGTCACCAAAAACTTATCATTGTCATTCCCTATTAATATCAGGGCACGATGGAATCGAACCACCAACCTCTTGCTTGTGAAGTAGGTGCTCTTCCATTGAGCTAGCACCCTTTAAAGAATTAAACTTTAAACCAGCAATTGTTTGTTGCCTAGTAAGACTCAATTTCAGCATCTAGAGCAGATCATGCAATCATACCTGTGGTCAAAGTATGGTGGAAAGTACAATATTCCAAAAGGATGGGGGGGGCTCATCCCTTGCCCAACATGTTGAAAAATAACATTGCGACATGGAGGGTATTTTGCAGGGATGCGGGGTGGATCTTTGGTCAGTCGTCACAGTAGTGTCAACCATAAAGGCTTTAACCTTTTTTTCTTTAGCAGAATCTATTAACTCCAACTATTAATGCAAGATGGGGTTTCGGTTGATCTAGAAGACAAGTGAGCACAAAAATTACACCATTTATAATCTGTTTGGAAAGATAATCAAGACCACTATTTAGTTCTCCTTCAATGCCGGGCTCACTAGTGTGCAGCCTTGTTTGGAAATTGTAGCTATCTGGTCAACTCTTCCTTCATTGGGATTTGGTAGTGATTGAGCGTCTCTGCTATGCTTTCCCTAGGAATATTAAGTGTAAGTTTTTTTTTAAGGAAAAAATTAGTAATCTGCCTACTTTTTGTTCCATGTCGTGTAATGAGGTACACAACTAGCTATTAACTGAGGGTGAATTATTGATAAGAGATGCTCAATATTTATATTCAGTAACCTATAAAGACTTTATTTCTACTTTGCTAGTCTTACAGAAGGGGATACTGATATAAGATCCATTGTATATACACTTCCACCTTTTGATTTACTGTTTGTAAATACTTTTTCGTAAATATAAGAGATGTTTTGACAACAAAAATAATGGATGACCTACACTGAAAGCTACTAATTTTCTTGCATTCTTCAACTTTGTTGGAGCAGAAAATAATGACATCCACTAGATAAATATGCATACCATCGGGAATAGAGAGTTATATAACTACGCTGAGAATTGACCTAACCATGCTGAGATGTCATACAGTCCAAAAATGAAGCAATCGATGTCTTACAAACATGAGCCACAGTTGAGGCATACAAAAAAATGAACTAATTATGGGACATGTTGGCATATTCAATATATTTCATTAGAGACAAGTTTCTTCAAAAGTATTGGGGATCGATTAACAAAGTGAGAAAACCTGTCAGATACTCCAGAAAGAAGGGTAACTTCATTAGGGTAACCAATTCTGAAACATGTTGGCATATTCAATATATTGCATTAGAGAAGAATGCCTTCAAAAGGCTTGGGGATTGGTTCATGGAATGAGAAAACCTGTCAGATACTCCATAAAGATGGAGAACTTGGTCAGGGTCACTAAGTTCACCTGCTTTAAACCAACAGTGCATAAATGAATTCCAATAAAAAAGGCTAGTGAACTTTGGACCCAAGTGACGAATCTAGCCTAAGAAAACTGAGCTATATTAAGGTTAATAAAAGAAATTTTTTGGTAAAATACATGCATTTTGGAGTTCTGGTATTTTGTAACTACTACTTCACTTTAGTGTCGTAAAAAATCACATAATCATGTTGTGAATTTTTGTGTCTAACACAGATGGTGCAGAATACCAAAATCCATCTAGTAAAGGCTCATAATACCTCGTTTCCCTTCTTAAAATGTTTTTGTTCGTTGTTTTTTAATATCACCCTCATGATGGTTGGAAAATTTGCACCACCATTGTTGACTCTTGTCCATTTCTTGTGTCTTAAATAGAATCTGGTAGAAATAGGTGATCTATTCCATTACTATGGTAGCCACTAGAAGTTCATAGATTTGAGGTATCTTATGCTACATTCCTAGTTTTGAGTACTGCAGCAAACTATGGAAGATGTTTGATTTTCTGAGTTGATGTATTGAAGGAAACTTTTGTGAAAATTAAATTGTTGTTGCCAAAATAGTCACCACAGTTAAAGGCAGACAAAGTAATTAACTGCTAGCACAAGTTGGGCATGTTCATTATATTGCAGTAGATAAGAATACCTTCTAAAGGATTTGTAGAAATTATTGGCATAGTTACACACCTATCTAGATAATATATCAGGTGATTAGGCTCAATAATTCAATGGCTTGCAGAAACAACGCATGTAGTTATGAAAATGAATTATCAAAAACTAGGGATTGTGGATCTCAAGTACGCATTAGCTGTAGTAGCTTACGCCAGGAACTAAAACTCCAGCCAAATGAGACCACTATTCAAGGAAATAACAACAAAATGTTATAGCATTAATGCATTTTGCTAAATCACCAAACTGCCAGTAATAAATAATTGAAATTTTGGACTTCTAGGATTCTGGAGTCTATGGTTACTACAACTTCTTGGTTACTATGGTAGATGGAAAAGAAACCAAATATTCATGTGTTCATTAAAGCTCATATGAGCTGGTAAGTGGGTCTTTGTTTATGTGAATTCAAGTATCGTTATTGTGAAGGTCTGCAAATTTTCCAAAATATTGAACTGGTGCTACTTATTGCCTATTTCCAGTGTAGCTTAGATAAAAAAACTGATGTTAAGAGGTGGTTCACTCCATTAGTATGCTGACTAAGAGTTGGCAGTTTTAAATACTATAGAATATTTTGGACAATGTACAATCTACTAAATTAATATTCTTGTTGCAATTTTTTCTTAATCACAAATTTTTGTACATCCAAGATAGTTGCCACCTGACCAGGATGACTAATACCATTGTAATTCTTACTCATTGAGCTAGTAGTCGCAACTTGTCTCCTTACCTTAGTAGATATGTGAAAATTGGTGGTTGTACTTCAGTTACTAGGGTGACTGCAAGACTATGCACCTAAGTCTTAATTGATTGTTAGCATCAAGATGATTGAGCTCATGTTCTCTTGATCCATCCACACATACTGATTAGTTTATTTGAGACATACTGATAAGTTTCTTTGAGCCATGGTGTGGGTTTTGTTGTATTCATTTTACTTAACTCCAGGATCTCATATGTCATACATACCCCTTGTGGGCTACAATTGTAATTATCTCCAGAAAACTACGGTCCATGATCAAGTATCTTACCCGCTATCATATTAACGAAGGACTCCTCGTTGGTTTCTATTTATGGAAACTACACAGTTTGACAAAACCTTTTAAAGGAATTATTGGTTTCCACATTAACATTTCACTTTTACACTACTGACAAACCAAGTTTGAGACATAGATTTACAAAATTAAAACCTGCTACCTCAATTTAAAGGAAATCAGAATGTATGGTGTGTGTTCTCAAGTGCATAGTTCTATAGAAGTAGACATCTAGGAATTTTAGTGTTCAGAATATTTCACTTAAATTCCCAACATAGATTTATAATCAACCATAGCACTTTGAAAACATCCTAAAAACTAAAAGTTGATAATGTAATCCTTGATAAATTTAGGTTCTTTGAGAAATCAAAAAGCCAAAATATTGAAAGGTTCTTCATAGTTGCATCAGTTAATGTCTCTTCGAAGTGGGTTGTATAATAATATTTCTTTGTATGCTAATGCACAGGAAAGGCAAAATCTCTCTTATATGCGAGACTAATAGCAAAACATGTGAGTATTCATATATGAAATTGGTGTCCTGGTACAAAAAAAATAATGGGTGTTGTAAGCAAGAATAAATGTGGGTTTTCATCCCCATCAACCCACAACAAAAATCAATTGGTGGGAGCTTGGGTATTGAATGTAAGTGTTTGATGAAATTTCAATACATGGTTTTTTGACCTTGAACACTATTGTTTCATTTTGCATGCTTAATGGGGATGGTGAAGCAGCTTTGGAATTTTTTTTCTAAGGACAATATCGAGGAAGAGCAATTTCAATAGAAATCTAGTGAAATGGAGATCAGATAAATTTGTGGCATATAGGGAATGATGCACAAGATAAATACCAATAAGAGAGATTCTGAAAACAATGCTATGAGATGGTGACATGTGGATGTCGAGAGACTCTAAAGACTCTATCATGATGCACAAGTATAGGGATATGAGGCTAAAAATCTGAATTTATTTCTTTAACTCTCTTCTAAAACCCTGACCCTTGGTAATGGTTTAATATTATCAATTTTTTTTCATATAGCTATGCCATCATTTCATTTTGCACAGACAGTTGTGTGGCTAGAATGACAACTTGCATTGTACATTCTTTTAGATGCAAGAGTGCTACTGCTTATTAATTGTTGGGAATGACTGTCTCCAGGCTGTAGTCAATTAGCTAATGATTCCATTGATAACAGGTTTGATTCAGACATCAATAGTGAACTGAATCCAATATTAAAAGAAGACAAAAAATTTCACATGGACTATTTATTTTTGTCTCCTTCCATTCAAATAGACACAATTTTGTTTTTATTGGTGAAGACAGATCTAGAGGCTTTTTTGGTCCATATCATAATTATATGGGAAAAAGGATATGGTTGTATATGTCTAAAGTTCTATTAGGAACTACCCGTAAGCCCAAATTTGGTAACAATCAATTGAGTCTGAGTCAATGCCAGAAAAAACCCCTGCAATGATTCATGTAACAAGGGGCATTTTTGTAACATTAAGTCAGAAATGGTGTAAACTTAATATAGATATCCTTTCACTTCAAAGCAGTGATGCAAAGTTTGGTCAAGAGATTTAGGGAGGGTGAAGGTTTCTTATTGTTCTAACTTTATGGAGCTCAAGTGTAGGGCAATTAATAATATTAATACAATTTAATTGTTTCAAACTACTTGATTGTGAGGACAGGTTGTCTATCATTGAATGGATTGGTTGTATTGGCTACATTATGTGATGAGAAAGGTGGTGTATATAAAGCATGGTTAAATATAACAGAACCTTGAAATGTTTTCAACATGTTAAATAGACTAATAATTAGAGGTTGCAGGCTGATTAATGTTAAAATAAAGCTATTCACTAAAGCTCTTTTCATGTGGTTGCAACCTGCATGTGGAATTTGATGTTGGCCATCAAAAAGTTACTAGTATGCTTAGAGTAACTCTTTTTCCTAGTTGTATGCTTGGGAAAGTAAAGTATAGGATTGCAAAGTGCTAGAGCTTGGGGTGTTGTTTGAAGTATTCATGCAATTTGATTAGTGAACAACAACAGTTATGCCCCTCATTAATTATAACTTGGTGTATTGGACCACCAAACCATCACATGGAATAGAGTGGAGGATGAATGGAGCCAAGCTGTCTTTAAAATCACCTTGATCTATAAGTTTTCCCTCGGGGAAGGCACCATCATAGTATTCTACAATCATAATATGGATGTAGGTTTTTCTTTATAAAGGCATGCCACCTGAAGAATGAAAATGCCTAGTGGGTGCAGTGGCAACATGCTTACCTGACAATGCCAACAACTGAAGAGTTCATCTCAGACACCAATTTTACTAGTTTCTAAAGAATATAATTCCCAGTAGTAGGAGATCTTTTAGGCATTGTCCAACCACTATATTATATTGACAAGAGATTCCCATTTGCAGTACAATTATACCAAAGAAATCAATGCCAAAAAAATATACCAATGACTACTCTTCACAACTAAAGGACACATTGTATTGAAGCCATTCATTTCTTGCTATTTTGTGATCTATTTTTACTATTTCACATTAATGGCATTCCTATACTACAATATGCATGCATTATGGTACCCATTTTCAATGATTATGCAACCACAAAAATTGGAGTTCAAATTCTCAATAGAATTTAATTGGTAAATGGAAAATAGATGTAAACAATAATAATTAGCCTCGATAGTTAAATAAAGAAAAATTTATAATATTCAACATAGTAGAACAAGGTATACTAGTATAAAAATATTTTAGAATGATTTATATACATCCTTTAATATATACTCTATCTATATTACTCTTGGCCTCTAGGAAGCAATATAGGGTTCATGCCAAGCTTGTAACTAATGCATTCTAGTTCACCTCCTTTTGCAAGCATCGTGACTTCCACATATGCATAGGAGACCTTTCCAATTTGACACGAAAAATATGTTGAAGGCATGACATCCTTTGAAGAAAACATTGGAATGGTTGTTTGTCTCTACATCTATAAAGGATAAAAATGGTGACACTATAGACCTAGAGGTTGGGTTTAATATAAAACCACTACAAGTGATACTAGAATATGCTTCTGAGCATTTCTCTAAATCTAAGGGATCAACATTTGATTCTTGAAAGTTCACTAATCATTAAGTCTTTTCTCAGCCTTAATCCTAAGAATCTATGTATGGAAAAGATCATGAGATTCGATTCCATATTGAATTTCTGTCTTGATGATTGCAAGAGGCAGGTGCTACCAATTCTGTTGCATTCAAGGAATTTTAGTTTCATACAATCTAAAACAATGTCAGTATCCTAGTGAAACAATAGTTTGGAAGTTTTGAATATCCACCATTGACATATTGGGTGCCATTTTCATGATCTTGGCTAGTGAAATATGTGTGCTTATAATAGACCTAGATTTGAGTAATGTCTTCAACGTGAAGGAAATTGGTTCTAAATTCTTGAAGACAAGGATAGAATTATCTACTAGAAGCAATAGCCTTGGTGTGTAGGTGTTACTTGGGAAAATTAATATTCATGAAAAATTCTTTCAAAACACTTTCAGCTCTGTAAAAACAGTGAATACAGAGTCTCAACAACCATTAGGTTGGAAATTTTCTACCGGATGTTATATAATTAATGCAATAGGTAATGGCAAAGCATGGATTGATAGAGGCATGGATGAAAATTTTCAAAAGAAATTATGTGCCCAAGACAGCAGGATCTAATCCCACAATGGTTGATATGTGTCTATCACTCACGTTCCCTGATACAGATTTACCAAAACAACATGCTATATTATCCGATGGAGACAATATTTCATGGGGATAGAACATAACAACATTATGTACTCCCAAGTGGTAGCAAAGGATAATTTTCAAAGTTAATGAACAATAATTGTTACAGTCCTATGCAATCTTGGATGGACAGATCCTTTTAAGCTTTCAATCTTGAAGAACTGCTTGGAGAAAAAGTGCATAGCACTTTGGAACAGTTCTAACCCTGTCAGCAGAGGTGCCTCAATAAATGTGCACTACAGATCCCTGACATCCTTGGTTGCTCTAAGCAAGGATCTTATAATGAATTGTCTCAATATAAAATGACCCCTCATCTTCATGAATTCAGTAATTTGATATATTGGTAGATATCTCTTCTCTCTGATTGAAGAAGGTCTTCCGCATTCTCTTCTTTGACCTAAAGCTTCTTAGAATTTTGATGTTGCAATCACCTCATGTAAGTCTCATCTCTAATCTGGGTAGCTCATGATGATTACCAATGCAAGGCTTCAGAGGGATCTATGATGATTGGGCTCAGCTATCGAAAACATTTGTCCAAATAAGAGGGATTTAATGGAAGATCTAGATTTGTCTTTAAGCACAAAACAGAGTAGCTGTTGAACCTAGTCATAGTCAACTCTGATGTATGACTTGATACAAAGGCTTTAAGAAAATTTAAGGATAAGCCTCATACATATATATTGGATAGCTGATGTATGCCTTGATACAAAGGCTTTAAGAAAATTTAAGGATAAGCCTCATACATATATATTGGCTAGCTGCTCATTAAATATAAAGTATGATATCAAGTTCACTATTGGTATAATAAAAGGAAAGGTACTATATCTCCTGGTGACCATCTTCATTTCCTTGTATCACAAATCAAAGGCTAATGTCTGTTCTTTGGAAGCACCATTGCAGCTGAATGTATAAAACAGCAAGCATGAATTTATATGACAGTGCCAACAACTGAAGAGTTCATCTCAGACACCAATTTTACTGGTTTCTAAAGAATATAATCCCCAGTAGCAGGAGATATTTTAGGCATTGTCCAACCACTATATTATATTGACAAGAGATTCCCATTTGCAGTACAATTACACCAAAGAAATCAATGCCAAAAAAATATGCCAATGACTACTTTTCACAACTAAAGGACACACTTTATTGGAGTCATTCATTTCTTGCTATTTTGTGATCTATTTTTTCTATTTCACATTAATGGAATTCCTATACTACAATATGCATGCATTATGGTACCCATTTTCAATGATTATGCAACCACAGAAATTGGAGTTCAAATTCTTAATAGAATTTAATTGGTAAAGGTAAAACAGATGTAAACAATAAAAATTAGCCTCGATAGTTAAATAAAGAAAAATTTATAATATTCAACATAGTAGAACAAGGTAGACTAGTATAGAAAACTTTTAGAATGATTTATATACATACTTTCATATATACTCTATCTATATTACTCTTGGCCTCTAGGAAGCAATATAGGGTTCATGCCAAGCTTGTAACTAATGCATTCTAGTTCACCTTCTTTTGCAAGCACCGTGACTTCCACATATGCATAGGAGACCTTTCCAATTTGACAATAAAAATATCTTGAAGGCATGACATCCTTTGAAGAAAACATTGGAATGGCTGTTTTTCTCTGCATCTATAAAGGATAAAAATGGTGACACTATAGACCTAGAGGTTGGGTTTAATATAAAACCATTATAAGTGATACTAGCATATGTCTCTGAGCATTTCTCTGAATCTAAGGGATCAAAATTTGATTCTTGAAAGTTCACTAATCATTAAGTATTTTCTCAACCTTAATCCTAAGAATCTGTGTATGGAAAATATCATGAGATTCGATTCCATCTTGAATTTCTGTCTTGATGATTGCAAGAGGCAGGTGCTACCAATTCTGTTGCATTCAAGGAATTTCACTTTCATACAATCTAAAACAATGTCAGTATCCTAGTGAAACAATGGTTTGGAAGTTTTGAATATCCACCATTGACATATTGGGTGCCATTTTCACGATCTTGGCTAGTGAAATACGTGTGCTTATAATAGACTTAGATTTGAGTAATGTCTTCAACGTGAAGGAAATTGGTTTTAAATTCTTGAAGACAAGGACAGAATTATCTACTAGAAGAAATAGCCTTGGTGTGTAGGTGTTAATTGGGAAAATTACTATTCATGAAAAATTCTCTCAAAACGCTTCCAGCTCCGTAAAAACAATGAATACAGAGTCTCAACAACCATTGGGTTGGAAATTTTCTACTGGATGTTATATAATTAATCCAATAGATAATGGCAAAGCATGGATTGATAGAGGCGTGGATGAAAATTTTCAAAAGAAATTATGTGCCCAAGACAGCAGGATCTAATCCCACAATGGTTGATATGTGTCTATCACTCACGTTCCCTGATACAGAGTTACCAAAAAAACATGCTATATTATCCCATGGAGACAATACTTCATGAGGGACAGAACATAACAACATTATGTACTCCCAAGTGGTAGCAAAGCATAATTTTCAAAGTTAATGAGAAATAATTATTACAGTCCTATGCAATCTTAGATGGAAAGATCCTTTGAAGCTTTCAATCTTGAAGAACTGCTTGGAGAAAAAGTGTATAGCACTTTGGAACAGTTCTAACCTTGTCAGCAAAGGTGCCTCAATAAATGTGCACTACAGATCCCTGACATCCTTGGTTTCTCTAAGCAAGGATCTTATAATGAATGGTCTCAATATAAAATGACCCCTCCTCTTCATGAATTCGGTAATTTGATATATTGGTAGATATCTCTTCTCTCTGATTGAAGAAGGTCTTCTGCATTCTCTTCTTTGACCTAAAGCTTCTTAGAAGTTTGATGTTGCAATTACCTCATGTAAGTCTCATCTCTAATCTGGGTAGCTAATGATGATTACCAATGCAAGGCTTCAGAGGGATCTATGATGATTGGGCTCAGAAATCGATAACATTTTTCCAAATAAGAGGGATTTAATGGAAGACCTAGATTTGTCCTTAAGCACAAAACAGAGTAGTTGTTGAACCTAGTCATAGTCAACTCTGATGTATGCCTTGATACAAAGGCTTTAAGACAATTTAAGGATAAGCCTCATACATATATATTGGATAGTTGATGTATGCCTTGATACAAAGGCTTTAAGACAATTTAAGGATAAGCCTCATACATATATATTGGCTAGCTGCTCATTAAAGATCAAGTATGATCTGAAGTTCACTATTGGTCTAATAAAAGGAAAAGTACTATATCTCCTAGTGACCATCTTCATTTCTTTGTATCACACATCAAAGGCTGATGTCTATTCTCTGGAAGCACCATTGTAGCTGAATGTATAAAACAACAAGCATAAATTTCTATGAAGCCACTATATTATCTCATGCAATTACCTCATGTAAGTCTCATCTCTAATCTAGGTAGCTCATGATGATTACCAATGCAAGTCTTTAGAGGGAGCTATGATGATTGGGCTTAGCTATCGATAAAATTTGTCCAAATGAGAGTGATTTAATGGAAGACCTAGATTTGTCCTTAAGCACAAAATAGAGTAGTTGTTGAACCCAGTCATAGTCAACTCTGATATATGCCTTCATACAAAGGCTTTAAGACAATTTAAGGATAAGCCTCATACATATATATTGGATAGCTAATGTATGCCTTGATACAAAGGCTTTAAGACAATTTAAGGATAAGCCTCATACACATATATTGGATAGCTGCTCATTAAATATAAAGTATGATCTCAAGTTCATTATTGGTCTAATAAAAGGAAAATTACTATATCTCCTGGTGACCATCTTCATTTCTTTTTATCACAAATCAAATACTGATGTCTGTTCTCTAGAAGCACCATTGCACCTGAATGTATAAAACAACAAGCATGAATTTCTATGAAGCCACTCTATTGTCCCATGCAATTACCTCATGTAAGTCTCATCTCTAATCTGGGTAGCTCATGATGATTACCAATGCAAGGCTTTAGAGGGAGCTATGATGATTGGGCTCAGCTATCGATAACATTTGTCCAAATAAGAGGGATTTAATGGAAGACCTAGATTTGTCCTTAAGCACAAAACATAGTAGCTATTGAACCCAGTCATAGTGAACTCTAAATATATGCCTTGATATAAAGGCTTTAAGACAATTTAAGGATAAGCCTCACACATATATATTGGATAGTTGTTGTATGCCTTGATACAAAGGCTTTAATACAATTTAAGGATAAACCTCATACATATATATTGGATAGCTTCTCATTAAAGATCAAGTATGATTTGAAGTTCACTATTGGTCTAATAAAAGGAAAATAACTATATCTCTTGGTGACCATCTTCATTTCTTTGTATCACAAATCAAAGGCTGATGTCTGTTCTCTGGAAGCACCATTGCAGCTGAATGTATGAAATAGCAAGCATGAATTTCTATGAAGCCACTCTATTGCAGTAAGCCATTTGTGATCACTATCATTATATATTGCAGAATAAATATTTCACATACCACTGTATATGGTTAAGTAGAGGACCCTTTTGTTTTATCGCATGTTTGAGTCGTCAAATCTCATAGATTGTTTGATGGACACTATGCACCCTGGAAAGACAAATATAGGCTATGATCTCCCTGTGTAAGAGGGAGTAAGATCAGTCAAATATCTTCTCTATCTATATGTACAAGAAGCTAAGGATTCCTAAATGTTGACTAGATCTCTGATGTAAGTCAATATATTTGCAGGCTGCTGTATGGAGCTATGAGGCTCCCATTGATTTAGTTTTGATTTTCAGAAAGCAGCTTGGCACCATTCCATATATGAAGGGATTCTTGGCTGAAGATTGAGCTCCAGGAGTTCCTGGGGGCTTGGGGTACTTATTGATCTATGAGTGACCATAGGGTGAGTGGTTCACCTTCCCCTAGTGGTGCGTTGTGTACAGGGTGAGTGGTTCACCTTCCCCTGTGACACCCCATGATGGTTGACATGTGTGTAGGGTGAGTGGTTCACCTTCCCCTACTGCTAGTGACATATGTATAAAATGAGTGGTTCACCTTCTCCTGTGGATACCCCAGTGAGAGATGCATATAGGCATCTATTGACATGTCGGTGGGACATGGTTCATCCTCGCCCCATATGTAGGATGCTCATTCCCTACAATTGATAGTTGACATGTTGGTGGGATGTGGTTCATCCTTTCCCCACGTGTAGATTTCTTCCTACTATTGTTGTTTTGCATGCACTCGGTCTTTTTGCATGCATGTAGGAGGTTTTTCATCCTTTCCCTACACTTGGTGTTTTGCATCTGTGTAGGAGGTGGTTCATCCTTTCCTTACATATGGTTGTGATATGTGTTTGTAGGATGCAGTTCATCATTTCCCTACATATGATTGTGATGTGTATTTGTGGGATGTGGATTCTCCTATCCCTGTGTGTGATTGCATGTAGGATGTGATATATTCTTTCCCTGCTGGTGTTCCTGCAACATCCTACCCATGTAGTCCCGGACACATGGGAAGTACCTCTCATATGGCCAATGATTTGGGAAAAGTGGTTAGGGACCATAACACTACTGATGGACGCATCGCATATTATCGTACTCCCTATGCTAGGATGCATGGTGTTTATCTACTTGATTTGGGATCAATTCAGGTTCTACCTTCGGACTGACTTCTGTCAATGGAGAGTGGCAAGGTTTTATGACTCAGTCTCGATCAATTCTTATTTATTATTCACATATTTGTTCAACAGAGCAGAGTAGAGCATAGCAGAGATGGTTCAAGATGGCATGATGACCAATGGCAGCAGATGGATTGGTAGGTGGAATTCTCCCTAGTTGAGAGGGAGTGTTATAATTGGAAACTAGAGCAAAATTCCACTTTGGTCTACTCAGTTGATGGAGATTATAATCCCATTGAATTCCTCTTTTCAATCTAAAGATTGTCAAATTTGGATCAGAAAAAATATATGTTTATTCAAAAAGAAATTCTATAAATCATGATTTTATTTAGGCAGGAAATTTGAAAATTCAAATTTTTAATTTGCCTCCAAAATATCAAAGACTGCTTCTCTTCTAAATTGTATATAATGATTCTCTCCCAACCCATTTGAGGCATCAAAAATCTCTCTTGCATCTCTGAGGCAGCCGAGTGGGGATAATGGCTAAACGTAGAGGTTAGGTCTGTTTTGAGTGAGTCTATTTTCTTGTTGTAGTGCCGAGGAAGCTATGGGTAGAATGTTGCTAGTTTTAGGAAAATCTCAGTAGAGATGTATTGGGGTTTCGTTACATTATTTCCCTCCTCAAAATAGACCAAGCTCCTTAGACAAGATGCTGAGAAGATCTGGGTTAGATGATGCTTAATCTAGGCATTATTAACCCTCTCCCACAGACCAAGATCCATCCTCAAGTCAGTTGTAGACCTGTGGATAGCTTAGAGCTGCCTATTGTGCAAATCCTCTAGAGAAGGATTGTTGCAACTCCAAGGAAGTTGTTTCAATCAGGTTGCAACCCTATACAGGCTAGATATGCGGTCACAGTTATGTCGCTGCCATCAAGAAGCTGTGGAGGGTTGCATCTAGCCCTAACGAGCTGTGGAAGGTTATAACTATAGCTCTAACTAGCCTTAGATTATGGACAGTGACTTGAAAGGGGAAGCCACAACCTTGTAATAATGTTTAGAGGAGTGCAAAGGGTTTGTTGTCATAGGACAACAAACCCTAACCAAAATGCAATTCATATCTAAAGCAGGTCAGCACTGAGGAAAATATTTGACTACATTTGACCACTAATCTAGACAAAATATGATTGTTGATGTTTAAAGGTAGAATTTTGGATCATGTCTTTGGCATTTGGACAGTGATACTAGTCGTCACCTTGACAAGTCAATAATGTTTCTATCAACTCTCTCTCTCTCTCTCTCTCTCTCTCTGTTGTACATTTGATTTGAATAATAAGAAGAATTGTTCAAGGGTTTTCCCCATATTGGGGTTTTTCCCTGGCTTGTGCCATATCCTCTTGTTCTTTTGTCTTGGCTTGTCTTCAGCATTTCCCATTTATGTTCTTTTGTCTTGGCTTTTCTTCAGCATTTCTCATTTATGTTCTTTCGTTAGTTACTGTCATATATTGTTTAATGTAATTGATAATGGATTAATGGGCTCATGATTGAATGAAGTAACTATCCTAAGCAAAGAACATGTTTCCAGAATTAACATATTCTTTGTTTATTTTAATTTCTCTCGAACACCTATGTTGAATCCAATAAGGGTGAGCTTTAAAAACAAAGCCATATTGCAACAATTCAGGAGAGATTTAGTCACTGTGTTTTTCAAAATTCTTGTTTTTCTGGAGAATTCCAAATCAAACCTAGAGACATGAAAAGAAAACCTTGAAAACAACAAAACAACCAGAAATAAATGAAATGCATGCCAAGAAAACATAATCGTTAATGAAATGTATGTGTTTTTATCATGGAAACAAGGGCATTTTGAACATGTTCTGAGTTGCAAAGCAAGGTGTTGACAAAAGAATTATCCAAACTTTTAATAAAATATTTAATCGTAGATGTATAAATCTTATTAATAGATAGGGAATTGAATACCTAAATTTCATAATGATAACTCTCGAGAAACAATTATCTACCCATCTCTGCACAATGATGTTTCTCATATTGAGAAAATTGGCTAACATGCAAATTTCCTTCAAATTGAAACTCTAGGAATGCATATGATTCATCAAACAGTTGATCATGTGAAGAAGGGAGTAACAAGTCCTATGACATCATGCAAAGTTAATGAGAAAGAATTATTATAGTCCTATGCAATCTAGGATGGACAGATCCTGTAGCAGCTTATGTAAACACTTACATGTGTTTGAACTTTGAAGGTATCGCTGATTTTCAGGTACCAAAATTCTTGTTCAACCCATCAGTGATAGGAAACCCGGCCTATGAATGTTGGAATTTTAATGTTTCATTATTTTGCATGATAACTAAGCATAGTGAAAGAAAGCATTCTATTGGGGAAGCTTTAAGGTCATTGCACTAGATCAACGATTTCAAGTAGCACCCCCATTTTGCACATGCCACAGTAGGGTAGGAAAGGAATAAACTCCTTTAAGCAACAATGTGGCATGAATAAGCTCCCTTGATCACTAAATTTGATTTCATGTTGTCATAAATAGAGGACTTGTCTTTTGCTTTGTAAAAGACAAAATTATGTGGTGCTTCTACTAGAAGGGGAAGCCATTCCCATATATACATGACAAAATTCTAAGACTCTCATGCACTCCCAAGAAGAGAACATCTCTGAGTTGGAGCCTATGTTACCCCCTATTTTCGCATAGGGTTAACACTAGGGAATTATCAAGAGTTAACCAATTTGATGTTGGGAGGTTGGATATAGAAATGTCATCTTAGAGCTATGTTGCTCGGAGGCTAGATATAGAAATGTTAGCTATGGTGAAGGATCAACTTGTTAAGGTCTTCTCTGTTACGAAGAATATGCTCACAGTGGTCTTTGTGAGGAGTCGCTCATATTTTTGCTCAGAATGGTCTTTGTGAGGAGTCGCTCAAATTTTTCAATTAGATGCAACAAAATGGGATGAAAGTGGATAATTTCACCTTTTCCACTGCTTTTGCAGCATGCACTAGTTTAGGATGCAATTCCATATAATCATCATTAAAGTTACGCTAGACTCAAATATATTAGTGGAGAATTCTCTTGTTGACCTATATGCCAAATTCTATTATTTACCCGTATGCCAAAAGTGGCAGCATAGAAGAGGCATGCTTAGTCTTTGATAATATGCTTGAACAGAGGAAATTTTCTTGAAATACAATGATTACTGGATATGTTGAACATGCTTATGGTGAGGAAGCACTACATTATCTCAGTGGGTTATGAACCTACACTGTTGATGTTGAAGGATGAATGAGATGGAGTGGAAACAAATAGGGAAGGTGCATCAACAAGCTGAAAATAATCTGGAATCTCCTTTGGATGAGAATTTGAAACTATAGAAAGGCTCATAATTTGGACATGCATTCAGGATTGCAAAAAAAGAGCAACAAAACGTGCAGAAGGAGTTGAATACACAATTTATTGTTTTAGAAACAACAAACAATAGTATCAATTTCCCAAATGCAAAACAAAAATGGCTTAGGGAGCAGTGGTATCAGCTCTAGAAGTGGCAAAAGAGAGTAAACATCAAATAGTTGAGAAATAACATTTGATGAAAGAATATGTAGATTCCTTTGGGTCTATGGAAAATTTACTTCTTGCATTCACGTGAGATAAATGGTTTCGATAATATTCGTTTAATAATCTTGAACTTTATTTGAAGAATCTCATAAGTGCTACACAAGCAACTCATAAGTCTCAAAAAAAATTTATTGATTGAGGCCTTGATGGCAAGTATGTTGTTTTGGGTGAATATGACAAAGGTTTGACCGAGATGGCTAGGAAAGAACCTAAGTGTGGCATCATTTTATGTCTATGGAGCATCAAAGATGTGTTTACAACATCCTAGATTAATGACACCAAAAGAAAAAATACACTCCACTAGTAACCATAAAATTTTAATAGGGCAGCAAGGAATTACAATTATGAGAAAAGGAAAGGAAAGAAGGATCGAAAACAAAGAAACAGTTAAAATAGTGAGCAAATGAGAATGCTATTAATCCTAATTGATCAACTGAGGACACCCAAGGTAAGATTGGTTCACTAGTGAGGTCAGAAGAGTTTATCCAAACCACTAGGTTTCATTGTCACTATGGTCTGTGCCACCTAAATGGCATAACACGAAAGCCGTAGACCATTTTGGCAGAATATTTACCATTCAGACCCATCACCTAAGCCAATAGAAGTCGCTCATGGGAATGTTTCTTGCAACGATTCCTATAATTAAACAATAAAAATAAAATTTTGTTAGCTACCTCTTGAGTGGATTTAGTAGCCTCTAGAAGCTTCTCCTCTAGAACGGAGCCTTAATCTTGCTCATCTGAGTGCACGGTCATCTCTTCAGGATCCAATTTCTTTGCTTTGAGACTCTTGGGAATATGGGTCCAGGCAAATCCCAGGCCCTTTTTGAGGCAAATCCCAGGCCCGTTTTGGGTTTCTGTAATTTTTAGGGATGATCGGATCATCACAATCCATCTGTGCTAGAGCATCTGGCTGGTGACCACCTACGATCTTAGGAGATTTGATTTCCTTGTCGTAATCAATGTATTCTTGATCTCTTATCTACTTCTTCGCTAATTTTTGAATTGGAAAGGAACATGTTGTTGTCTTCTTTGGTGAAGCCATTGTTGCCCATGCCTTTAGCTTAATCTTCCTCCATGGAATCTTGAACATATAGCCTATTGAACACCTATTTTTTCTTGTCTAGAAGTATTTTGAAGTGGAAAAGGGAGATGGAGGGTTGGGAATGGGCCATCACCCAGGAATGTGGTTAACCTTGTGCAAATTCCCTCTGTAGAATGAAATCACCATGATTGGAGGAACCGAGAATCCAATCACTTGATTCAACCAAATGTATCATATCATACCCTAACTAGAACTCAGTTCATATCTAAAGCAGGTCAGCACTAAGGAAAATCTTTGACTACATTTGACCACTAATCTGGACATAATAAGATTGTTGATGTTTAAAGGCAGAATTCTAAATCATGTCTTTGGCATTTGGACAATGATACTAATCATCACCTTGGCAAGTCAATAATTTTTCTATCAGCTCTCTCTCTCTCTCTCTCTCTCTCTCTCTCTCTCTGTTGTACATTTTATTTGAATAATAAGAAGAATTTTTCAAGGGTTTTCCCCATTTTGGGGTTTTTCCCTCGCTTGTGCCATATTCTCTTGTTCTTCTATCCTAGCTTGTCTTTAGCATTTCTCATTAATGTTCTTTCTGTTGAAAAGTGTAACTAGGTCATTCTTCATGTTGGCTATGTAATTATGTATTTATGAAAAGAATAAGACAAAGATAATAAAGTGTATTTTTGGTGTACTTGCTTCATGGGTTTCATGAGAAAGATTTTATTAAGTAGATGGACTTATTCTTGATGTTCATTAGGTTTGAGTTAAGTGTCAAATCTACTCTAGCTATATGCTCCAGGATCTTGTGAAAGAGTCTCACAGCAGTCCTCAATGCAATGATGAAAGATAAGCCTCAAAATGCAAGAAATGAAGTACCTCATCAATGTTGAGATAAACATTATCTAGTCGGCCTCACTCACAGCTATATGGTCGGCTTGCTCAAGGGGATGTACCCTCTATATATATATATACACACACACACATACACACACACACACATACATATGGTATGCAGTCACAACTGAAGAAATCAATGCGGATACCTCTGAGTATACAATTCGGATATCTTCTGAAGCTTTTGGATAGGTTCCACAGTTCGGATACTTATCACAGTTTGGATTCTACTTCAGTTCATATGGAGAAAAAGGTGCGGTTAATTTCTATGATATGATGCGAAGAATGAAGACTATTTAGCGAACATAAAAGAGCTTTAGTATATCTCTGTCTTGGGTCTTAAAATATTGGTTAAGTTCTATATCGTGATAAAGGTCTCTGTAAGGAGTGCAGAGAGAAGACATTGTTACAGTGCAAGATATACACAATGTAAAAGAAGGCCAGCTCAACCATGATACAGTCATGGTGATGATTAGTACAAAGATGATGTTCAGTAGAAGGTCTTGGTGATGGAATATGCTACATGGTGCTACATGGTGCTACAAAGGAGGATGATTGTGTCTTGGTCTAGGAGAGGAAGTTTAGGTCAAGGTTTGTCATGGTCATTGTAGTCATCAAGTGAAGAATATATAAGAAGAGATTTACGGGTTTTCCCCTCAAGAGGAGGGGTTTTAGCCCTGGCTTAGAGCCTAACTATTGTGTCACTGATGTTATTGTTTTTAATGGTTGTTTAATGTTCTAAACATAATCATAATAATGAATGAAGATGATAAGTAAGAAGTAACTCAAACAACTATCATGTATGAGAATTTTCATTAACTCTTGCCCTACCTAATTCTCAACACTTTCATTAGTTACTATCATATATTTTTTAATGTAATTGATAATGGATTAATGGGCTCATGATTGAATGAAGTAACTATCCTAAGGAAATAACATGTTTCCAAAATTAACATGGAATCAAAGCATAGGAGAGAACAATCCCAAGCTCAAAGAGATAGCAATCACTTAGAAGCATTTGAAGAATTTCATTGGTACCTATATCCCTCTGTGTTAGGGATCAAGAATGTCAAATATATGGTATTTTCTTAAGGCCTTCTACTAGCCCTAATCAGTGGACATGGGCTCCAATCCAAGAGCAACTCAAATATCATGAGCGAAAGTTGAAAGTCATCAAGGTATGTTCCAGTAATATATTTTCCAAGGATTATTTATCAATCCCATTCAGACTATATCATCATTATATTTGAAGTAGATTTTCTCGACCATAAATTCACAGTCCTGAGCATAACACATGGATACCAAATCCTAGGTCTTCTGAGCATGATCACTATGATCACTATTTGTATCAGCAGTTCAGTATTCTCTTTAGTTTGACTCTTTCAGTGTGCCTTTAAGAATACTTCGTTTTGAAGATAGAAATCCTCTAT
Organism: Pinus albicaulis; assembly: GCA_034641835.2. NCBI lineage: Eukaryota > Viridiplantae > Streptophyta > Pinopsida > Pinales > Pinaceae > Pinus > Pinus albicaulis. The sequence continues at coordinate 66,745 of JAXQQM020079802.1, forward strand.
GATAAGGGCTTGCCACTATGGTTCCCTACTTGAAGGGTTAAAGTAATTGTTCGGAAAATTCATATCATCAACAAGCCATGTTTCTTTGTGATCCTTGAATGGATCTCATCCTCTAAGAATTATCACTATGACAGGGAAATCTCTGTCCTAGTGCAGTATCATATATGGTATCACTCAGTTAGCTCAGTTCCTATGAAGAAGGCATTTCTCAATCTCTTATATCTTGGTTTCTACTAGTTTACTCTCAATTGAAATAGCCCCACAGTCTATGTGAACATCTTGTATGGTTCTCCCTTTGCAATCTCAAGTTCTCAACACGTGAAAAGTATGGCTGCACCATATATATATACAAGTTATGGCAATCAGGGTATAGGTTCGTGATATTATAAACATCATCTCAGGCATGTAAGTTGATCTATATTTACTCCTATTATGACTCTGAGTAATCATATATTCTGCAGTAAGTGTGTCCTCCTATCCCTCTTCAATATAGTTTTCAATTGGCATGACACCATATTTTTAGGCAGACCATTATAAATATACATACATTCAGTCAGCCTTGAAAGAAGAATTGAGATATGCATTGCTGTTCAAATCAGTCATGGCATTCTGTCAAAGTTTTTGGAAGTTCTGATGATAAGGCTTGCTTCCAATCTAAGTGGTGGAAAAGTCATGGCCATAGATTGTATGTTGACAATCTTCTCCATACAAAAGGAGGCTAGCAAAGGATTCATAGGACAATGAATCATCAAGGCTCATAATTATTGTGGATAATAGCATAAAAATGCATCTATACAGAATATATGCCTCTATATGAAACCCTTGATTTGCTTAATCCACATCAGCTCATACACTTCTTAGCCAACCTGTTAAAGTTTCTTTTAGTTACAGTGGGTACACACTAAGTATAGAATTTTTTGGGTTACATTCGTAAGAAAGATAGCTTATGGCATCAAGCTGTGGAGATGTTTTCATTTTTTTAAATAGAATCAATCTTCGTTCAGAGCAGAGGTTCAACTGGATTCATGTCAGTCACAGAAGTCCTACATCTCTCAAAGGTAACAAACTTGGAATTTTGAAAGATCTGAAATATAAGTCTACACAGCATAGATGCTTGGTTGTATCAGCTCCTCTATGGCACTTCTATGGTCTCCTTTCCATCGTGCAATATGCACGATACCATGTCAGTCTAAGAAGAAGCGATAGGGATTCTACGGCAAAAGAAACTACAACACATTTGAAGCTTTCAATATTGAAGAACCGTTTGGAGAAAAAGTGCACGACACTTTGGAACAGTTCTACCGCTTTCAGTAGAGGTTCCTCAATAAATAGTAAAGATTGAAATCTTGAGTTTATACGACATTCATTAAGATTCATTTTCGAAGAGTAGCAAACAGAAATCATTGCAATTTCATATACCCTAAAAAATTGAATTACATTTTCATTCAGGAGGATTTAGAGAAAATGTGTACATACCTGGTCAAACTTTAAGGTAACAAGAGCGATGTCTGAGGAGAGGCCAAAAGTAAAAGAAATTGAGGAACCAGATCCATGGAAGAATAAAAAATCACCCATAGAAGGAATTGCGAGCCCCCTTCAAAAAATCATCCAGATGGGTGATTTTGAGAGCGTCATCAACAGTGGGCCACCATATCGTGACCATGTAATCTGCTTTCCAAGTGATTCATCATACATTTCTTTTTATTGTCATTTGATGTCAAGGTCGAGTTGGGTTGAACTTGTGTAGAAAAAGAGCTTGAAGCTCGTTCAATGAACTTGCACAACTGATAGATCAGAAACCCGACATGAAAGCACGGTGAGAAAATTGAAAGAGAGTAGTTTACATAGTTTTATGAATTAAATAATTGATTTCCTACTGGTGGGAATCATAGGGCGTGACATCATAATTAAAATGAATGAATATGCTATGAAATTATACAATTAAAATTTTACCAAGGGAAATAAGGGTATAATAAGGGTATAATAAAATAGGATGTGTAGTAATTACTTAAATCACAATTATATATTTAAATTGTTAAGGTGACACATTTTTATGAGTAAAATAATAAAATACTATGGAATAATTTAGCATAGGAATTATGGATAAAACATTTAAGAGTTAGAATAGAGTTTTTAAGTGATCACAATAAAAATAATACATATTAGAGATATTTACATAGATCATATATATCAATTTAAAGTGATCGCTAAAGCAACATCTTCCTACACCTAGTGTCCTAGATGGCCAAGGTAAGGTGTCGTCAAACCAATTATACAGTCATTCGTATATCTTAATTGGAAAATTATTAATGTCACAAGAATCACAAGGGTTTATATGTCAATCAAAATTTAAAATTATCCTCTAAAAACTCATATAGAAAGTGGGGTAATAAGTCCTATGACATCCAACCTATGATTTGCAATGGGAAATCCTCAACAGTCTCTTTGGATAAATAATGTCTCATTAAGGGGTTCAATAAGAGGTATGAGGCCCCACCAATTTGATAGTTGAAGAATTTTGAATATTGGCTTGTCAATTTTGGCCCTAAGTAGGCAAGGCAACATGGAAGGAGGTGATCCCCTTGCAAAAGTTAAAAAGGGGAAAGCCACATAAGGTCTTATATAAAGATCTAAATCCAAGGACCTCCCTCATAAAAATAGTTAGACATGTATTGAAAGAAAATAGATAACGACCATCTAAATATTGATAAAATAAAATAGAACATCCCTTGAATCCATAATAAATGGAGCATCTACATATGAGGTGATCCTCTAACTCAATGTTGTGTATATGGAAAAGCTAGAATATGTTATTGAGAAGAGGAATATCATGATGTCATTAGTTTCAACTAGACACTAATGTAAACCCACTTTGAAACCACCAAGGGGGATCTGAAGGGAAAAATCTAGTGCTCTAGTGTGTATGAGGGTTTAAAAATAAGGCCCCCTCTTATTTGCATGAAGTGTTCCTAGTACAAATCCATCTTAGTGTCAAGGCCATGAAAAGATGAAGTTCAAGTACTAAATTTATTGTTTATAAATAACCTCTTTAACAACTTGACATAGACATATAATGATGTCATTTACATTGGAGGTGTATGTCACTTGATCATGTTACAACTTTAATCGCTCCCCCACAAAAAGGTGTTATGCTCCCTTGTGATGATGCATCAACCCTAATGGAGAACAATCTCATGATGTAAAAGAAATTTAAACATGATGTAACTTTAATAGTTCCCTACATTCACCCCTTGGCTCACCACTCATTGCAAATGTGAGGCTATTTCAAGCATTGATGTGGATAATATCATTTTATTTTCTCTTGTGTATAGTATTCTACATTGACACAATTGTGTTTTTTTAGCAAACAAAATATTTGTATCATGGGTTGGCTCCTTGTGTATTAGGGTTGAAGAGGTTGCGTCATTGTGAGTGATCTATTCATTGCCAACTCCTTATGTGGGAGAGCACTACAAGCTCCATGTCAACATGAAGTGTAGATATTGTGAGAAATTCTTATTGAGGTTTTGAAAATTATCCAGTTGTTCCATATTTGGTATACATGTTACTAAGGGCATTACCCACAAACACACACCCTCGAGACAAACATCTAGTAATCTGAAAATCAAATGGTACCAATATTCTTAGTTAGAGATGAAGGATTCTCCTAAGAGGTTATTTTGTTGGTTTGATGTGTTTTTTTTTTCCTTGGATACTAAGTGGTGAATGGCTTCAAGGGTTAAGAGTTAATGGCCAAGGGCTTGTGGGGAAAGGGATTTAGGGGTTAAGGGCTTAATAATTAAGGTATTTAGGTGTTAGGGGTTAAGGGGTTGGGTTTTAAGGTGTTTAGAAGTTATGGATTAAGGTTTAAGGGTCATGAGTTAAGAGAATAAGGGGTTAGTGCTTAGGGGGTTCATAGATTCTACGTTAGGAGTTAATGGCTTAAGGTTTAATGCATCAAGGGGTTGATGGCTTATGAGTTATGAGTGTAGGGTTAAGAGATTATGGCTTCGGGGTTAAGGGATAGGGAATTTAGTGGTTATGGGTTAATGGCTTATTCATTGTGATAATGGGGCCCCTAATCCCCTTATCACCACTATCAGGGGTTCCTCTTTCAATTCCTCTTGTTACCTTCCCTCCAGCCCCCCTAGCCCTTATGAAATTAGGTCTTAATCCCCCTTCTCATTCTCTAATGTGTGGATTATAGATCTTATTAAATCATGCTTGGACATCCCACTTCCACCCATCCATGCTACATCTGTGTCCCCTAGTCCTTTTCAATACACCACAAAATACTCCTCCCACCTTTTTGGTCATATCATTCAACTGATCTTAACATTGTGGGTGAAATTGGTGTTTATGTTGTAAAGTGAACAAAGAAAAAATTTACTTGTTTTCTCTTTTGAGAAGATGTAGAAATTGATTTTCATGATTGGAATGTGCATGCATCAATCTACATTGGGTTTTTTTTTTAGCTTATACATGAATAATCATTTGGTCATACTCCATACTATCGATGGAATCTATTATCACAAATGTATCGATGGGAAGTTTGAGAGATTCTTTTGAAAGCTTGTGTGTTGTGGTGTTTAGCTCCTGGAGAATGTGTGTGAAAGATAGCTAGTCCAAATAGTTGGGGGGATCTATGATATCCTATAGGATGGGATGTAGGTAGATGCTTTCTATCATGAATTATTGACCCAATTGATCATGATTTTTTAATCCCCCATGATCTATCTGGATTTGACTCTTTTGATGGATGTAATTTCCAGAAGTGTACAAAGAGCAACGGAATCAACTCAGTTGTTGGAGCCTTAAATTTGGGTATACCTTAATTTCTCGCTATAATATTGGGAGAAGAAGAGTACCACACCCACTTTGCAGCTAGGTGGGATAACTTGTGCAACACCATCAAAGAAGTCACAAGGGCATCTAAGAGGGAGTGGAGAAATTACCAGAATCCATTATTTTTGTGGTTTAGGATGAATCTTGTCTTCTAAACACTATTTTTTATCAATTCAATTGTGATATTTGTTATAATTTCTCATGAAAAAAATGTGTTGTTGTTCCAATCCCACCAGACATTGCTGATTAGAATGCACGGGAAACCTTTATAATAATCTTCCATGATATTGAGTAACTAATTTTTAAAATTTTCTTCCAAGTTTTAGATAGGACCATGAGCCTATCATGTTCAATTTTTCAAGGGTGATGGTGATCATGACTTGCACTGTGTTGGGAGAGGAGATAAATAAGTGTGAAGAAATATCATCAAATGACTTGCCTAAAGGATAGATGTTGGGCTGATTCGTAAACTATCATGGATATTTTTCATGAAAAAGATGTGTTGTTGTTCCAATCCCACTAGATATTGTTGATTAGAATTCATGGGAAACCTTTTTAATAATCTTCCATGATGTTGCGTAACTAAGTTTTGAAATTTTCTTCCAAACTTAGATAGGACCATGAGCCTATCATGTTCAATTTTGCAAGGGTGGTGGTGATGACCTGCATTGTGTTGGGACAAGAGATAAATAAGTGTGAAGAAATATCATCATATGACTTGCATAAAGGATAGATGTTGGGGTGATTCGTAAACTATCATTGATATTTCTTGTGAACAAATTTGTTGCTATTCCAATCCCACCAGATATTGTTGATTAGAATGCATGGGAAACCCTTTTAATAATCTTCCATGATGTTGTGTAACTAAGTTTTGAAATTTTCTTCCAAGCTTAGATAGGACCACAGGCCTATCATGTTCAATTTTGCAAGGGTGGTGGTGATGACCTGCACTGTGTCGGGACAAGATATAAATAAGTGTGAAGAAATATCATCATATGACTTACATAAAGGATATATGTTGGGGTGATTTGTAAACTATAATGGATATTTATTGTGAACAAAATGTGTTGTTGTTCCAATCCCACTAGATATTATTGATTAGAAAGCATGGGAAACCTTAATAATAATAATCTTCCATCATGTTGTGTAACCAAGTTTTGAATTTTTCTTCCAAGCTTAGATAGGACCACAGGCCTATCATGTTCAATTTTGCAAGGGTGGTGGTGATGACTTGCACTATGTTGGGACAACTAGAGATAAATAAGTGTGAAGAAATATCATCATATGACTTGCATAAAGGATATATGTTGGGGTGATTCATAAAATATCATGGATATTCCACTAGACAGTTCATCATAACAGAACAGATAAAACTATATTTAAAAATGAATGAATAAGAGTTTGTGATAGGAAGTGTCAGTGAGTTTCAGGTGTGCTAAGGAGGGAGTGATGTCAAGGCATGCTAAGTAGTGTTAAGGCATGCTAGAGGCCAAGGAAACGGTGTGCCAATGCATGCCAGGGTGGAGTGTTTGTGAGTGCCAAGGAAAAAAAGGGAGCACTAGTGTCAAATGCATGGAAATTATTGAATAAGAGTGTGTGACAGGGAGTATCAATGAGTTATAGGTGTGATAAGGAGGGAGTTTAAAGGTATACAGGTTAGTACCAAGTAATGCTAGAGTGCCAGGGCGACATGCTAGGATGTGCCAAATGCTAGCGTGTGTCAATGTGTGCTAGGGAGTGCCATGGAAACACAAGGGAGAAATAGTTCAAAATGCCTGGTAATGAATGAATAAGAGTGTCTAATAGGGAGTGTTAGTGAGTTCATGTGTGATAAGGAGGGAGTAGCAAGGTTACATGTTAGGAAACTCCAAGGTATGCTAGAGTGCTAGGGCATGTTAGGGAGTGTTAGTGTGCAAACCCTTCTTCATTATATTACAAACTACAATACAACAGGCTAGAGCTCTTGTACCATGGATCGTGACCCTTTACAATCAGACTGATACAAGGAATAAAACTAGGGATTGGTGTTAATCCTTTGAAAAAAAACCTATCATGAATAAGACAACACTTGAACTACTTGTTGATGGTGGCCACACACAACCCTTTCAGTCGACAAGTTTAATGAGAGCACCACAAGTTTAATGTTTGGAGAACAAGGGACCACCCCCTTGTCCAACACTTTTGATGGGTCCCATGCATCATTATGGCACTCATGTACCCCAGTATGCCTCCTAGAAGGCCCTAAGACATCATTTAACCTCTTATGAGGCTTATTATTCCATGTATGAGATAGCTTGGTGGGATTGTCACCAAAATTTAGGGTTACCTGCATAATATTTTATGTTTAGGGGCTAATGTAGGCCCATAAGCTAATTCGATCAACTCCTAATAAATGTATAAATAGGATTTAGTTGGATTCATTTGTATCATCACTTGATTTGGGATCTCTCTATCTTTAGATAACTTCACATTTTTCCTTGGAGGACTATTTTGGATGATGGATGCATTTTGATGTATGGATTTGGGCTATTTTTATCTTGGAGATTGTCTTTTGCAAATGTGAAGCTGGTTGGATATACTCTCTAACATTGTGAGTGAAAATTTAACGCTATTCTTGTTGTTGTTGCATACTATTGAATTTCACTATAACTAGGGTTAATTGTTGCACGATGGAAATGTGGAATTATGTGTCTATTTATCTTATTTAATGTATGGGCCATTGTTGGATGAATTAAATATATTAGAGATCATTTTATCTCATTAAACTTGCACCACTTGTATGAAGTATAAATTCTTGAAGGTCACTTTTTGTTTTCCTCTAACATTGGACGAAGTTGACATTCTGGGCCTCCATGATCAAGAAACTAAATTATTGTTCATTATCACCCCTGACTCCATATCCCTAAGTGAATTATTCACTAGTACCTCAAAAAGGGTGATGATTCCCCCCCCCCCCCTTTTTCACAATTTTCCATTTTTCCCTAGGTCTAGCCCCATTAGGTCACCTAGGGCATCAATTTCCCAAGAATATAGCCAGAGGAAAGCTTTGATCTCCTAGAGGCAACGAAATTGGTGGGTGCCTTCACTCTCCTCATAATTTGGGCCAATTCCAATGATGGAATCTTCAAATACCTCAAGCCCTAGCTCTAGGATCAAGTCTTGCATAGGTGTTCCCAAGGCTAGAGCCTAGTAGGATCAATTTGACCCATCAAAGTAAAAAACATTGCCTAATCCTTTCCTCTCACATTTTCCAAGATAGGAACATCATTGGTTGCTAAATTCCATCCCCGAACCTAGGTTGGGTCCACTTGGCCCCATGTGGTCCCATTTGGTGTCAAAGGCATTTCATCAAGGACAATTTGGGAATCCAAGTTCCCAAAGGATTTTAGGGATTGGTAACTTCCTTTATAAGTCTTATTCTTCTCCCTCAACCCTTCAATCCCCCTCCTCTCTCCCTAGAAGATCAAGTCCCTTAATTAAAAGGAAAGCATGTCCCACTCTATATTCTATCTTAGGGAAAGGGATTGTAGGGTCACTTCCCACCTATTCATTGACCTATAATATATGAGTGACTTCCAAAACTACTAGGACTCCTCCCATCGGTGAAATTTCGTGAAGAGCAAGGAGCCTTAGCTATGGTGACAATGGGCTAAGCCTCCACCGTTTCCCTTGTCCTAGTTGTTTCCCTCTTAGGAACCCCTTTTAGGTCCACTACTAGTTTGAGTGGTAACAAGTTGTTCAAAACTCCATTTGTGAACAACTGTTTGGTATGCCCACTTTTTTCATACTACGGCTTCAAGATGAGAAGTCTAGGGCTATGGAGGTTGCCCTTCTTCTCATTGAATTGATCCTCTACAATATAGCGAAATAGGGCTAGTTGGTTGGCCCACTTGACTGCTACTTTAGTCCTTCAAATTATGCACATCCTTAGGCCCTATACACCTGCCCTTCTACCAATATTTTTGTCCTTCACAGGTACAAGAGTTAGGGTTCTTCTTTGACAGTAACCTAACAACCCTCCAACTATACTTGGACTAGCATCAATCTGCCCAACCATAGTCAATTATTTTTACTGATCTAGGGCTCACAATATTTTATTCATCTAGGGCTCTTCAAATATTCCACATAACAATGGTTTTAGTCCTCTCAAAATCATTGTTCTTGTGTATTGACAATTTGATCTTAGTTGTCCAATCTATGGATACATTTGAATTTCTCCTCTTATCATCCTTCTAACAATCTATAGATGACTGAACTAGGGTCAAAAATCAACCACTAATAGTCCATCGACTAATTTTTTATAGGTTGCTTCAGATATCTGTCTAAAAATCCATGGATAGTCCACCAAATCAACTCCTCAACATGTCAATCCATTCTTCAAATGGCACATTTCTTCTATATGCTCAATCTTCTGCTCAAGTTCCACCCTCCTTTGGATTTTCTATCTCCACACATACTGAATCTGCAAGCCATCTTCTAGATCTGTGGTCTATATTTTAGAAATAAGCCTCGCTTTAAGGGTCACAACTGCTCTTCTTCTACGCAATTTTTTCATAGTATTAAGGGCATACCGTATGAACTAAACATGCTAGGTAACTAGGGCACTATACTTATGTACTTCTAATTGTTGTAGAACAAACCCTATCCACCAATAGAAAAAACCACGACTCTTGCCTCCATAAGAGACTCAACCTAGCTCACATGGATCCATAGATTTTGGGCATTTCTTTGACTAAATCTTGACATGAACTTCAGATCTCAATGTTAACCCTCAAACTAGGGTAGTTTTAGCTCAGTCAATATTACGCCTACGTATACTTTTTTTTGGCTCTAAATTGCAGTGCAAGCCCTCCTCCATTTATGTTTATCTTTATAACCACCACAAGACAAGATCGTATTAATCCTCTCTTCTATTTCATGTATAAAATCTAACCAACGGGATTCAATCTGATCTTGTAATGTACTAAAACAAGATATTGAATCCTTCCTACAAACACGATCGCACAATCACATATAAGTAAGAGAAAGAATTTATCAATTGCACAAAGAAAGATGTATCTGGGGAAATCAACTGCTCAAAACCCCTCTATCTCTATTGTGTATTAAGTCAAGGAATCATGAAACAATACAATGCTTAATCTCTCTTGAGATTCTCCAACACTCTGCCAATTTTCTCCTGTTGATCTAGGAAAAATTGGTCTAATACTTAGACAATTCTTAGTCTTCCTTCAGCCTACCTTGCTCGTGAAATTCCTATGGAATTATCTCCACATTAATTAGGAAAATCAATCTTCGTTGATTGCGCAATCCATCATGGCATCCCAATGACTTTATAATTGCACATGGGAAATTTTCTATAAATACAATTGATAGTTATGTTCCTCTGAACGGTGTTACAATAAGGATGAAGGGTCTTTTTATCATTTAAAAATAAGATAAAATCCTAAACAACCAAAACCCTAACCCGAGGAGATGTAACACCAAGAGTTTATGGGCCCCGTTGGGGTTAGTTGGGCAGCCAACTTCTCGGGGTCGTAACTTGGTCATATGATCTTCGTTTGATGCACATGATACCTCGTTAGAAAGATCTCTCCGAGGAATACAACTGCTAATGCAATTTATATGAAATCACCAAATATTTCATGCCCAAAAAATGTTGTTTGGGGCCTCAAAATAGCTCTGGAAGTTCAAGACCCAAATAATTGACAAAAATAGTAAATTGTGCTATAATTAAGGAAACTGAAAAACTGAAAGAGACAATGGCGAGGGCCCAAGTGGAATATGCAGGTGGCCACAAATATCCACCTCGATCACCTTCAATCAAATTTCTTGAGCTAACTCAATCATCATGACTTAGTTAACTGAAACAAGTTGTTATGAGACGAAATTACAATTTATTGTCCAATTTATTTAAGGGAAAAATAAATTAGACGCCTCACATTCCTCACTCCTAGTACATCAAAATTCCTCACCGGTGTGGGTGCATTTTTTTTTGTCCTTTCTAGTTGCCTATTTCAATGTTTCTTTTTGCAAATTTCAACACTCCCTCTCAACAAGAAAGGAATTCAATCAATCCCCATATAGTACCTTTGGAATGTTCTGCATGCTACACTTCTCTAGTGGTTTTTGCACCTGCAAATCCTGAAACTGAATAGCCTTCAAAAAACTGAATCAATATAATGCATCTGTCATCAAATTCTTTTGGCTGTTGCTAGCTACTACACCTGTCTAGTAGTGGATTCTCTGTGATGCTGCTGACATCTACATCCGTGCCCTTTGAACTGTTGCTAACTTTGATTTGTGCTACATTATTTTACATCTGTCACTCTGATTTCAGTCTTGTTGACATCTGACTACATCAATCTAATTGATCCTTCCCACTACTATTGTACTGTGGGCTCCTCGTAGCCAGGTTCGATCCATGAGCATGCCATCTCAATGGACCTTGCCCAAATTTCTTATCATGGGATTATGTCTACACATCACCCCACCTTACACCTCAAGGTATGGCTGCTCCCTCTTCCTATTTGGCTCAAAACTCCCCCCTCATGGAGGTCTCTTCTTGAGTGGATGCTTCCACTCGGTCTCATCTCTACTTCTCCAATTGTGGCAGCTACTCCACAACCTTCTAAGACTGCTTCTCATGAGAATGCATGTTGAGAGGTAATTTATGCTCCCTCTAAACCACCAAGTCTCTAACTTCTTCCTTTCTCCTCAAAGCTTTGCATGCATATGGTACCTCAAGTACATATAGGTTCTTGACTCGCGCACAATGTAATTGTCCCGACGTTACAAAAATTTTCTAAAAAAGAATTGATTTTAAATCGATGATATCTCCCTCATCCGAGCTCTAATTTGACCGATTTTTTTTTTCCATTTGGTTAGATTTTCACAAGGATTCCAAATATTCTATTTTTTTTTTAAATTTTACACCAAAATCTTTAGATATTCTTTGCAAACTCGCCATCCAAAAAATTCCTGCTCTGATACCATGTAGAAAATCTAACCAGTGTGGGTGCATTAAACCATGCGAAATCATACCAAGTCATCTCAACATATTCCATACATGCTAATACTTTCCAAGCACCAACACGTGCCAAGCGCCAATCTGTGTCAAGGACTAGTGTTATGCATGTTATGAAGTGGAAGGGAATGTTGAAGAGTGCTAAGGTGTGCTAGAGAGTGATAATGCATGTCGATGAGTGTTAAGGATTACTAGGAAAAAACATTAAGGAAGCACTAGGTAAAAATTCATGGAAGCTAATGAATATGAGGAACATGTGCCAGAGACTAGTGTTAATGATTGTTCATTTTCATGCCAAGGAGGGAGTGACAAGGTATGCTAAGAATTGGTAAGGCATGCTAGGGAATATCAAGGCATGTCAAGAATTCCCAAAGTGTTCTCGGGAGTTCTAGGGTGTGCTAATTATATCATGTGCCAATTAATAATGCCAATATATGCCAATACATGCTAGGTGCTAAGGATATTGTGGCGCAAGGTGCCAGGGTATGTCAATATGTGTGAAGGCAACAAAAGGAATAACCAATATTAAGAGGGTTAATAAGTCAGGACTTTATCTTTTTGAAAAGGGGCATGCTAGGCACACTAATAATAGGTCCCAATACATGCCAAGTGGCATTGTGTACCAAGTGCTAATGTATGTTAATGCATTCAACCAAGGTGTTCCAGGGCATGCTAGGGACTATATGCAGTATGCCAACACATGCTAGGAGAGTTCCATGTTGTGCTAGCACATGCCACCATGTGCTTGGGCGTCAGTGTCATCACAATATGTTCTAGGTACAAATATGTTCCAATACATGTGGGGTGCTAAGAAATGTTAGTGTGTGCCAAAGCATTAATTTAAGGTGTGCCCAGATTGTTGAGGATTGTTAGGTCTTTCTCATTAATAGAATTGTCAAAGCTTGATTATGTATTAAATAATATATTTCCTACACACAATAGTGGAACTTTATCTAAAGGGAATTTGCTAGATAATAAAATTAATAGATATGAATCATGTGTTGACTCATAGGAAATCTATATTCGACTAGTCATTACTTGAGGGAAATGATACACACTAATTACTTCTACAAAAACTGGCTAACCCTAACCACTATGGCCTTGGACATATTATAAAAAAAACTCCACAATAATTGTATTAAATCATTATCTTTTGACAAAAAAATATATTAACAGGCACATAGAATCATCAAAAACTCTTTGGAATGATCAATGATAATGGACATTTTTTGACTGTCACCAAAAGTAACAAAAAGAGAATTGGTGAGGGTCATTAAAAGTTCGTCACTAGAAGTGTCACCAAAGAGAGAATTAGTGATGGGCCTTTAACACTCATAAAAATGTCTAATGAAAATTTCTGGTGACTTAATATCTACAGACATCATCACTATATATACTTGGCTATGATAGTTTTATTGATCAATTAATACTTAATACTTTTTGAGCCCAGCACACATGTGTAGGTGAGCATTGGTGAGGGTCATTAAAATTTCGTCACTAGAAGTGTCACCAAAGAGAGAATTAGTGATGGGCCTTTAACGACCCTCACCAAAATTCTCATTGAAAATGTCTTTGGTGACGGACCATAAAGGACCATCACTATATACACTTATAGTGACGGTTTTTTAAGGACCGTCACCATATGTGACATTGGTGACGGACCTTAAAGGTCCGTCACAAGCATGACCCTCTCCAATGTGATTTTTTCTTGTAGTGACAAGTTCGAGATCCATGTCAAACATAGGCCTACTGTTCCAAACAACTTAAGGTATTGGCAAGTATTTTGGGATGATAATGAGATCAATGCATTTTTATAGGGTGATGGAAAATTCAAAGACACTCCCATAGAAGGTGAGTATGTGGTTGATGATCAAGAATTGGAAACAAACCAAATGGATATATTGCAGCTAAAGGATAATGTAATTCCTAGAGGTCTCATACCTCTAGAGGAGTTGTTTGATCAGGACGATGTTGCAAATAAGCAAAGCTTGGTGCCCACGGAGAAAGGAGTTGAAGATGTGAATCTTGGAACCCCTGATCAACCCAAGTTCGTGAAGTTGTCAAAGGCATTGTCCCCTGAAGTGAAGAATAAGTATGTGAAGTTTCTTTCTAAGCTTTCAGATGTATTTGCATGGGATTATGCAGATTTGAAGGTGTCTGAGAAGAACATAATCCAGCATACTATTCCTATCAAGCTGGATCAAAAGCCATTCAGAAAAAAGCTAAGAAGAATCAATCTGAAGATGCTGCCATCCATTGAAAAAGAGGTAAATAGGTTGTACAAAGCAGGTATCATAGTTCCTATTAGATTTTCTGACTGGATTTCAAATTTGGTCACAGTGCGCAAGAAGACTGGAGAAATAAGATTGTGTATAGGTTTTTAGAACTTGAATAAGGCTTCCTTAAAGGATAATTATCCACTTCTGAAAATGGACCATATTCTGCAGAGAGTAGTTGGAGCATCCAGGATGTCGCTACTTGATGGCTACTCAGGCTACAACCAGATCTTGGTACTTCAGAAAGATCAAGACAAAACCTCCTCCACAACACCCTGAGGAACCTTCCAGTATGCCAAGATGCCATTTGGACTGAAGAACAGTGGAGCCACCTTCCAACGTGCAATGGATATTGCTTTTGCCAATGAAAAATATGTTTTCCTTGTTATTTATTTGGATGATCTGACAATGTTTTAAGGATCGGATGATGAGAATTTGCACCATTTGAGATTTTTTTTTCAACGATGTAGAAAATTTGGGATTTCTCTCAATCCCAAGAAGTGTCTTTTTGCCATGGATGAAGGCAATTTGCTGGGGCATATCATCTCTAAGGATGTTATCTGCATCAATCCATCTAGAGTGGAGGCAGTTCAGCACATAGACCTTCCACGAAACAAAAAGGAGATCCAAGCATTCAATGGTAAGATGAAATTCTTACCTAGATTTATACCTAATTTGGCTGAACATTTGAGAGAAATGACTAACATGTTGTAGAAGGATAGCACTGTCAAGTGGAGTGAAGAAGCTATCAAGTCATTCAATCTAGTAAAGTTCATTTTTTCCAATGCCCCAGTTTTGATCAGTCCCAACTATACTCAAGATTTTATCATATTTTCGTTTGCATCTGAGCATACTTTGGCTATTTTTTTAATGCAAAAGAGAGATGAGGTAGAAAATCCAATTGCCTTTTTCAGTAGGACTATCAGAGATGCTTCTTTAAGATATAATATTATTGAAAAACAGGCATTGGCTCTTATCAAGGCATTGAATGATTTCAAGGTTTATATTCTACATTCACATACTATAGCATATGTCCCTAATGCAGCGGTGAAGGATGTGTTGATGCAAACTGATCCAGAAGGTCGGAGAGGTAAGTGGATAACATCTATGTTGGAGTACAATCTGGAGATCAAACCCACGAAGTTGATCAAAGGCCAAGACTTGGCAAAATTGATGGCCCAATCAAATCTACGTGCTTTAGATATAAACCTCGTCATGGCCATATCAGATGATGAAGATGAAGGTTTGCTGGTTCCAATTTCAGATATTTTTCTGCAGTCCCAATCGTATTCAGATATAGTCTATGTCCTTCAGCATCTGTCGCCTCCTACATGCATGTCTAAGATTAAAGGTAGATCTTTAAAGCTTAAATCTGCAAAATAATGTATTTTAGATAGTACTCTGTATTGGAAAGATCTGGGAGGCGTTCTGATCAATTGTTTGGTTGAAGAAGAGGCGCGGAAGGTAATGCATGATTTTCATAAAGGTGACTATGGCGGTCACTTGTTTTGGAAGACTACAGCTAACAAGGTATTGAGAGCAGGAGATTATTGGCCCACATAATTTTCTGATTTATATAAGACAGTGATGAAATGTCATGAATTCAAAATCTTCCAAGGGAAGAAGAAATTTCTTCCACTTCCTTTGAAACCAGTTTCAGTGAACGCACCCTTTCAGCAGTGGGGGCTCGATTTCATAGGAGAAATTCATCCCGCGTGCTCAGCCCAACACCGATGGATATTGGCAGGGATAGATTACTTTACAAAATGGATCGAGGCCATCCCAGCTAGGCATGTAATGGACTCAGTAATCATTCAGTTTCTTGAATCAAATATTTTATCGTGTTTTTGATGCCCATGCAAAATCATAACAGACAACACAGCAACATTCCGATCGAAGAAGATGATCGATTTTTGTGACAAATAAAACATCACACTAGGCCATTCAACAGTGTATTATCCACAAGGCAATGGCCTGGCAGATTCATATAACAAATCACTGGTAAATATAATCAAGAAAATACTGGAGGCAAACAAAAGGAATTGGCTCCACAAGCTTATCAATGCACTGTGGGCAGACAAAGTTAGCAGGAAAAAATCAATAGGTACATCACCATTTGAGATGGTTTATGGAACTGATGTTGTCTTCCCCACATCTTTTACAGTCCCAGTTATGAGATTATTGCAAGAAGTTGGTAGTGAGGACAATGATAATCAACGAAGGATCAATCAGATGATCCATATTCAGCAAACAAGAGAGGAAGTGTCACAGAATGTCATTCAGTTGCAGGAGAAAATAAAGAAAATCTTTAACAGAAAGACCAAAGCAGAAAGGTTTCAGCTAGACGATATAGTGTTGAACTGGGATGCTAGAAATGAAGACAGAGGGAAGCATGGTAATTTCGACAACCTGTGGAAAGGACCATACAGGAATTCAGCATACAGAAGACAGAATGCCTTCTTGCTTTCAGAAATGGATGGCCAAGATTGCCCTGGATGAGCAGTAAATGGTAGGCTTTTGAAGCACTACCATTACTGAAAAAAAAGGATCAAAATTTATGTCATCATCATTGTATATACCATGTTATTTCTATCAGAGTTCAAAGTACACAGTCATTGAAGTTTGGGGCCCGAGGTGAAGGCTATAAAACTTGAATGTTATGTGTATCGTTTGGTTTTATTTCAGTTTCTCAGTCTCAATATTGATTCAGTGTCAGTCTGCATTGTGTCAGTTTTTCATCATTTTTGACTCCATGCCCAAATGGATATAGCTACTTGGTCTACGGTGTTCTTGGCACCTCCAAGGAGCTACTATTCCCATTGGAGCCAATGTTAGTGTCAGTCTATTCATACTGCCATCAGTGATCAAAATTTCTCTTTTGCATTCGCATATTAGGAATCTCATACCGAATAAATTTCACCATTCTGCTAGGTTATGGATTCATTGATGGTAAAAAAATTTCATCATTTTTTCCCCTCATGAGGTACTTGCTGATTCTCCTATCTATGGTCTTTAGTCATTAATCACTTTCATTCTCAAAATCATGTCAGTAGGTCATAGGATGGGTCTCATTAGTTTCTAGGGTCTCACCATGTTCAAAACAATGAGTCAAAGTGTCGATAAATATCAGCAAGGTCATGAGGAAGTCAATAAACTCAGAATCATAGCACTAGGAAGATCAAAGAGACATTTTATTCAACTTGATGTAATTTTCACCTAGAAACCATGTTTTTAGGTGAGAACATAATACTTTTCCTTTCGGTCACAATTCAGAAAGCTATCATCACCGATAAAATCATTACCCTACCCTTCAGAGAAGTTTTTCATAGCATGTTCAACATTGAATCATGTTCCAAGTAGATTCAACAGAAAGAGCTTGGAAAGAGCTTTCCAACGGTATACTACACTCTCAAAACTAACTTCTGGATTGAAATTTATGCCTAAGTGAAGTAAAAGTCCCCTATACATTAAACCTCCCTGTTACACAGCAATTTGTCACCGTCCCTACCATTCCCCGTCCCGCACATTGGAGGGCCCATTATGTGACCTGTGAGCAATGTCATGCCCTGAAACCACTATCATTGCATTCCTCTAAGTATGAGCTTCAATTGCCCTGAAGACATCTCCTTGCAAAAAACCATAAAAGCATCCCTTTTTGCATTGGCGCGGGCAGCCAGTTCATCACTCGCGCCAATGGGGAAAGTCCTACAAAGAGGCCGCGCCAACTGGCACTCTGTCCCAGAGTCACAGTCGCGCCAGCCAATTTAAGGAGTGTTTTTTAAATAAAATGGTGGAATTTTTGTTTCAACAAACTCAGAAACTGCTATCTATCTTGAGTTGGGAGGTTTGGCTCCGGGAGTTCCATAGAGGGGAAGTGGTTTGCCACCTCTCATGGAAGCTTCCTTGAAGATAGGGCCAATCCCACAATTATAGGGATCCCAACTCCCCTTCCTCCATCTATAAAAGCTTGCCCATTATCATTGCAAGCTAGTCTTGAAGTGCCCAAGATTTGAATCTCCAAGCTCCCAAATTCCCAAGAGCCTTAATGCTGCAAGAGCCCTCATTCTTCCCTTAAGGCCAACTCAAGAAAGGAGACTATCGTCGAGAGACTCTACGAGAGGCTTGTCCCATCCTTGGCAAGCTTTGCGAGACGTGTACCACTGGAGACCCGTCCGAAGGAGACTTCAACATCAGAACATTAGTTGTACTCTCTTTCGATTGTTTATTAATGAATGACTACTGTTTATGGTTCCACTCCAGTCTTCACTTATGATAATGATGAGTTATATCCTTTTTTACTGATATATAGTTGTGTATCCTGGATTTTATGCTTGTATTCGTATTAATTCTTTCATGTCCAGGTGTCCATTCACGGAGATCGTGGGGATCGTGATCTGCCGAGGCTGAGGAACGGGAACGTTGTCTCTTCTACGAATCATAGAGTTGGACTCCAAGTAGGCCTCCATCGTTGGTCTATTTATTCGCAATTAGGAACTTGCATTGTAGAATTTGATGATTGTTGCTAGACCTATTCTGGGCTATTAGGGATCGCCTCTGTCTGCAGAAGGGATTTACCTCTTCAACAATTTGGCGACTCCGCCTGGGATAGTCTAGTGTTGATTCTCTCATTTTTATTGTCTCGTTTTGATTGTTTCGCGTTGTTCCTTGCTTGGTTAGCCTTCTAGGCTGGGTTCTTTTGCTGTTTTTTCTTCTTGGTTTGCTTGGATATCATTGATCTACTTTTGGAGTAGCTCTTTTTATTTTTTGGCTGAGAGAATCGGCTGGCGCGCTTTTTAGCTTGACAGTCGCACCAATTGGCGCATGTTGCTTTTGTCTTACCCGCGCCAATTTCTTTCTGGTGCCAGTTACAACCTTAGAGTCGCGCCACTCCAGTGAGGCATTAGGGTTCACTCAGTTTTGAGCTCTCTAGGTCTGGTCAATGTGTTTATTTTTGGTTTTTCGACTACCTGAGTGTGTTGGGGTCCTGTTTGACTAGGAGTTTGCCTTCATCCTTTGGTTGTTTGCTTTTCTCCATCGATTTCACGTTTTAAGCCCTAGGGCATCTAGTGGCTTAGTGTGTCGAGCCCTCCTTAGGAGTTTTGGTGTTTTGTTAGCCCAGTCAGTTCTCTGATTGCTCCTCCGCATTCTCTTGATGGTTGTTCACCGTTTCATTTTGATTTTTGAGTGATTGTTCTTCTCTTCACTCAAATTTCATTTTGTCTTGCTTTGGGCCTAGATCACACGGTCCATTGGAGCCTTTGAGACTTTTTCTTGGTTTTGAGAGACTTTTGTCGATTTGAGATCTGATTGTTTGTGCAATTGAGTGAAATTCGCTTGTTTTACTCTCTTAATATCATTTCTTGAATTGCTTTTCATTTGTTTTCGGTTTGTTTAGTGCATCTAGCTATCAAACGTTGAAAATTAAAAAAAAAAAATATCTTTCGCTTTTGGTTGATTAGTGAAAATTGAAATCTTTTCATTTTACTAGTAATTAGTGAATCTGAAAGAAAAGTTTTTAGTTTCATTAGTTGCATTAGAGATATCATTGATTGTCTTCTGATCATTTTGTTTGTGTAAAAAGCTCTCAACTCTTCAGTAGCTAGTTTTCATCGAACAAAATGATGTACTGTGGCATGTAGTTTTGCATTTAAGAGATGTTTGAGACATCACATTTGTTAGGGCCTGAAAACTAAAATGTAATTGAAAATAAACTTTAAAATCTACTCAATTTACACTAAGGCAGCATTGAAATCTAACGAAACACATTTAGAGGTCTAGGCTAGAGACGTGTTCTGGCGTTTTTAAACCTAGTAGCTGTCACTTGCCTTTTGGCTTTAGAAAGCGCTAGTACGGACTTGTGCTCCCCGTACCGTCGCGTATATAAAGGGATACCCCTCTAGGTTTCAATCCTTTATCCGTAGGAATCCAAGTCTGCCGCCCTATACCCGTGATACACTGAACACAGCATTCAAGGAGATTGCCTGCACGTACGGAAAGTCCTTGGTTGATTTCTCTTTCATTATTGAAACCAAGGTGTATATTGTAGTTCACGGTTATTTGATACACCCTTTTGCCTAGTATTCCTGAGCATTCATTTGATCTTTTTTGACTCCCTACATTTGAAAATATCGCCAAGCGCTTGTCCTTTCACGCTTGTGTCAAATCTGAAAGAGATAGAGTCACCTTTTTTTACCGTTTCTCGACTCTTAAAACATGAAATGGTGAAGTTTCTTATTTTTCAATGTGGTAAAAATTAATGACCCACAATTACATGCCCTGTTAGATTTTGTTTGTTGACTGTTTGATCGTGTGTCTTGACTCTTTTTCAGCCCGTGTGTGTGTTTTTTCTTCTTTCTCTTATCTTTTGCCACAGTGGCGGAACCTTCGGTTTCGTCTATTAGTAGTCCTTACACAGACGATTCTTCAGAGGTGTCACAATCCTCTGCTGAACCACAGTAGCCTACTGTTTCTGAGTTTCTTGAAGGGGGACCGGTTCTTTCTGAGCAACCCTTTAGGGGACCAGTTGAGTTCAATTGGCCTTTTTCAGACCCTGTGTCTGAATTGAGATTAGGAGCCGATTTCCTTTCTCTTACATCGGGTTCGTCTTTTATAGCTGATGTCTTTCCTCCTAGTCCTCGCCGTCTATTGCGAGATCTAGCGGCAGGCTCAACCATGAGTGATTCTGGTGAGGAAATTCCCACATTCGGTGAAGACTATCATCTCTCCCCACAAAGATTATTTCCAGGAGAAAACTCTGAACTGGCTAATATGTCAACAGCTAGTCCCTCATTGCCACTAGGATACAGGTCTTTGGGTCAGATCATTTCCACCGCAGCCTCTATGGGAATGTCAGATCCTTCTCTGAGGCCAGCTGCTCCTTCGCCAGGGGTGTCTCCCCAGACACCCGTCACTTCTGTACCCACTCGGCCCACTGTTTGTGTGGCCGCCTCTGTACCCGCTATCACGGCACCCTCTGCAAGGGTTGCACCGCCTCCTAAAGATGTTTATTTAGCAACTGCTATACCGAAGAACATTTCTCCGGAGGAGTATCGATTGTTACTACAACAGTCGAAACCCGAGGTTGGACCATCCTCCCAAGATCCTAACCGCTCTTATTTTTCTCACTATGCACAGGATGGTATGCCCGTGCATGCTTTTCCAGGTCAGTATGATGAGCACGGGGAAATTTTGCGTCTGCCCGCTCCTAAGGCTTACATCCATGCTCAAGGTCTACCTTATAACCAGGCTTATGACCCGCAAGGGCAACCTTTCCAAGGCCAACCTGCGGGCCAACCTCGCTATCCTTATGACCCACAGGGGCATCCCATTCAGGGCTATCCTGCGGGCCAGCAAGGGTCGTCATACAGTCTGAAAGGAAAATATTATAGCCCTTCAGGTCAACCTATACAGCCTCAGATGGGGTACCAACGGGGACCAGTCTATGGTCCTAGGGGGAAAATCCAGCCCTCTAAACCTATGCAACCGCAGTACCCTATTGTTTCTAATGTTGCATATCAGCCAGGACCGTCCTATGGTTCTGCTCCAAATCAAACTGGTTACCAGCAACCACCTGGCCCCATTCCTCCACCAGGCCAACCGGCTCATCCGGTACAACCCGGTGTTCCACCTCCAGGCCAACCGGTCCATCCAGTACAACCTGGGGCTCCTTTACGGCTAGGTCAACCTGCGCAACCGACACCGCCTATTTACCTGGGCCAACCTGTTCATTCAGGGCAGCCCTCTCAATCGGGTCAACCTATTCATTCAGGGCAGCATGCTCATTCTATTAACACTGCCCAGCAGCAGATTTATTCGATGTCGTAGCCAAATCAACAGTTGCGCCCTAGTTATCAGGCTCCGTAGGGTTCCACCTATCAGCAGCCGACTCACCCTTAGGGCAGTTATTATCCTCATGGTCAATCTCAACCGAATTATAACCAGCCCCGAGGCTCTCAGTATTATCCTCCTCCACCTGGTTTTACCTATACTCAGTAGACAAATCCAAATGCTGCTTACACTGGGCTGACACATAATCAGGGTCCGTACTCTGGTTATCAAGCCCCACACACTGGTTACTAGTAGCCAAATCGGTCTGGTTATATGACCTACACCCCCTACGGTTAGAATCATACGGGACAGAACCCATGGGGGCAAGTATATTCGCAACCATTGTGGAGTACAGGTACTGGTCCTCATCCCGGGCCTGGCATGCTGGTTAATCCACCATTGCCATTCATGGCCACCTTGGAGTTGCCGAATTTTTCAAAACTGACCAATGATCCGATTTTGCATAATCCTTATTGGCCTCCGGTTCCTACCAGGATACTAGGTGACTGCCCCAAGTTTGAGGGTAAAGCTGGAGAGGATCCCCAAGCTCATGTGATGACGTATCATCTTTGGTGTTCGTCTAACTCTTGGGTTGATGATTCCATTCATCTACGCCTCTTCCAGTGCACTTTGACTGGAGCTGCTGCTAAGTGGTACATAGAGTTATCCCGTGGCATTTTCCAAGATTTCAATTCCTTAGCCATGGCTTTTCTCACACACTTTCAGTTACCGGTTCGTTATGAAGCCGGGACGCACCTCCTGACTTCATTGAAGCAGGACAAGGCCACTCACATTTCTGATCACATTCACGAGTGGCGGCACCGTCGTAGACTGATCAAGTTTCATATACCTGATCAGATACTAACTCACTGGTTCACCACCTCCTTTGTGAATAAAATCGCTTAGGATATTACGATGGGAGCGTGTGTGACGGAAGAACAAGCCATTGCGCGTGCCCAATATCTGGATCTTGTATATTCTCAATCCGGCACACTCTATGATATCTTGCCTGATGCTCCACAGTCTGGAACCTCTAAGGCTCTGCCCACCCCTGCGGTGGATGGTGTCATTGGTTTCGTATCTCAGAATTTGAAGAAATCTTCGAGTGGGAAGCAGAAGTCTAATACTTCCAACAATACTCCTGCTAATCCCACCCCGTCTGATTCTGGCAAAACCACGGAAGTGAATTCCGTTCAGGCCAATCCTATGGAGAAAACTTCCAAGGGGAAAAAGAAGGGCAAAGGAAAATCTAAATCCGACACCGCGAAGCCAGAATCTAAGTCTCGTGCTGAGGATGGTTCTTAGCGTAAACCGAAGTACCCCTGCCTTATTTTTGAAGGAGACCATTATACCAAAGATTTTCCCCGACGATTCAAGGTTAGTCAACTTCTCAAGGGCTCTAAAGGGACTCTGGCAGTTCTAAAATAACCATTCCCATCTCAGCAGACCCAGATGGTTGAACAACCGTCACCATCTACACCATTTGGGTCCCAAGTGTTCATGATGAAGGTCGCTCCACTTATCTCTGTCGCTACACGTTTGAAGGATTACAACGAATCGCGACAGGCACCCGGGAAGGCATTCGCTAATGGACCACCTCCCCCACCTGCCTTCGGTTTGTTGGAAATCGAGAAGCCTACTCATGAACCCGTTGTGAAGCCACCCTCTAAAGGTGTCTTACGAAGATCTTCTTATAATCCAAATGTTCGTGCCGCTCAACACTACAACATTGTTGAGGATTTGGCACAGGCACCCTCTGCTATGTCTGCACTAGAAGTTCTTCAAATTTTTCCTTCGCAACGGAAGGCTTTATTGTCTGCAATCGGTGGCATTGATCCCGCCGATTTGAGTCTTCTCACCTTCGATCTAGAGAATTTCACTCCCCGACTTCCACATCAGATTGCTCTTGTTATCCAAGTCAGGATTAACGGTCTGAACATCCATAGGGCCGTTGTGGATGAAGGTGCTTCTACCTGCATCATGTCATCTACTTGCTGGAAGGCCATTGGCTCTCCAACCCTTTCTTCCTCTCCCAATTCCCTTGAGGCATTTGATGGTCGGGAATCCAAACCCCTGGGTGTTCTCGAGAGTTTGGCGATCACTTTACAGGGGAAGACTGTCAACGTGGAAGTAGAAGTAGTTGACGCCAGGCTCAACTACAATATAATTCTAGGCCGTAGCTGGACCCATGCCATGCTATGTGTGCCATCCACCGTCTTTCAACTTCTTAAGTTCCCTCACGAGGGAAAAATAGTCACAGTGGATCAGTTTTCCTTCTTCACCTTTACCTCCAAGAACAACGTACCATACGTGGATCAGATTCTGAATCCCCCCGACAGTGTAGGACCCGATCTCTTCAAAGACCCTGTCCTCATGGGTATCTTTCCTGCACCACCACCGCACACTGCTCAAGTTAACATGATTTCTAGGTCTGATGACCCCTGGCTTATTCCTACGCCTGAGCAGGTGTTTGAGTTTGGAGAATCAATGCCTTTGACTCCAGTAGAGATCAACTACTGTGAAATTGTTGCTGCATTTGATCCTCCACCTCCTCACCATGCTCCGTTGAGCATGGCTCTAGACGTCTACTCTCAATCCCCATGGCTTGGTCAGGCCGATTCACCTAATCCTCTCAAAGAGACTTTTCCTTCCGATGAAGCCATCATTGAAACTATGTCTCTCAAAGAGCTGCCTTGGGGTGATGGACATCATCGCTCCTCTTTTATGCCTAGCTTGGGGGCAATGACAGATTTTCTGGAGCATTATGCATCTCAGGTTCCTTCCCCTCCTCTTCAAACCCCTATCTTGACACACGAGGTTTGGTTAGAAGGAAACCTGAGTAATATCACTCAAACCATCCCGATCAACATCTCCGTTAAACCTGGGATCGTTGAGAATATACACGTGGGAGTGAATTGTTCTCCTGATGAGATTCAAGTCTATACTGATCTTTTTAAAGAATTCAGAGATGTGTTCGCCTGGTCCTACAAGGAAATGCCAGGGATTGATCCCAGTATCGTAGTGCATGAGATTCCAACCTACCCTGGTGCGAAACCCGTGTGACAACGCTTACGCCCCATGCACCCTCGGAAATCCGCTGCAATCAAGGCAGAAGTTGAGAAACTTCTGAACGCGGGCTTTATTTATCCCATCCCCCTCACAGAGTGGGTTTCTAATATTGTTACTGTTGATAAAAAGCAGGGCACTATTAGGGTCAGTGTTTATTATCACGATATTAATCGCGCCTGTTTGAAAGACAATTATCCCACTCCGTTCATAGACCAGATTATCGACGAATGTGCCGGAAGTGAGATTTATTCCTTAATGGACAGTTTCTCAGGCTATAATTAGATCAATATTGCACCTGAGGATCAGCACAAGACTACTTTCATCTGTCCGTGGGGTACTTTCGCGTATAAAAAGCTCCCGTTCGGCTTAAATAATGCTGGAGCCACTTTCCAGCGTGCGATGTCTTATGCTTTCCATGACATTCGCCATATCGTTCAGCCTTATCTGGATGACTTGCCAGCTCATTCAGCTAGGCGAGAGGACCACCCTGAACACCTCCGCCAGATCTTCCTTCGCTGTAGGCGCTACAATATTAGGCTTAATCCTCATAAATGCATCTTCTGTGTGGATTCTGGACGTCTTTTGGGATTCATAGTCTCCAAAGATGGAATTTGCCTTGACCCTTTAAAAGTTGAGGCTATGATCAACCTCCCATCACCCTCCTCACTGTATCAGTCGCAGAGTCTACAGGAAAAAGAAAACTTCCTTCGACTCTTTATCCCGAACTACGTGGAGGTGGCTAAAGGATTCACACGCCTATTAAAGCAGAACATTCCCTTCCATTGGGAGGAAATTGCTCAGTAATCCTTTGAGAAGCTAAAGACGTTATTGGTTAATGATACTTTGCTTCGTCCTCCTGATTATCGCCATGATTTCACTTTGTATCTTGTTGCTGTGTTTAGCACCATTGCTATGGTTCTGGTGCGGGATGACGATGAAGGTAATGAATATGTTGTTTATTATCTGTCACAGAACCTCCTCGACATGGAAACGCACTATGCTCACGTCGAGAAGTTGGCTTTAGCCGATGTACATGCCGTGCAGCGCTTTCGCCATTACATCCTGCTGCGCACGATTACCGTGGTTTCAGACTGTAACCCCATAACGTATATTCTCTCTCGACAATTACTGGGGGGCAAGTACTCCAAATGGATAGTTATCCTACAGGAGTTTGACTTAGAGTTAACCACCGCTAAGTCAACTAAATCACTGGTTTTCGTGGATCTTATATGCTCTCTGCCTACAGACTCTGCTCCTTCACACTCTGAATACCATATACCGGACGAAACTCTTTTCCTCTTCAGTACTCGTGACCCTTGGTACGGCGATATCATTTTGTATCTTTAGACCTCCACATTTCGGTCTGAGTTGACTAAAGATGCCCGACGTCAGATTCGGCATCAGTCTCAACCCTACCATATCGTAGGAGATACCTTATACCGTGTTGGAGTAGATTCAATGCTCTGCTGCTGCCTTACCTTGGAAGAGGCTGAAAAGGTCCTCAATTACTGCCACAGTGGCGCCTATGGTGGACATATGTCCGGATATGCTACTGCTCAAAATATTTTGAGGGAAGGATACTTCTGGCCGTCAATATTCAAAGGTTGTATTACGGTAGTCCGGAAATGTCATGCGTGCCAGGTGTTTCAGTGCAAGATGTGTGTGCCACCTCTTCCTTTGCATCCTATTGTTACCGTTGGCCCATTTGTGAAATGGGGCGTGGATTTTATGACGTGTAACCCTCATTTGGCCGGGGGGCATGCGTATATAATCGTAGCTGTCGACTACTTCACCAAGTGGGCCGAAGCGATGCCTACACTTGCGGCCAATGGTAAAACAGCTGCTCAATTTATATTCAACCACATGATCGCGTGTTTCGGAGTTCCTCAGGCCATCGTTACCGACCATGGTACTCATTTCCGAGATTATATGATGGCTGAGCTGACATCGGGGTTGGGCTTATGCCACGATAGCTCAATGCCATATTACCCTCAGGCAAATGGCCAGGTTGAAGCAGTGAACAAGGTTTTGGTCATGATGCTTCAACAAACAGTTGGGATTCATAAATAAAATTGGC
The DNA here is from genome assembly GCA_034641835.2 of Pinus albicaulis. Taxonomy (NCBI): domain Eukaryota; kingdom Viridiplantae; phylum Streptophyta; class Pinopsida; order Pinales; family Pinaceae; genus Pinus; species Pinus albicaulis. The sequence continues at coordinate 93,863 of JAXQQM020079802.1, forward strand.
ACCTTCAACTGTTCTCAGCTCTTTGGGCTTACCGAATGTCTGCTAAGAGTGCGACTGGATTCACACCATTTCAACTGGTGTATGGTCTGGAAGCCACTCTTCCAGTTGAATGCGAGATTCCTTCTTTGAAATTAGCTGTAGAAATTCTACCCGACACTTCTGCTGAAGAAGAGTGTCTCATGTACCTGGAACAATTAGATGAAACCTGCCGCTTAGCTGCCTTAGTGATTGAGGCACAAAAAAAGTGGGTCAAGGCGCATTTCGATCAGTCTGTTTCACCACGTTCCTTCGTTGAAGGGGACCTTGTCCTCCTGTACGATCAAGCACACGATAAGCTTGGGGCAGGGAAGTTCCAACCCATGTGGCATGGGCCCTATATAGTTAAACGGGTATTAAAGAATGGGGCCTATGAGCTTATAGATTATGAAGGAGTTCCGCTGGCGCAACCCAGAAATGGGTTGTCCCTGAAGAAATATTACGCTTAAAGTCATTTTTTGTGTGGTGTGTGTACATAGGTGTGTTTATTCATTTGTGTGCATGTGTGGTGTGGTGTGCAATGTAAACGTCTTTCTGCTGATCGGGTTTTCATGATTGTGCAGATGTCTATCAATCCGTTTGTTGGGTTCGCGGATGGTGCCTCCCGCAGTACCAAAAATCTGTCTTCGGTAGCCTGGGTAATCTATGATCCTGCTGGTGAGTTGGTGAACCTGCAAGGTGTGTGTCTGGGACGTGCTACAAATAATGTCGTGGAATATAGTGCTGTGTTAGAATTATTAAATGAGGCTATAAACCTTGGTATCTGTGAATTGCTTGTATATCTAGACTCACAACTTGTAGTATTACAACTCAATGGTCACTATTCAGTAAGAAATCCACACATTTTACGTCTGTATCTGCGTGTTCGTTTACTGGAGAGAAATTTTGACTATATTACATATCAACATATACCCCGGTACATGAATACACTAACAGATGCAATAGCTAACATGGTGTTAGACAGACATTTGCGCAATTTATAAGAATATCATCACATGTCAAAGGAAAATCCATCCAGAAATAGATATGTATATAGATAGATATTGAAATGTTTACATAGCATGTGTCACTTAAGATCAAAAAATATACATGTTCGTCATATTACATCCGGAGACGACACGTCTCTCAAAAACATGCATGAAATTAAACCCTAGCAGGCTAGTCTGCATGGTGCTCATGATAACAAGTCACCGCAGGCACTAGGTGTCTCAGTAGATGGTGGAGGCGACTAGGCACTCCCACCATATGTCTCTGATATGCTAACGGTACATCCGCCAGCCGAGCGTAGTCTGGAATCCCTCGGGCAATCCCCTCAAGGTTCTGAACCAACTCTCCTCCTTCCGCACCCTCCTCATGAGGATCGACTGCGAGCTAAGTTCTCTGCGCGATAGGAGACATCCCGGCTGGTCTCTCTGGGCCAACATCTGCATACACATGTAACTACTGTCAGAACGGACATGTATTAACAAAAAAATCATAAAACATAAAATATATAAAAACAGATCATACCCAGCTCTTCGTCCCAATCCTCTCCCTCTGGCATTGGGAGATCTGGGTCTCCAGTAAAGTCTGTCCCGACATAAGGCCAGTCCTCAACTACAATCAACTGGTGCCGCAACCACTCAAAAAACTCTGGCCTCCAGGACATCTGTTGGCCTCCTCCAGCTCTGGGCATTAATGCTGCCCAGTGAGCCATTCTCGGCTCTCGTGGTATCGGCTCCGCTACAACGGCCCCTTGGCCGTCGAAGATTGGTAATCGTTCTAGAATGAACGATACCAGGATAGACCCATAGCCAAACTGCTTCAGCTTGGCTTGTTTGCATCTCGTCAGTTGTCTATTGATGTTGATCGTTACTGCTGTGGCCCAGTCAAACAGTATGGGACTCATGCACTCTGAAGCCAGTAAGAGTTGGGCTTTCGTGCGGTGCCTGCGATCCCGCAGCCTGTGTGATGGTATGTAGCACTACTCGTAATGCCAGATCAGGGATAGTGTGGATATCCACCTTTTTACTCCCTGGTCCCATTTGTGCCCGTGGGCACACTCGTGCCATCACTTCTTCCATTTTTTCACCCGAAGGTCTGCTCCCTGTCAGTATGGGTACCGGACCTCGGCGCGACAATCTGGTTATGAAGTACACATCAGAAATGTCTAGTTCTAACACCTGGTCTCGTAGCTTGAATACTTGTTCTTGTTCATCCCAAATGCTCACCAGGTACTGAAGTAGCTCAGGTTGAGCTCATAAACACGGTGTCAAGAAGAATTTATTGAGCCCATAGTTTCTGAGGGCATTCATGCAGGCCTCATTTTCCATGGCCATTTCGTCCTCTTCCCCATGCTCTCTTTCTTTCCACTCAATCACCATTTTTCTCAATTTCCTGCATCAACATGGTCACAAACCTTTAATTAGATCTTTGTTGAGCTTCAAAATCCATTCAAATTGATTAAAATGTCGAAATTTTAGGCAGAAAATTGGGTTCAGCCGTTGGCGTGGCTGTTTTTGGAACAGTTGTGCCAGTTGGCGCGAGCCTTTTGCATATAAAATCCCATTGGCGCGGGTCCGTGACTGATACCCGCGCCAATGAGCGGAGCCCTAAAAAGTTAAAAAATTTGCCACAAAAGTATATTGCATGATGGAAAAATATTAAAAAGTGGATTGAAATGGAGTATGAGGAAGCGCCTTTTACCTGGAACTGACGGAACTCTGAATAGTAGCCCGAATTGGTCGTAATCACCGCCAGAAGTTTGCACAGTAAATGGAACAATGTTTCTCTTCACTCAGGTAAAAAGTAAAAGTAATTTTATTTTTACCATTTAGACATATTTATAACTTTTTGAGCTCTATTTAGGTTTAAAAAGTCACTTTTTTCATTAATATTTCGAATGTTCTGTCAAAAATGGATTTTACACTTGCTTTCCTTTGCAGCAACAGGTTTTTTATGCAACGTAAATGGTGAAACGAGTTGTATTTTATACTTTTTTGGACTTGGTAAAAACATGAAAAAGTCACTCTGGAGTCATCTTTCAGCTCTTTTCTGACTCTCTAAACATGTAAAGATTGCCGAGGCCCTTGTCGTTTCGATCTCGTTAAAGTGGCTGCAAAACGACATCTACCCAGTATACGTTTACCCCTTTTTCGGGCTGGGATAGATTATTTACGAAAAAGGAATACGCTAGCCTATCGCGACTAGGAGGTTTTATCGGATATTTTTTTCTACATTTTCGGGTCTGAGGAACTATTTACGAAAAGGGACCTTTGGACTTTACTTTTCTGCTATCTTTTCAAACTCTCTAAACATGAAAAGACACCGAGTTCTTCCTTTTTCAGACTCGTTAAACCCTGATGACATCGGATTCAGTCGAAATGACATTCTCCGAGTTCTTCCTTCCTAGGGCTCATTAAATGTACTAGGATGGATTCGCCCGAATGGCGGACTTATATTACAAGCATATGCTATCCCCTTCAAGCTTGTTATAAAAAATAATTTGGGTACTCGCCAGAAATGGTGGGGGAAAAATGGAACCATCATCATTTTCGTGTCGTTAGTATGTCGCTCTTGAACATGGCACTTGTCTACATTTGTGTCGGGTTGGGGATATCTCATCTTTCACTTGCCTCCATAGGTTTGGATAATCCTTTTTCACCTCTCCTCTGCTCATTGCCTCATCACCATGACCTCTGATCCGTTGATGTCAAATACTGCCAAAACCACTATTTGTGCCGTTATATGTTCAAGAGAAGTTGACCTATGCAAATATCAACCTTCATCTGATTCTCATATGATCTTGATTCACAACAAAAACGTCATGTTCCTCTGTCTCGTGTCAATGATGTGGGAAACATTATGGCCCACCTTCGATCAAGATCACTTCCTGTCGACTTCAGCTCATTATCCAGGAAGATGGTCTAGAGACTCCTTATGGTACCTTGGAGCCTGCATGCCTCAATGGCAGGTTCGTCGCATTCGACGTGAGGTTTTCATAATTGACCTCCGATCTAGTGATTCTACGGGTGTTCGACGCCAGCTCATTGATTCACATAACATAGATTGTACCTGTAGTACCTTGAGGACCATCATTATTATTGGTGGTTACTCTCGCGTCTGTTAACAGCTTTCATTATTGGCTGGTAATCAGACAATGTTCTTGCATGTTTGACTTCAGCTCACATATTCGCATGCTTGAACTTGTACTTTTTTCGGGTCGAGATGGAGCGCAAGACCCTGGATTGTGTCTGTTGTAATCCAGGTTGCGATTTTGTGGATTATTATTTACATGACCGGATGGCTGCGACCATACCTGAGTCTATTTATCGATCCTCACTGGATGGCTGCGTCCATACCTTGGATCTGGATTATTGTATACTCTGTTTTGGATGGCTGTGTCCATACCACATATACATCATGTACTTGGGATATCGGTTGTATTTCTTCACGCAGGTTTTCCGACGGCGGATTTTCAGTTGGACACGTTCTCGTAAAGCATTTCACCCCTCTCTCTCTCGGTCCTCATGCTTTAGGGGGCATCTGTTACACAGTAATTTGTCACCGTCCCTACCATTTCCGAGTCCCGCACATTGGAGGGCCCATTATGTGACACATGGTAATTTCATGCCTTGAAACCACTATCATTTGCATTCCTCTAAGTATGAGCTTCAATTGCCCGAAGAAGATACTCCTTTTTAAAAAACCATAAAAATATCCCTTTTTGTATTGGCGCGGGGGCGACCGGTTCATTACTGCACCAAGGGGGAAATCCTACAAGAGGCCGCACCAACGCGTTGTGCTGCGGCTCAGGAGTTGCGATCACACACGGTAATTTAAGTGCTTTTTAAATAAAATGGCGAGAAGTTTTTGTTTCAACGGACTCGGCCCAGTATCTATCTTGAGTTGGGAGGTTTGGCTCCATGAGTTCCATGAAGGGGAAGTGGTTTGCCACCTCTCATGGAAGCTTCCTTGAAGATAGGCCAATCCACAATTATAGGGATCCCAACTCCCCCTTCCTCCATCTATAAAAGCTGCATTATCATTGCAAGCTATTCTTGAAGTGCCCAAGCTTTGAATCTCCAAGCTCCCAAATTCCCAAGAGCCTTAATGCTGCAAGAGCCCTCATTCTTCCCTTAAGGGAAACTCAAGCAAGGAGACTATCGTCGAGAGACTCTATGAGAGGCTTGTCCCATCCTTGGAAAGCTTAGCAAAACGTGTACTACTGGAGACCCGTCCAAAGGAGACTTCAGCGTCAGAACATTGGTTGTACTCTCTTTCGATTGTTTATTAATTAATGACTACTAGTTATGGTTCCACTTTGTTCTTCACTTATGATAATGATGAGTTATATCCTTTCTGACTGATATATAGTTGCGTATCCTAGATTTTATGCTTGTATTCGTATTATTTCTTTCATGTGCAGGTGTCCATTCACGCAGATCGTGGGGATCGTGATCTATCGAGGCTGAGGAATGGGAACGTTGTCTCTTCTACGAATCATAGCGTTGGACTCCAGGTAGGCCTCCATCGTTGGTCTATTTATTCGCAATTAGGAACTTGCGTTGGCATTCCCAGACGGTGTTGCTGAACCATTTTATGCTGGTAAGGGATCGCTACATCCACAGAGAGGATTTACCTCTTGACACATACTAACATTCAAATAACACGGTTCAACTTTAAAGATTCCGAGCTTCTATCTACACTCTTAACGAGTCTATAAGCCGAAATTTTTTTAGAATAAACTTAGCTAGATACGAAAAAAATTAAAAAAAATCTTCTCTAAAAGTAAAGTATTTTTGACATAACAAACAGAGCAAACGAATAGAAATTCCGGCTTAGTAAACGAAGCACGGGGATTCGATCAAGAGAATCTTGATGGCCAAAAAACTGCACCCTTTAAAACACAATCACAACAGTGAACAACAAGTTTTGGCTGAGTAACACACTGTCTCTGAGTAAATACATCATTAATCTAGAGACTAACACACTATATTTAAGCAGAGCCAATGTTATAATGCACTGGAAAACCCACAGAGGTAACGTTAGCCAGGGTAAAGTTCTTTAGATGGTCAAACAGAAACATGATTGAACTCTGCAAGCTTTTGAAATGTCTACAGGGCATAAAAACTGGTCGAAAGGTTCTGTAAATAGAGGAAAGAAGAAAGGAGGAAATAAATTGTCTGGAAACTATGGGGAAAATCCCCAGTGGAGTCGCCAATTCTGCTGTAGGGTAAAATGCTTGGGTTGTTGGTTATCGTATATCTCTCTCAGGGCTTTCTAGTGCCCGAGGCAGACAGTAAGATTAGTTGTATCGCTCACAAAGATGGCATATACATGTTCATATTAACTTAAAACCACTTGATAGAATAAGCTAGAAGATTACCTCTTTAATAATCTTGGATTCCTTGGAGAGCATTAGGCAGTGAAGAAGTGGTTCTTCTTCACCGGCTCCAAATCTTGGTCCTGCAATCAATCAAAGCACCCATGTAATTTATAACATAACATACATTTTCTATCAATTAACTGAATATATAATAAACATTTAAACTATGCACATCTAAGCCATTCGTCTCATGCTATATAAGTGATTAAATAATAATGACAATATCAACGCATAGACTAGAAAAAACAAGTACAGTTCTATTGATTTATAAAAAGGAGGATTACAACTGTTTGTTGCACCAAGCCCTCCTTAGCCTTCCAATGTCTCTATCTCTCAAAGTGGTGATGTCTTGATCAGCAAGTTCTCAATGAACCTCTTTGACCTTTGACCTTCACACTACAACAATGATCTCTACTTCAAAAGTATGCAAAAACTTTAGTAATCTGACCTTGAACCAAGAGCCTTCAACTCCATTTTATAGGATATGGAGAGAGAAATCATTGCCCTTCTCTTTCCACTAGTCCTGAATATAAAAAACCAAGATTTTTCTCCAATCTCTATGCTTTTTCCTTCTTTGAGAGTTCAATTTTTTATGGCAAGGCCCAATAAGAGATCAGTGCTTTGCAGTTTCTTTTTTGTACTGACTCTCTTGTGAGAAAAATCTAGAGATTCAAATCATTCTCCGTGGGTTTTTACCGTTTCAAACTTAAAACATGAGTACTTATTTACCCTACGGGTAGCAAATATAGAGTGTTTCCCACACAGCCACTAACGTGACCTATTCCTTTGATCAGTTGCGTTATAACGCTCTTGTGTTGTTATAGAGAGGCGTTACCTTGGCAGAAATAGGTTTAATTTAGGTCTTTATATTCCTTCCATATTTGACTTCTCCTCTGAGCTAATGAGGAAGTATTTTGACCTATAACAGAAAGTGGTAATAATAAGGAAATATTTGCGACCTAACAAAGTGGTCACATCAATGCTCTTCCCTGGTGAATTCAACAATGTCTGTTTGCCTTTGATGTCCTTCGAATATCCTTCTTCAGTGTATCCTAATCCTGCATATCGAGGTCTTTGCACAACCTCCAATGGTTGAGTTATGCCTTGGCCATGAATGCCATGCCCTCCTCCTTTATACCCCATCATGGTGAGGAGTCTCATGTCGGTTCCTATAATGAGGATCTCCACACTTCCAACAGAAATGATAACAGGTGAATATGAAACTGAAGAGAAATCAACATTGTTTACCTCCGCTATCGATTTTGAAACAGGTGAAGAGGGCTTCTCTAAGCCTCCGTTGTGCTTCACTTACTCCAAGGCCTCTGTCACGGCTTGTAGCTGAAGCTGCAATTGTTGCATCTCCTCCTTCTCTCCATGTAGGAGTGTCCTTGATTCCTCATGATTTTCTTGAAGACTTTTGTTTTTTCTCTTGAATTCCTCCAATGCCTCTGTCACGGCTTGTAGCTAAAGCTGCAATTGCTGCTTCTCCTCCTTCTCTTCATGTAGGAGTGTTTTCAACGCAACATGCTCTCTTTGAGTACTTTGGTTATTGTGCTTCAATTCTTCCAATGCCTTTGTCGTAGCTTGCAATTGAAGCTACAACCAATGTTTGTCCTCCTTCTCTTCCTGTAGGAGTGTCTTCAATTCAGCGTTGTCTGCTGCTTGTTTCTCACAAGCTTCGTACAACATGTAAAATTTCTTGGACACCCTGAGCATGGTCTCATACATGTCCTTGACATCCTCCATTTCTCAACTCAACGAATGTTCAATGGTTCACGCCTGCAATCCAAATCAGCAAGAAGACTGCTCTGATACCACTTGATCTGGGTAAATTTCATGACTCTTTAAACCAGGACCTTTTACTTCAGCTGACTTGTTAGAATTGCATTTAATCAAAACATTGATGAACATAAATGAACATCTGCATGTTGTAAAGAAGAGGAACGTAACAAACATTAGCAACATAATATATTGATAACAAAGTTCGTCTAGGAGGGACTATGTCTCCGAGCCTTGATGTCAAAATGGTGTAGGAAGCTGCATTAAGTGCTGTAAATAGTGATGATGTGCATGGATGGTATTTTCTCTATAATACAAGGAAAATTACCTCACGCAAGAGTGGCTGGATCTCTCCACGAGATGTCCCGCTACAGGAACTCTCATTCACAAAAGGACTCCTATCAACATGACAATAACTCACACATAATGACTATGTGTATCCCGCCAGCATGGCAACAAAGGGATCTCAATCAAACATACATGTGACAATGAGTATTGTTTCAACAAGGCATCAAAGTGATCTCAAACAACATAGAAAAATCCATGATAGAAATTGCATCTCACATCAAGAACAAAAACAAGATCCCACATCAAACATAAATAGGGATCTACACAACACAATGCATCAAAGAGACAAAGAAGTACATGATCACACTGCATGTACCTCACATCCTGAAGCTATCTAAAGACAAGGATGATAAAATATTGGATATGTCTGTACCATTAATCTTGTGGCATCAAAAATCCTAAAATTGACTACTCACACATTGAATGATTAAACCCGCAACTCCACTTTGAAAATTGGCCGAAAAACTTAAGGCTTAGATGGAAAAATTGACTGCACCACTGAACTCGTGTCCCTAAGAGGTGTAGGATTGACTATCAATTTGCTGATTTTTGACACTGTCGAAATATGGGCCTTAGGGAATCTTTTAGATTTTCCCTAGATTCCTCAAATATGTTGCTCCACATGGAATCTGGAAATCTGCAACTCAAAACAAGAATCGATCACACCATTGAGATCCTCGTGAAATTCTAATAAGAATTAGTATAAGGTTGATCGCATTCTAAAACCAAAAAATTTTGGCCTCCAAGGAATCTGAACGATTCCCTCAAGATTCCTAAAGATTATCCTCCACAGGGAATCTATAAAACTACTGCTCAAAAGGCAAATCCAACCTGACTATTGCATTACCTATGAAATTCTAGTTAAAATGCATATAAATTTTAATACATTCTGAAAATTTTACCTCCTTAGGATCAAAATATTCCCTTGGCATCAAACAAGAATTTGTCTCGAAATCTGTGCCTTCTCCTCTGGTCTGTAGCTCCTCTGCCTCGAATTGTGTGCTCGGGTTTGCTATCCGACCTGCCTTCTCTTTTTTCATGGCTCCATTGGCCTCCATATGCCCTCATATCTCATGAATTCTCCATCATTCTCCATGGTTTCCTTGGACCATTTGAATGACATTTTATAATAAAGTGTGAGGATGAATAAGAAAAAATGTGAGGTTGTCATATTGTTTGGCATAATCATATTAAGATAGTTGTTGTTGGGAGGTTTTGAATTCAAATCCCATTGAGTCCAAATATTGTTTTAAAACCCAATTTTAGTTTTAATATAGTTTTTTCGAACTATGTAATATATGGATTTTATATCTCTATATTGTAATGACTCCCAAAAAAAAATAATTGGAGGTTTTGTTTGATATGGAATTTAACCATATTTAATATGATTTTTGTTACATAACAATTTACCATATTTAAATTGATTTTGATTGTTTAAAATATATATATATATATATATATATATATATATATTAATGAGTTTTTTTGTTTTTATGTGGGAAATTAAATATCATTTTTCTTTGTCTTTTCTGCAGGGGCAAGGGGCCAATGGAGGAGCGCCATGTGTTAACAGCTGAGTGGATTTCCATGTGGGTCCCACGTGCTTACTGGGATGCCATGTGGAATTTTGTGGGCCCCACTTCCCTTGCCTTAACAAAATTTCAAAGTACACTAACTTTCTTATACAAGCTCAGATTGATACGCAATTCACACTATTGCGATCAAGGCGACAAACTCTTCAATCTGAAGCTGGTTCGAGAGAAATTCAAACACTTCTATTTTTTTAGCTTTCGTTAGCCCTATTTGTCATGTGTTTGTCTCTAGAGCCACCTAGATCAATTGGTAAGGCATGCTAGGGAATATCAAGGCATGTTAATAATTCCTAAAGTGTGCTTGTGAGTTACAGGGTGTGCTAATTATATGTGACAATTAATAGTTCCAACATACGCCAATACATGCTAGGTTATAAGGATGTGTAGGTTGTCAGGGTATGTCAATATGTTCAAGAAGTGTCAAGGCAACAAAATGAAGAACCAATAAGAGGGTTAATAAGTCAGGACTTTATCTTTTTTAAAAGGGGCATGCTAGGCACACTAATAATAGGTTTCAATACATGCCAAGTGGTATTATGTGGCAAGTTCTAATGTATGTCAATGCATTCAACCAAGGTGTTCCATGGGATGCTAGGGACTACATGCATGCCAACACATGCTAGGAGAGTTCCATGTTGTGCTAGCGCATGCCACCATGTGCTTGGGTGTAATATTCCCAAATGGGGAAGCAACAATATATGAACATAATAATGGAAATATCAGTGATAAATAAACACATAAAATGTAAGAAGATCATATAGCCATCATATTAACATCACAGAAATAAAATATATACAATTCTTTGAGGAAATAATCACTCAAGTTAGGAAAAATAAGCCTCAAGAGAACATGTACATGAAATATGAAGAACACTGCTAAACAAATAATTCCCAAGGCTATGACAGCGCAATTTTTTAAGTATAACTACTACTGGAAAGTTTAAATACATAGATCTGAAACCATATGGCTCATACAATGCTGGGAAGAGATAACTAAGCTCCCAAGCACACTTTCAAGACAACCCAGGAAGGGTTTCCTAAAAAACACAAGATGCAGAAAATAAAATTATGGCACTAAGGATGAACAATCTCTGCAAATAGATAGATAATAGGAGATGGCTGATATGATCTAGAAATTTATGAGTAGCTCCTCCAGTAGATTCTCCAAATGAGAGGTTTGTCCCCTCACTGAAAATCTATCTCCCCCAACTACGGCTCCAAACCCTCTACTGCAACTACACACTGAAATAGCATAGTTCCCTCAGAAAACTGCATTGTAACTTATAGCACTACCTTAGCCTGCTGTTGGATGATAAAATAAATCTCAGGGGTCTTCTATGTTGGCCTCCCAATGTAAGGAAACCTTCCTCCAACTAAAATTGAGCAAGGAAATGACCCAAATCAACTCTCCATTGCTGCACCCTGCAACATAGCACAATACTCTGCAAAAACTGCGCTGCACAACAAAGATGAATCTTGGCCTCATGACGAATAGTGGAAAAAGTAGTGCAATATTCTTCCAAGAGGCCTCTCGAGGAAAGAGGTGGGATTCCCAACCAGGAACACCCTATGTTAAACATCACATGCAATCTTAGCTAAACAACTGAAGAAAGTAGCAAGTCTAAATAGACCATACGAAAATAATAATCTAAAACATAACCCCATATGGCTGCCATCCTCTTCCTTATATAAGTTATGAGCTTCCTCACCCTTGGCCCCACTCAATTAGGTCACTACTTCCATGCATTCAATCTGCCTCCAAAACTACGTTGTCCCACCATGAATGCCACTCCTCCATAACAATGTTTTTCAATTTGGTCAAAGTTTACCCAATCTTCATGCTCCAGCCCCTTTTCACACCTAAGGGTCTTCAATCCAGCTTCTATATGACCTCCATTCACACTAGGAGTGTCTTTTTTTCCTACTAAGGAGATTTAAGGGTCTTCATACCATCTTATTCCTCTATCAAAAAAAAAAATCAAAGCTTTAATATTCGAATTATTTGTGTGCTAATTTAGGAATATTACAGTCCTCCCCTCCCAAATGTTGCTTGTCCTCAAGAAACTGCAAGGATAGAACTAAAGAGCCTATCTTCTTCCTCCTATAGCATCATCATATGATAAGTTCCTCTAATGAACAAGATGCTCTCTCATAAATATGTCCCCAAGTTGCTCCTCCCAAGTGCATAAGTAAGCCTTTGGTAAGAAATCCAAATGGCTCTCATCATGAAGTAGTGGGATAACCATGGAGGAAACTATGTGTGGTCTAGAGGCCTTCTTGAGACATGGGATCAGAAGATGATTGGGAACCTCCTTCCCCATGTGAAGATCCAAGCCCCAAGCTATCATCTATATAAAGTGAGTCACCCTCCGTAATGGAAACTCATAAAATAATCCTCCACCTTAGGCTCCTGTAATGTAGGTGGGTTGAATAAATGAAAATGATAGACCAAATGGCTTACCCCACGCTGTTTATCTCCCCACTTATGGAAATTTTAGATTTTTTGTTGATATTGGGCTACAATAATGTTTCCCTCAAGATACAAAAGGACAACTAGATCTCCAAAGATCCCTTCTCTAGTTTCATGAGCCCAAACTATCCCATACAAAGTGAATGGTACATCATCACCATGTGGTATCCAAGTCAGAAAATTACTGAATGTTATGTGCAATGTTGGATGGTACCAATGGTTTCTCCAATGGATACAATGCATTTTTAGAAACTATTGTTTTAGAACATCATGTGGCAAGTTTTCTCTCAACAATTTTCTATTTGTGCATGTTTGGTCATCTACTAGGAGGTATTAAATGGAATTATATATCAGCTGAGCATAACAATAATAACACCACATTTTCCCAAATCCATGCAAAGAAGGGTTATCTCCATCACAAATGTTGGCCCTAAAATGACCATGATGCCCAAACATAATCTTCCCCTCTTGTGGAGAAATGCACTGAAAATAGATGGTGAGAGAATGCAAATAGTTTATGTAATGACCAATAAGTAAAGAAATACATTCCTTACCATGCACTGTGAGTATGATGGAATTGAGGTCCATGGATGAGCCATCCCATGAGAAACTCCTCATAGTGGTCTGCAAAATGAAGGGATGCATACCCCACCCTGGAAAAGTCCATCAATAAATACATACTCCCAAGTGACAATGTTGTTGGCCTTAGTGACAAGGCTTCCACCACTCCATGACTCCATTCTTTTACATGCCATATGCCAAATTTATCCACTATCATGATGCTAAGTGTGGGAGAATTCTTCCTATGTGGAAGTACCTCCCGATCCTTCAATGTTGAAGGGTAGCCTCCTTGCATTTTGACTGTGCCATCCCTTTCTCTGGAAATATCATACAATGTATGGGAGAATTTCAACCCATACTCTCCCAAAATTAGCCAAAGAAAAAATATCTCTAGCTTCCTCCTCACACTTCCATCATGAAAATCATGAGGTGAAAACATGATGTTTGACATGAAGGATTTCATATCATCATAATGCTCCCAAAATTCCTGTTGCCCCATGATGTAAGTGCCATGCCAACTCCCAACCACCAATATACTCTTTGAAATAGAATGTGTCACATGGTGACCAAACTCTTTCAAGAGTATCCAATGTAGCCTTGCCTCATGCTGCCTGGTGTCATAGATCTGCAAGGGGCTATCCAACTGGTGGAAAAAATACTATGAGGGGGGGTGAATCAGTATTTAGTGCAGACAATCAAACTTTTTCTTTTTCATTTCTAAAAACCAATACACTACTTTACTGAAGGAAACTAGTGTATATACGTGGATATCCTTTACAGAACTCACGTATGTCCATAGATCTAGTTATGTGTTTGAATCTTAACTTAGATCATTGCATTATTCATTCATCAGATATTTCAGAAATAGTAAACAGGAGCAGACATAATAGAATAATCATCACACATATGCAACACACATGAACACCAATATTTTTAGGTGGAAACCCAATTCGGGAGAAAACCACTGCTGTCGTTGTTTCAGCCTTCAAAATTTATTATTAAGAAAACTTCTTACAATCATGTACTGGTGCAGACTCAAACCAGCACGGAGGCACCCACCTACAGAAGGCTACAACCTTCTCTCGTTTACCAGACTCTCCTGGAAGGGAGCTACAACCCCCTGCACTAGTTTACCAACCTCTCCTAGAAGGGAGCTACTACCCCCTGATATGAGTACCAGCTTCTACTAGCAGAAAGCTTCCACTTTCATACTGAAGGCTTCAACCCTCAGATCCACTGCAGACCACGTTTCATCAATTTTCAAACTAGATCAAACAACTCCAACACAACCCTTTACTTTTCAATAAACAACCTTTTCCCAAAGCATCAAACAGAACAGTGAAACCATTGTAGCCAGAATATCAGATATAACCCAGACTTCAGAACAGATATGCAGAAACACATTCAACCTTCAGCTACCATTAGATCAAAAATCATACGAGCTTTTATTTAATCAGACCCGCGTATATACGCGCTTTCCATAAGACTAACCCGCGTATACTTCAGTACATTTTCCAAAGAAAACCCTAACTGCGCATACACGAATTTCTTTCCACAGACCCGCGTATACACGCGCTTTTCATGAAACGAACCCGCGTATAGATCTATAAAAGATAAATTTTGCAGTACAGACCAGATCTATAAACTTACCCAGATTTCTTCAATCTCTTCAACAGGATTGCGCCAGGTCTTCTTCATCTTTTCAGATCATCCTTGACATTCACCATTTCTAGATCTGGAGATCTTGAGCCTTCATCATGTTCATAGGAGCATCCTAGATTAAGATCTATCAATTAGGAACAGGGTTCACCCAAATAGATATACTTCAGAGTGAAGTATTCATCAAAGCCCAGACTCATCCACACCTAATGCACAATGATTTTCTTCTCCTTATATAGGTTTACCCTTTTTCAATACCATGAGCCAAAACCACATCTCATCCGATGGTATTCCTGGACGAGATCAAATAGACAACCGAGCGCTCAATACAATGGGTCAATACCATGGTAGTAACCCTTGGTTTTACAAATTTAGAGTGCAATTGAGCATACGCGACTTGGCACGTACTTTTCCGCGTGCATACGCTACTTCTCCTAGACAAACCCGCGTATGCCTTAAGACACACACTTTTCATCATTATTCTTGCACATGCTGATATTTATTTTTCTGGTACTTCTGCCCTTCTTGTAGAACATCAGATTTAAATCATTAATGCATCAAGAACAACTTCATTAAGTAGGTTTCCATCATCTTCATCAAGTGGGTTGCCATCAAGGACAACACTCTGCATCATATTTCCAACAATCTCCCCCTTTGGACTTGATGGCAACCACGAAGGTGTTTGATCACCACAATAGATAGATACATTGATTATAATCATTACACAATAACCATGTTACTCTCCCCTTATTCAAACATCATGTCACTCTCCCCCTTTGACATCAAGGGCAAAGGGCGGTGGGTGCCTGCTACAGAGAATTGTCTTTTTAAGCCATGTTGTTCACAAAATTCAAAGAATTCATTTGATGTATATTCTCCTCCTTGATAAAATCTAAGACACTTGATTTTTAGATCTAATTCATTTTCTACCAATGCTTTGAAGATCTGAAAATTTTCAAATGCTTCATCTTTGTGTTTAATAAACCTGATCCAACACATTCTAGAGTAATCATCAATAAATAAGATATAGTGTTTTTCCCCACGTGGTGAATTTTTCCTCATAGGTCCACATATTTAAGTATGAATGAGTTCAAGAGGCTTACTTGATGATCCTTCTTTGGCATTAAATTGTACTCTGGTCTGCTTACCGAATTGGTAAGATTTGCATATGATACTCTCTGGTAGAGAAATATTGGGAAGACCACGAACAGCTTGAAGTCTGCTTGCTTTGTTGATTTGAGAGAAGCTGAGATGCCCCAGCCTTCTATGCCATAGCCAATTTTCTGAAGACTTGCTCAAGTAACATTGATCTTTGTAGTTCTTCAATACATACAGGTTGCTTGGAGTTCTTTTCCCTTTTATAATAGTTTTACCTGTATCAAGATCACGAACCACACATTCTTTTGAACTAAAGACAACTTCAGTTCCTTGATCACACATTTGACTTACACTTAACAGGTTATGCCTTAATCCATCCACATACATGACATCATTAACCTTCACCTTTTCTTTTAGAAACACGGACCCTTTTCCTTTAATTACAGCAGGAGTATCATTTCCAAATGTAACTTTCTTTTCCTTTTCTAGAGCATTATATGCAAGAAGTTTGCTTTTGTCACATGTCATGTGTCTTGAGCACCCACTATCAATGTACCATTGATTTTCTTCACCTTCTGCAAATAACGCTATCCCACAATTTTCAACCTGTAATTCCTTCTTTTTCCATACTTTGGAACTTGAAGGAGAATGTTGTTTTGGCCGAACTTTGCTCCTGCATTCAGATTCTTCATGGCCAAAGTTATTGCAATAAGCACATTCAACTTCATTTTGAAGAGGAGAAAAGTTGTTATGGGTGTTCTTCTTTGGTTTAATATCCATCCTTTTCTTTCTTGCTTCTCTTGTCATGATGGTTTTATATGCAACACATTGAACAGCTTTATGACCAAAATTGTGACATGAGAAACATTGTCCATTGAAGTAGAAATTTATGCGATCATGAAATCTCCTATTTGAATTTACCTGTTGATTGTTGCTTCTTTGAGAGATATCCATTGTATTGTGATGATCATGCTTTACCTGTAAAGATTCTTTATTCCCTTGCTGAGTGGCTGAATGAAGTAAACCAGTTGTAGCTGCTTTTAGATAATTTGGTGCTGAATCCTGAGAAGATTCTCCGGTATATCCAAGACCTGTCTTAATAAGAGGAGAACGTTGAACCTTGATAATCTCATCTAAGGTTTCAGATCCTTTAGCAAATCTAAGATTCAGAGTCTTTACTTTCTCAAGTTCTTTTCTTAGACTTACTACTTCACATTCTGATTTTTCATTATGTTTCTTTGCTTATTCATTCTGCCTTTTCAGAGTCTCTATGATTATTTTTCTTTCTTCCAAGCATATTTTGAGTTGATTGTTTTGATCTAGAAAATCATTGTCATCTAGAGTATCCACAAAAGCATCCTTATCGTCTCTAGAATTATTTTCAAATGCCATGAGAAGTCTAAGATCTTGTTCACATTCTTCCTCACTATCAGATAACCCATCATTGTCTTCATTTGTATAGTAGATTTTCTTAGAGCTAGATCAATTCTTATTCCTTCTTGCTACTTCTTTCTCTTTAGCAGATGTTTCTTTATAAGGACATTTTGCAGCATAATGACCAACTCTTCCACAATTGAAACATTTGAAAGGAAGCTTACCTTTGAATCTTCCGGTTCCTAGTTGGAGTCTTCTCACAAAGTTTGCCTCATCTTCTTCTGAGATATATCCTGATCCTTCCGATTTTTGAACTTCTTTCCCTTTTGTAGAAGCTTTAAAAACAACTTCTTTGACTTCAGATGGTCCTCCTCTCCTCATTTCATAAGCAGTCAATATGCCATGAAGTTGCACCACGGAAAGATTTTGAATATCTTGTTTTTCTTCAAGGGCAGAAACTTTTGATTCAAATTTTGCCGTTAGCGATCATAAAATTTTCTCAACCAAAGTAGTGTCGGATATTGTTTCACCCAGATTTCTCATATGATTTACAACATCATCAATATGTAAAAAGAAACTGGCAATACTCTCATCACCATGCATCTTTAAATTTTCATATTCAATTCTGAGAGTTTGGAGTTTTGCACTTTTTACCTTTGCGTCGCCTTCATAACTTAGAATGATTTTGTCCCATATTTCCTTTGCTATATTCAGCTGCATGACTTTGACAAATTCTGATTCAGTTAGACTTCATGTTATAGCATTGACTTCTTTTGCGTTTGATTCATAATTTTTCCTTTCAGTTGGATCTGTTGGTGTAGCAGCTGGTTATTGATATCCTTGTTCAACAATGGCCCATACATCAGCTCCCATAGACTGAAGACAGGATCTCATCCTTACTTTCCAGAAGATTAAATTGCTTCCGTTGAAGAGCGGGGGCTTGATAGATGCTGCTCCCTCGTGATTTCTCATCTTTCTTGATCTTCCTTCTAGCGGCTAAGCTTTTTCAGAAGGACTTGCTCTGATACCAATTGTTGGAAAAAATACTGAGAGGGGGGGTGAATCAGTATTTAGTGCAGACAATCAAACTTTTTTTTTTCCTTTGTAAAAACCCATACGCTACTTTACTGAAGGAAACTAGCATATATACACAGATATCCTTTACATAACTCATGTATGTCCAGAGATCTAGTTATGTGTTTGAATCTTAACTCAGATCATTGCATTATTCATTCATCAAATATTTCAGAAACAGTAAACAGGAGCAGAAAAAACAGAATAATCATCACACATATGCAACACACATGAACACCAGGATTTTTAGGTGGAAACCAAATTCGAGAGAAAACCACCGCTGCCGTTGTTTCCGCCTTCAAAATTTATTATTAAGAAAACTTCTTACAATCATGTACTAACATTGAACTCAAACCGACCTGTGAGCTTTGAAGGCTACATTTCTCTCGTTTGCTTCTGGAAAGAGGCACCACAACCTGGAGGTTGACCTCTCACGGAAAAGACTACTACCCACCAAATCGCAAAATTACCCCGACTACAGCAGAAAACTTCCCGCACCATCTTTGAAGGCTTCAACCTAGGATCCCCTTTGCGGACCACGTTCAATTTTCAAACTGGATCAAACAACTCCAACACAACCCTTTACTTGTCAATAAACAACCTTTTCCCAAAGCATCAAACAGAACAGTGAAACCATTGTAGCCAGAATATCAGATATAACCCAGACTTCAGAATAGATATGCAGAAACACATTCAACCTTTAGCTACCATTAGATCAGAAATCATACGTGCTTTTATTTAATCAAACCCACGTATATATGCGCTTTCCATAAGACTAACCTGCGTATACTTCAGTACATTTTCCAAAGAAAACCCTAACTGTGCATACGCGCTTTTCTTTCCACAGACCCGCGTATACACGGGATTTTCATGAAACGAACCTGCGTATAGATCTATAAAAGATAAATTTTACAGTACAGACCAGATCTATAAACTTACCCAGATTTCTTCAATCTCTTCAACAGGATTGCGCCAGGTCTTCTTCACTTCTTTTCAAATCATCCTTGACATTCACCATTTCTAGATCTGGAGATCTTGAGCCTTCATCATGTTCATAGGAGCATCCTAGATTAAGATCTATCAATTAGGAACAGGGTTCACCCAAACAGATATACTTTAGAGTGAAGTATTCATCAAAGCCCAGACTCATCCACACCTAATGCACAATGATTTTCTTCCCCTTATATAGGTTTACCCTTTTTCAATACCATGAGCCAAAACCACATCTTATTTGATGGTATTCCTGGACGGGATCAAATAGACAACCCAACGCTCAATAAAATGGGTCAATACCATGGTAGTAACCCTTGGTTTTACAAATTTAGATCGCAATTGAGCATACGTGACTTGGCACGTACTTTTCCGCGTGCATATGCTACTTCTCCTAGACAAACCCATGTATGCCTTAAGACACACACTTTTCATCATTATTCTTGCACATGCTGATATTTATTTTTCTGGTACTTCTGCCCTTCTTGTAGAACATCAGATTTACATCATTAATGCATCAAGAACAACTTCATTAAGTAGGTTTCCATCATCTTCATCAAGTGGGTTGCCATCAAGGACAACACTCTGCATCATATTTCCAACACCAACCCCTTGATTATCAACATCACCCATCCATCCAATGGTGAGTGTCTATCATGCTCAAAATTGAAATTTCTCCAATGGAGAATACCACATTCCCAAATCAGATTTCTTTCTTTGAATTTCATGGGATATTGAAATGTAATATCCTGGAGATATTCAAATGAAGACCACTCATCAATGACCAAGTTGGATCCATAAGGATCCAAGTATGATGAAGGAAAAATATTCTTATTGAGTTGTGAAGTGCTCATCAAGAAGTATCCATCATGATAATATAATATGTCGTCCATCATAAGATGTCCTCCATCAGCTATCTACCTATCCACTTCTATACAAGTATGTTGGTCATCAAAATGTCTCAATATCAGTTGGGCTTCCAACTCATCACTATTACACAATGACAGTGCTGCTGATATCCATGATGGTGCATATTTTGTCTCATGCTAATGCTCAATGTTGAACATATAGTTCTGCATTGGATCATTTAGAACAATACTCATCCTATCCTCCAAAATTCTACACTCCAACCCCATGAGTTGTGTGCAGCTTAATAATGTCATACTAGGATGAATGTATGTCTCGTCCTTGACCCTAACAAGGTTCCTCAGCGTAGTGATAGTCTGATGCTCCAAATCAGCAATGTGCTTTGAACCTAGGTCATGCATTTTTCCTAATAGCATGTTTCCACAACCCTCCATATGATGTGTTGAAGTAATAGGAAATGGAAATAAGTGCATACCTTGGTAAAGCTTGGGAACATCTTGTATTACTACAAGGGCTCCTTCCTTCAGTGTGATGACTTTCCCAACTACTGATAATGATGGATGATCTTCTATGGTTGTATCAGTGCTGGTATAAGTCTCCTCGTCCTCATGCATCTCCATAATAGTGCATGGGACTCTATATGTCAAGAGATCAAGACTTCTTTGCAAAGGTGCAAGTGTTCTTTCCCCTAATGCAAGTACTCCTGCATCAAGTGGTGGTGGGAGTCTCTTCTCCTCTCATTTCTTCTTGTCAAGCTCATTGATCAACCTTTGAGTAAAATCTTCATATGCATTCACTCTTGCATGACTCAAATGGCTGAACCACCAAATGTTTGCTTCACCTTCAAGGTGCAACGCTGCAATCTCAACAGCTTCTTTCCCTACCACTGGATGTAGCAAGAAAAATCCATCCAACCTCATTCCCCAATCTCTTGTTGTGCATTTGGATGACCCATAAAAAGTATATAATAAAAATCTATTGCTACAATGTCTCATTTCTTCTTTGAGTTGGATGAACTATGGGAGAGTGGGATTCTCCTTGAAAGCTCTTGTTTGAGATTTGTATTCTGCAAGCTATTCACTTAGAATCTCATGATCTAAGTGTCCTCCATCTCCATGCCTTTTTTCTTCTCCTTCAAAGTAAAAGGAAAAGGGCATAGTATGTTTCTTTGGAGCTCTATGTAATACCGGATTCCTCTTCTGCTAAAAGGAAGTGCATGGTCCTTCCCCATCTTGAAACCCTAATGAGGTCTCATTGTTTCTCTCCATTCTTCTTTGCTTGAAATC
This sequence comes from Pinus albicaulis, assembly GCA_034641835.2. Classification (NCBI taxonomy): domain Eukaryota; kingdom Viridiplantae; phylum Streptophyta; class Pinopsida; order Pinales; family Pinaceae; genus Pinus; species Pinus albicaulis. The sequence goes on from JAXQQM020079802.1 coordinate 115,363, forward strand.
CTTGGTGAGGTCCCTCTTAGATCTGAAAAGATATGAGATAAAACTCACTCCTTCATTCTAATATCTTTCTCCTTCTTGTTATTCTCCTAATAGCATAATGGTTGAGATTCACACGCTGAGCCAAGATTATGCTCTGATACCACTGTAATATCCCTAAATGGGGGAGAAGCAATATATGAACAAAATAATGGAAAGAGAAGTGATAAATCAACACATAAAATGTAAGAATATCATATATCCATCATATTAACATCATAGCAGCAAAATTTATGTAAGTCCTTAAGGAAATAATCACTCAAGTTAGACAAAACAAGCCTCAAGAGAACATGTACATGAAATATGAAGAACACTACTACAGAAATAATGCCCAAGGCTATGAAAACATAGTTTAATTAAGTATAAATGATGTTGTAAAGTGTCAATACATAGATATGAAACTATATGGCTCATACAATGTCGAGAACAAAGATCTAAGCTCCCAAGCACACTTTCAAGAAAACCCAAGAAGGGTTTCCTGAAAAACACAAGATGCAGAAAATACAAATATGGCCCTAGGGCTAAATAATCTCTATAATTGGATAGATAATAGGAGATGGCTGATCTGATCTAGAAATTTATGAGCATCTCCTCCAATATATTCTCCAAATGAGAGGCTGATCCCCTCACTGAAAATCTATCTCCCCCAACTAGGGCTCCAAACCCTCAATAACCGCAGACACCGAAATAATGCAATGCCATTTCAGAAAATGCATTGTAATCACAGTATTACCTTAGCCTCGATGTCGATGATGAAATAAAGCTCGTGGGTATTCTATGTTGGTTCTCCCAATGAAGGAAAACCTTCCTCCAACTCGAAATCGAGTAAGGAAATGACCCAAATCAACTTCCATCAAGGCTGCAGAATACTATAGTAAAAACAAAACCCCATATTGTAGCTTTTCCTAATGTCGTATAGTGGACAAAGTTGATGGACAAAGTAGTGCAATACTCTTTCCAAGAAGCCTCTCAAGGAAAATGTTGGATTCCCAACCAAGAACACCTTGTGCTAAACAACACTACAATCTTAGCTAAACAACTGAAGAGAGAAACAAGTCTAAACAGACCATATACAAAATAATAATCCAAAACATAAACCCATATGGCTGCCATCCTCTTCCTTATATAAGTGATGAGATTCCTCACCCTTGGCCCCACTCAATTAGGTCACTACTTCCATGCATTCAATCTCCCTCCAAAATCGCATTGTCCCATCCAATGCTACCTCCATAATAAAGAGCTTTATTTTAATAAACATCTGCCTTCATGCTCTAGCCCCTTTTCACACCTAAGGGTCTTCAATCCAGCTTCTAGATGACCTCCATTCACACTAGGAGTGTCTTTTATTCCTAATAAGGAGATTTATGGGTCTCCATACCCTCTTATTCCTTTATCTAAGAGAAAAATCAAAAGTTTAATATTCCAATTAGTTGTATGCTAATTTAGGAATATTACATTGGGCGTCAATGTCATGACAAGGTGTTCTAGGTACAAATAGGTTCCAAGACATGTGAGGTACTAAAAAATATTAGTGTGTGCCAAAGAATTGATTTAAGGTGTGCCCAGATTTTTGAGGAGTGTTAGGTCTTTCTCATTAATAAAATTGTCAGAGCTTGATTATGCATTAAATAATATATTTCCTACAAACACTAGTATAAATTTATCTAAAGGAAATTTTCTATATAATATACTTAATAGATATCATGTGTTGACTTATAGGAAAACTCTATTAGACTACTCATTACTTGAGGGAAATGATACACACTAATTAATTATTAAAAATTTGACTAACTCTAACCACTATGGCCTTGGACATATTATAAAAAATACTCCATAATAATGGTCTTAAATCTTTATATTTTGACGAAAAAATATATTAACAGGCATATAACGTCATCAAAAACTCATTGGAATGATCAATAATGACGAAAATTTTTTGACCATCACCAAAAGTAAAAAAAAAAGCATTGGTGAGGGTCATTAAAAGTTCATCACTAGAAGTATCACCAAAGAGAGAATTAGTGATGGGCCTTTAATGACCCTCACCAAAAGTGTCATTAAAAGGACCATCACTATATACTTACATCGATGCTTTTTTAAGGATATACACTGATATCGTATGACTTCTTAAGGATTGTTGCCATATGTGATATCAGACAAAATTTTAAATCATACAAGAATGACCCACACCAATGTACTTTCTCAGAGTTTTATCGCATCTAGGATGGGCCTCGCGAGAGCCCATGATGTGTTGCTAGGGGCAGCTATTGTAGAGGAGGAGGTAGGGTAGCCGGATGTGTGTTCTAACCCGAAGTTTTCACACATTGACCGATGCCATTATACATAGACGAATATCCCTATAGTGGGATGAACTATCATGGGGACCTAGATTTTCCACCACTACCAGGTCGGGCATGGGGGCCATATGGTCAGTGACAAGTTTCTTATCTTTTATGTGCATTTTAAAGTTTCACAATATCTTATATGGTACTGATTCATTCAGTTTTGGTATGCAGATATAGCACCGATGAAATTAGTCAGGTATATGGGACAGCCTGTAGTATAAGGGGCTGCAGCACCTAGTGGATCGAGGGGACCTCAAAATGAGGATGTAGTGGCCCTCGTGGAGGATATCCGTTGATAGATAGTCAGCTACCAAAGTTTTGTTAACAGCAAGACTCGATTTACCTCGCACATAGAGAAATGTATTGTCTACCTCGTAGTGGCAAAGTCAACAAGCGGCAATGGCTAGACAATGTGGACGTAGATTCATTTGTTGTAGGAGCCGAGCTACTGGCCTGGACCCTCCAAATAGATTTGATATAGGGGCATGAGGTGCTCCCGCTTTGTTTTTTGTAACATGCTATGGGCATGTCATATGTATCGACACGTATTCCAAAACATTGTATTTGATGACACATAATATGGAGCATGCATCATTTTATGGTTTATGGTTATTTTCAGAATGTGTGATAACAAATCTGTGAGATGTTTGTAATGCTATCTACATCCTAGATCTCCGATCTAGGTATTCTTTGTAACATTTAATCACGATGAGCTTCATTTAAAAAAGGAAACGACATGCACACCTATAAAATACTATTCAGCTTGCATGACAAGTAACAAAGAATATAAACGAACATGAAGGTGAAGGATGTGACGGTCAAGGGAATCGACTAAAAAACCTATCACTGCATCATATTCGGCCTGGTTATTGGTGGCAGCACCAATGCATACACCATTAGAGACGAGAAGCGAATGCAAGGGGATGAAAATGGGTTAGGCTACCGAGGCTAGGCTCTAGGAGTAGCGACTTGCACCATTGGCATAGCCGATATACGGTGTGGATGAGGGATCCATCTAAAAGGTGCCACAAGACAACATATGAGACTATTATGAATAATTCTGGCAACCTGAACGCAAGGCATAAATAAAACAAGCACTACTAGGGGGAATGCTATGGGTATATTTTCTACACCCCACACACTAAATAGTGTATGGTGTGAGGGAACTGTCTTGGGGACAACTTGTGCAGGTTGCGAAAGTCACCATAGACATGGATGCTGCCATTTTTCTTATGGGTTGGATAGATAGAGTCAGGGGTGGTAAATTCTCCCATAATGTTGTCATCACAGTAGAAGATGGGGTGACTAGTGGAAGGATGACCACATGATGCGGCAAATCTACCTAACTCATCATTATGAGAAGTGAGGTTCACATGCGCATCATCACGGAGGGTGAAAGAAGAAAAAGTAGATGAAGAATCTACCAATGTTGAGCCCAAGGTGATCGCTAAATGGAGGTCAGGAGAAACAGAAGGGTATGCCTTAGAGGGGTCTTCCATCGTGGATCTCATAGATGATGACAAAGAGGATAAGACGGCTGGGCTCACATCACGAAGACGGAGGGGATATTTCAATGGGGAGGGGATTTGTCCTAGTTTTGCTGAAGCATAACACACAAGTAAGGGAGAGGCGGACTCATTCGGCTCAGCCTCGTATTGGCGAACCACTTCCAATGAGGTGTGGTAATATTTTAGTGTATGACAGAGGTGAGTATAGTGGCCAAGGAGATCACACAAATGTAATATCTTAAAGGGAGAATGTGCACATCCAACACAATAGGTGAATCGCATAGAAAGAAAAAAATTAATCTCGAGACAAACATCATAATGTACGAGAAGCCGAGCCATTTTATTATGTGGGGTGGTAAAAATCAAGTGGCCAACAAGTTGCTCAAAAAATGAGACACTCAAGCCACAAGGGTGGCCTAGAATGACCTTGCAATGGTTTCCCAAGATGGATTGCATAACTGGTGAATTGTTGGAAGGTAAACTACTTTGTCCCTGCTGCAACTGTTGGGACTACAACTGCCTGAAATATAGAAAGTCAGATCTAGGTAGAATGGGAGCTCTGATGATGATGCTATTGTAGATCTGGGCTCAATGATGGATGCCCAAGATAACCCAAAAAGGGTTTCTGTGATTCAATAATCTTAAAAAACCACCCTCTTAGGCTTCACCAATATATCGCTAGGTATGCATATCTGATTACATAATCTAATGATATGATGGTTGCAATGATGCACAATGAGATCTATGCAAGAAGGGTTGATCCCTTCACTAGATCCTTGGGCTAAAAGTTCAAGATCCATTCTCCCAATCTCCTTCACTGAAAATAGTTGCTAGATGAGCAACAACTTCAGAAAAATACCCTGTAAGAGAGGGAGGCTCAATAGCCTATTGTTAGATATGTCAATATAGCTCCTGACTGATGGAAACAATAGATCCAATGTGAGGATATGATCCCTCACATGATTTCTAATTGAAATACTAGAAACTTCCTTCATCCAATAGATATACAAGACTGGACTGCGCAATCCTTAATGGGATTGTTGCTGCATGGAGGTAAATCATAATGGCCTAAATGCCATATATAGATCTGCTGCTCCTGGAAGACTGAATATGAAGAAAAAAGTGGTAGGATGAATCCTCCATCAGTTTCCTAGTTGAATGTTAGGAACAACCTCCTGAAGATGGCACCAATTCCTGATAAGGAATAGAGCTCAATAGAAAACCTCCCCAAAGTAGGCACACAAGTCCTTGATGGGTAAGGGTGGGATTTTTTCTCGGGAACACCCTGTGCTAAAAAGAACTACAAAATTAGCTAAATAGCATAAGAGTGCATGGAAATGTCAGTTGACAAGTCCAGATCTAAACAGATCAAAGAATAATCCAAGTATCCAAATCTTCCTTCTATTGTGCCTTCACCTTCATTATATAGATCATGAGCCTTCCATAGCCTACGCCCACTCCAAAACTACATTGTACATGTGGACATAAGTCTCCATGGTTGACTACGTTGTTTCTCCATTTCCTCCATCATGTTCACCCTCTCCATCATGTGTGCATTAAATGCATCACTTCCTCCACTAGATTATCATAAGTGCTTTATGATCTTACTTTGAATGTGCTATGATCTCAGTTGACCTCTTCAAATATTCTCATGATTTTACATTTAAGATCCATGATCTTATTTGACTTTTTCATCCTCCCTAATCTATCTCATAAATGAGACATGATCTCCATTAATGTAGCTGCTCCACTGCTCCATGTTTTAGATTTAGATCTAGAATATCCACATACACACATCAAAAAGTGGATTTTATTCATCCTTGAGGATTATGGGTCCCTCCACCCTTTTATTTACTTAATTAATTAGGAAAATTAAGAACTCTAATATTCCAAATATCTTGTGAAAATTTGGGAATATTACAGTCCCCCCTGGAAAAATGTTGCTTGTCCTCAAGAGACTACAAAAGTAGATGCAAAGCCATCTATTCACCTCCAAATGGCATCCAAATAAGGAAGGCTACCTCCATTTTCTGCAATTTTTTATGCATGTTTGGTTCCAATGTTGTCTCTTAAGAATGCATAGAATGACCTCCAACTGTATAGTTAGATGCCCTCCTTTCTCCAAGAAGTACCAAATGACAACCATATGACTTATTAAGTGACAACCATATGACTTCCAACCACCAACGCCATTATCAATACACCAGATACATAAAATAAAGTGGTTCTTCTCACAAAGGAAAAGTCCCATCTCACAAAGCATTTCTACATCCCATGTTTCATGCAGTACATTGAGCATTGACATGCCCTCATCTTTAGCCCTGTTGGCCTTGTTGGTTCCAAGCATCATTCCAACATTATGCAAAAGAAGAAATATAGAAATATGGGTAGACAAAGATTTCAAACCATGTTCTCCCAACAAGAATCCACCAAAGTAGGGCCTCTTGCTTCCATCCTTCATCTCCCCATGCAAGATGGATAAGCCAAACTCCCCAAAAGAAACCAAAGAAACAAAAGATCTTGCTGCTTTCTCTCCTCCTCATGTGCATCATGGATAAAAAAACATACTAATGGACATATGGAATGTCACATTAGCCCAATACAAAGAAACATCACCAATGCACATCATGAGAGCATCATGCCAAACTTTACCCAATACAAAACACATAGACATAGGAGATGTCATGTGGTGGCCAATCTCTCTCAAGGGAAAGCAAAATGAACATGCCTTGTTTTGATGCATTCTATCATTGATACACAAGGCATGAATCAGAAAAATATGAGCTATTGGGTGGTAACCACACTCACCCAAGAGCAGCCAGCGCAACCATGCTCTTATGCCGCCCTATGTCATAGGTTTGCAAGTGGCTTACCAACCTCTTTCCCACCATCCTCACAAATCCATCCACATGTGGGTGTCTCCTTCCATGCTCAAAATTGGTATCCCTCCAATGAAGAATACCATCCTCTCAAATTGTATTACCACCTTTGCCTTCATGGGATGTTGAAGTACAATCTCCTGGAGATCTCCAAATGAATACCACTCACCAATGACCAAGTTGACCCCATAAGGATCCATATAATATGTAGACAAAAAATTATCATTGAGCTATGAATTTCTCATCAAGAAGCATTCATCATAATAATGGAAGATGCCATCCATAATAAGATGTCCTCCATCAACCATCTGCCTATCCACTGCTATACAAGTGTATTGGTCATCAGAATGTCCCAATATTAGTTGGGCCCCCAACTCATCACTACTACTCAATGACAGCGTTGTTGATCTCCATGATGGTACATCTGTTGTGTCATGATCATGTTCAATGTTGAACATATAATTCTTCATTGAATTGTTTAGGACAATGCTCATCCTATCCTCCAAAAATCTATGCTCCAACCACAAGTGTTGTGTGCAGCTCAAAAATGACATACTAGGATGAATATACATCTCCTCCTTGATTCTATCAAGGGTCCTCTACACAGTGATAGTCTGCTGCTCCAAATCAGCAGTGTATCTTGACCCTAGGTCATGCAATGGCATATTCCCACAACCTTCCATAAGATGTGCTTAAATAATAGAAAGTGGAAGCATTTTCATACCTTGGTTTTGCTTAGGAACATCTTTTACTACTACAAGGGTTCCTCCCACAGGTATGATGACTTTCCAAACTACTAATGATGATGGTTGCTCCTCTATGGTTGCATCAGTGCTGGTATAAGTCTCCTCCTCCTCATGCATCTCCCGAATAGTGAATGGGACTCTAAATGTCAAGAGATCAAGACCACTTTGCAAGGGTGCATGTGTTCCTTCTCCTAATGCAATTGCTCCTGCAGCAAGTGGTAGTGGAAGTTTCTCCTTCTCTGTTTTCTTCTTTTCCAACCTCTTGATCAACCTTTGAGTAAAATCTACATATGTAGTCACTCTTTCATGACTCAAATGGCTAAACCACCAAGTGTTTGCTTCACCCTCCAAGTGCACCACTGTAATATCAACAACTTCTCTTTCTACTACTAGATGTAACAGTAATAATGCATCCAACTCCATTCCCCAAGCCTTTGATGTGCACATGCATGATCCATCAAATGTAGACAATTGAAACCTATTGTGCTTTGTGGAGCCCTAAAAGTGTCTTCTCCTCTGCAAAATTCCACTTCATCTTATCATTCCTTTTTTCATTCCATAGGCCTAAAGATCAATAAGAATGATTAAAATCACTTAAGGAATACATGCAATGACTAACTTGTTGTACTTTTGTGGTTTTGTTGTCTTAATGATTTCTGAGTAGTTTTAGCTACAGAATGCAGTCATTCTGTAGCCAGTTACACATTCCGTAGCCATTTTGGTGTTTTAACATATTAAAGGTGTCATCTAAAGAAAAGGCGTATATGGTTAGATTCTAAATCTTTCCTACATCATTCCTTGTCATCCACGAAGGTTGAGTCAATAATTGGAGATGCTTATGCACGTGGTCAAACCAAAAGACTGAGAAGCAGATTTTTATAAGGATAAGGACTCTTGATTTGCTTTCAGCAAATAAAAAGTCCTAAAAAGGAGTTTTAGTTTGATTTTGACTTTAAAATACACATGTGCCTACTTTCATTCAATATCAGTTATTTAATTTCCTATAAATTTAGCTCGGTGAGACCGAGAAATAGAAGTTAAATCTTATTTTTCCAATACTGTGATACTCTATTTCGAAGTATTTTTGATAATAAGAAGAAGCATAACTTTGATGCTGTATTGAAGACAAAATTGAGGAGTTAAATATTTTTATGCAAATTTGATAGCAAAGGGCCCCTGCTATCCAAGGAGGCTTCTACATGCTTTCTAGATAAGTAGCTTTTAATTTTGTGTTGTTATATTTCTTACTTAGACAGTTTTCTAAGTTCATATCTTTTAGTATCATGTCATGCATTGTTTGTTTAACTAACAGATCCTCACGATGTTATAGTTAGTCTTTTCTCAAAGCTTTTCCAACATAGCTCTATTCAATGAATGGAATTAATTGTGACATCTTGAGTTACCAGTACTTTAGCTTTTGTTATTTAGATTAAAAGATCCTCATTATCTTACAACCATTCTTTTTCTTAAAAGCTTTTCCAACATATCACTATTACATGAATGAGATTTGGTTGTACTATGTTGAGTTAATTAGCATTTTTTTGTTCTGCAATTAGATAGGAGATCCTCATATTGTTAGAAACAGTATTTTTTTTCAAAACTATTCCAATAAATCTCTAAATCATAGAAAAGACCTAATTGTAATACTCTGGGTTACTTGTTGTTTAGAAGATCCTTATTTCATTATAGCTAATCTCCTTCAATAAACTCTTCCAATAAATCTATAGCTGATGAACGAGATCTAGTTATAATGTCATAAGCAGTTTCAAATATTCATAGGAGATCCTTAGCATATTATAGCAATTTTCTTCTCAAGTTGTTCCAAAATATCTCTATCATATGAATAAGATTGCACTATAATATTCTAAGTTGTTGTCTGTTTTAGGAAGATGCTCATCACATTGGAGTTCAATCTCTTTCACAAATTATTCCAACAAACCTCTAACTAAAAGGATCATGTTGAAATATAATGTCTTGAGTTACATTTCATGTTCATTTGCAAGCTAGGACATCCATGGATTAGAGTGCTCTGTTTTTCATCATTTTCCTAATTAGGAACATAATTTACAATTACACTTTGTTTTGAGTCTAAGGTTCTCTTTTATTTCCTTTTGACATAGATTTGATGTCATATTTTAACATAGGATAGCATACTAAAACTCAAACATAAAAAAACTCAAAAACATCAACAAAATACTGAAAACAATGAAATAAGAATAAGGATATTTAGGCACATATAGTGCAAGTATACCTCATCAGTTTACAAGCCCTGGCCAATAATTTATGCTATCAATTTAGGACACTGAATTGACTAAACATTTTGGCGCCGTTTCCGGGGATGTATAACTAGGTAGCCTTATTTCCTATTTCCCAAAAACAATGATATGCGTAGAGAAAGAGATTCTAGGGGTAGATTTGTAAGAGACAGAAGTTTAATTCCCACAACTCCACTCACTCCACCAAGACCAAAGAAGTAGCACACCTCCAACTCAAACTCACATTCCATACTATACTAGTCATAGGCTTCTAGAAGTCTCAAGATTAGATATCCCATCAGGAAGATCTCCCACTTCATCCACTGAAGCAATTCTAAAGGAAAAATATCCAAGGACTCCTACAGAAGGGATAACCTTTTTCACTTCCACAGGGGAATATATTACAACATAAGAATTAAAAATCCCTAGTGAAGAGGAAGAAGAGGACTATTTCTTCAATATACCCTTAATAGAAGAACCAGTAGAACAATTAGCTCTTCCAACTAAAACCTATATCAGTTCAGAGGAGTCTATCATGGCAGAAGAAGGGGAAGGAGAAGTCTTTAATGGAGAACGTACACTATTTGGAGGAGGTAGAGGAAGAGGAGGAGATAGAGGAAGAGGTAGAGGAAATGCAGAAGGAGGAAGAGGAAGAAGGGGAACTGGAAGTCCTTTTGGATTCCCTATAGTAGATGAAGAGACTAATGCAACTATGAAAATTATCTCACCTTCTGTTCTTCCAAACTTTCATGGACTAAAAAGTGAGGATTTTGAAACCTTATTATTTGAATTTGAAGTTCTATGTAGAACCTATGATTATCTACAAGATGCTCAGAAACTTAAACTGTTCCCTTCAACATTGAAATGAGTAGCATTAAAATGGTTTATGAGTTTAATCACTAGGTCTATTAGGACATGGGATGATATGAGGAGAGAATTTCTAGAGAGATACTTGGATTACTGTATACCAGTCAATCATAAGGAATAAGTGTTTAGAATGATGCAAAAAGAGGATGAAAATATGGAAGATTTGTTAGAAAGATTCAATTATAACATCAAGAGGGCAAAAATGGAAACCCTAGATCAAGAAACTTTGAAATCTCTCTTGTTGAAAACAATTAGTGATGAATGGATAGATATCCTCAATATGATGGGAAAAGGGGACATATCTTAGCTTCCGTTTCCTGATATAGCTGAGTTGTGTATCAATATTTCAAGAGGAAAATCTAAAATTCTAAAAGGACCAAGAGACCCTGCTCTTGCAAGGGCAAGTAAATCTGCACCTGGAACAGTAAGTAGGGCATAAATAGATAATATGCTTGATGAATTCAAATCTGACATTCTAGGGAGTCTTAGTGAACAAATAGACACCCTTAAGTTACAAAACAAGCAAAAATCTAAAACTGATGCCTTAGAAATATTTTTTCCCAAATGTAGGAAGGAGCATGCCTTAAGAGAGTGTCCTTTAGATGCAAAATTAATAGAGACTTGTGCAATTTTTTTAGAAAAACATGAGACCAAGAGTTGTCCTTCACTCCCTAGACTTAAGGAAGTCTTTCAAGAAGAAACACCCACAAATTCCATAGAATCTCTTAACTTTGTCTCTAGAATACCTTGGCAGGGACCTCAGACACATGGGTTTAATAATCAAATGTATAATCAACACCCACCAAATTGGAACTCTTGGCAGCAACCTTGGCCCCAATTTCAAAATCAATCTCAACCTTGGGCACAAGGAACACAAAATCCTTATGGAAGGTTCTCCCAGTATTATCAATATCCACCTTCTTATCCCTCATATCCAACGTATTCGAACTTTCCCCCACAACAAAATCCTCAACAGAATCCACAAAATCAAAACCAAAATAAAAATCCACCACTTCCATTACCATTTCCTCAAAAATAAAATCAATTGCCTACCCAGTCAATACCAAACCCCAACAATAAAAACCCTCAGAATACATATATGATAGAAGGTCAACAATTCCCAACCTATTTGATTACTCCTTTAGACCTTAATGATGTTCAGTTTAGGTTTGGAAGAATACTTGAAAAGAAGAAACCTTCTGTAATTATACAAGAGAAAAAAAATTCTAAGGAAGATTCTCTACGGGTAAATAAAAGTCTTGAGGGAAGCACATCTTTTCAAGACCAAAATATTGAAAAATCAAAACAGAAAGAACCAATAATTTCAACTCTTATATTAGAGCAGCCATCAACATCTACTTCTACACCTCCTTTTCCAGAAAGATTACAAATTGATAGGGGTGTAGAGAAACAAATTATGATGCCTAACTATGATTTCCTAGATGAGTTAAGAAATGTTTGTATTAAGATTCCATTATTACAGGCCATCAAGGAAATCCCAATTCTAGCAAAGACAATAAAAGAGTTGAGTATGAAAAAAACAGGAAAAAGAATAAAAGAGATAAAGAAAATACAACTGGTAGGAAAAATAGCAGACATAATGATGGGAAAGATTTCCATTCCAAAATATCTAGATCCTGGAAATCCAGTTGTTAAGATACATATCAATGGAATAGAAATTCCAAACACACTTATTGATCTAGGAGCAGCAATCAATATCATGAGTAGGCAAATCATGGAAAAACTAAAACTTCCTAATCTTATTTTTACACCCACACTACTACAATTAGCAGATAGATCTGTAATCAAACCAGATAGGGTATTAGAAGGCATGCCAGTGTCCTTATATTCTTGGGAGTATCTTGTGGATTTCATGATCCTAACTCCTAAAAATGATCTTGGAGGACATCCTATTATATTAGGAAGACCTTGGTTAGCTACAGCTGATGCTTTCATTAGTTGTAGATCTGGTGATATGTACATCTCTGATGGAAGTTCAACCAAGAAATTTACCTTGTATCCTCCAACAAGAACAATCACAGAATTAGATGATACTCAGTGGATTGATGATGAAGAAGATATACAACCTCTCTTCACTATTTTAGAAATTAGTGAAGATAGTCAGATTCTGAATACTTTGGAAAATAATAAATCTTCTACAGAATTTAAAAATGAGAAATTTTAACAAGAATCCAACATTGAGATCTTATCATCAAGACATATGTCTCTTTACTCCAAGGAAGAATTTGGTAGCTCTGCAATTGAAATATTCCCAGGAAAAACTTTAAACATAAACAAAAACCTAGAAAAAATTCAACAAGAAAAGTTAGTCAAAACATTACAGAGACACTCTGCTGCATATTCTTGGGAGTACAATGACATGAAAGGGATCAATCCTAAGACTTTAACTCATCATATCTATATAGAGGAAAATTGTAAACCAATCAGAAAACCTCAGAGAAGGATGAATTCAAAGCTTAGGGAGATTGTTAAAGAAGAATTGCAGAAATTGTTAAATGTCAATTTTATTTATCCCATTTCAGATAGTCAGTGGGTCTCTCCTTTGGTGATTGTACCCAAGAAGAATGGAAAATGGAGGGTATGTATTGACTACCGAGAATTAAACAAATCTACTCTTAAATACCATTTTCCCTTACCTTTCATAGATCAGGTGTTAGACACATTAGCAAGCAAAAAGTACTTTTCATTTTTGGATGGGTTCAGTGGTTATAATAAAATTCAAGTAGCACTTGAGGATCAAGACAAAACCACATTTACCTATCCCTGGGGTACCTATGCTTACTGAGTATTGCCATTTGGATTATGCAATGCACCTGCAACATTCCAAAGGGTAGTATTAGGAATATTTTCAGATATAATACATGACTGTGTAGAGGTATACATGGATGACTTCACAGTCTATGGAAACACATTTGAAGAAGCCTTAGCAAACTTGGAAAAATTTCTAAAGGGATGCAAAGAAGAAAATCTTTCATTAAGTCATGAAAAGTGTTTTATGATGTTTACTGAAGGGATTTTTCTAGGACATCACATTTCAGGAGATGGGATCAAAGTTGATAAGTCAAAAGTTGAAGTCATCTCCAGACTACTAGTTCCAAGTTGTCAAAAATATGTTAGGAGTTTTCTAGGATTTACAGGGTATTATAGGAGATTTATAGAAAACTTCACCAAGACATCATCTCCACTTTTCAAATTACTTACCAAGGACTATGAATTCAATTGGAATCCTGACTACCAGTTAGCCTTTGAAACCTTGAAAACAAAAATCTCTGAAGCACCTATCTTAAGGGGACCTAACTGGAAATTACCTTTTCATATTTCAACAGATGCCTCAGATACAACTTTAGGAGCTGTATTGGGACAAAAAGACTTGATTCCTTATTCCATCTACTATACAAGTAAAAATTTGACTCCTTCAGAATTGAATTATACTGTAACTGAAAAAGAGTTCTTAGCCGTTGTCCATGCCATAAATAAATTTAGACACTATATAACAGGCTATGAAAATTTTGTTCACACATATCATTTTGCAATTAGGTACCTAATGAACAAATCAATTACTAATGGCAGAGTCACAAGATGGTTATTTCTTTTACAAGAGTTTAACATCACTATTCTAGATAGGCCTGGAAAACAAAATATAGTAGCTGATTTCCTATCTAGACTCCAAAACATTAAATACAACACTCCAGTTGAAGACAAATTCCCTCATGAATATCTCTTTGCAATTACCACTCAAACTCCTTGGTTTGCTGATATTGCTAACTATCTAGTTTTAGGAAAATTTCCTTCAATTATGAATACAAGAGATAAAAGAAAGATCATTTATGACAATGCAAAATATTCATGGATTGCTAATGAGTTATACAAAACAGGTCCAGATTTCATCATCAGAAGATGTGTTCGAGAAGATGAGATGCCTGAGATTCTCAAGGCATGTCATGATGAACCATGTGGTGGACACTTTGCTGATAAGAGGAAAGCTTACAAGATCCTTCATTCAGGATATTATTGGTCGTACCTCTTTAAGGATGCTAAAGAGTATGTTAAAAGATGTGATAGTTGCCAAAGGGTAGGGAAACCTTCTCCTTTAGGTGAGATGCCACTGCAACTGCAGGTACACATTGAACCCTTTGAGAAATGGGCTTTGGATTTTGTAGGACCTATTAATCCTCCATCAAGACAAAAGAAATATATATTAGTTTGCACTGATTATGTTACCAAATGGGTAGAGGCCAAACCATTACTTTCTGCTACTGAAGCATCTGTAGTCAATTTTATTTTTGAGGATATTTTTACTCGTTTTGGTGTCCCAAGAGAAATTTTTACAGATCAAGGAGCTCAATTCACATCAAAGCTAGTGGATAAAATGGTAGAAAAGTACAAAATCAGACACAAAAAATCTAATCCCTACCATCCACAAGAAAATGGCCAAGTGGAATCTACCAATAAAGTCATTGAAGGGATCCTAACAAAGACTATTCATTTACACATGAGAGATTGGGCAGAAAGGCTTCCTGAAGCCTTGTGGGCCTACAGAACTACATGGAGAAACACAACAGGTCACACTCTTTATGAACTTGTTTATGGAAAACAAGTCTTGTTTCCCATAGAGTTTCAGATCCAAACTTTCAAAATAGTAGTCCAGTTAGGACTTGATCTAACAAAAGCACAGAAGCACAGACTGGAATATATTAATGAATTGGATGAGATTAGATAAGATGCAGTCCGGAGAACAAGCATAGTTCAACAACAAATGATTAGATGGCATGATAAGTACATCAAGGAAAAGAAATTTAAAGAAGGTGACTAGGCCCTCTTATTTGATTCAAAGTTCAAGGATTTTTCAAGTAAATTTCAAACTCATTGGCTAGGGCCACATGAGATTGTGAAAATATTTGAAAATGGAGTAATAAAAATCAGGACAATAGATGAAGGAAAAGTAGATTTTCTTGTAAATTGACACAGACTGAAATTGTATCACAAGCCACTTTCAAGAGAGGAATTTGTCAAGAAATTTCAAGATAACATTGATATGAAGTTAGTGAAGAAGAATCCTTCTTCTTCATGAACTTAATTGTATTTTTCTTCAATCATAAAAAAAAATAAAAATAAAAATAAAAAAAGGTATAACCATGAAAACCAATCATTGATTGGCATGTTTATACAGAAAATCTAAGGTGAAAATCAGAATTTTCCTGACACTTTAGATTTTCAAAATTGTTCTTTTTTGCAATTAAGTGTCATAAAATCATAAGTTGCGGATTCACTTTACATATTCATGATCCATCTCATTCATTCCATCCATATCTCACTTTATCCATATTTCATTCCATATTTCACTCCATCTACATTTTCACTTCATTCCATTCCATACTTCATTCCATCCACATTTCACTTCATTCCAGTTCATATTTCAGAGTTTTTACAACTACATTCTGTAGCTACTTTTTCTGTAGCCAAATCTATTCTGCATCCAATTGATTCTGCAAAACCTACTCCAGAAAATAGAGGATGAGTAAAAGAAGATTATTGAGCCTAAAAGATCAATATTTTTCAGATGAAAGACAAAGCACATCAAAGCAGCAAAAATTTAAAAAGGGCTAAGGTAAAATTGCGTGAAATTATTTTTGATATAAAATCATTAAAGGTATAATGTGGTTAGGTCATATGTTCTCCTAAGTTATTTTATGATTCAAATTGATCAAAACCCCTATCATAAACACTCCTTGACAAAATCCCTTTCATCCCGCTCCATAACAAATCATCATTAATTGAAAATTAATGGTCGAAACTTAGAAGTGACCTATTAGGTCACGTCATCAGACCATAGCATTCATTGATGATTTTTGAAAATCTTCATAAGATTTCTTCGTGGTCATTCATCCCATATCAAACTCTTACACTCGATTATCCTCATGATTTACCACTACCCTATTCCGTTCACATCCACTCACTGCTATTTCTTTCCGTAGCCAATCCTCATGTGCAGAGAAGTCATTTTAGGGTAAGAAAACCCTTCACAGTTGCTTTTTATTTGAATAGAAGAACAGGAACAGAGCAGTGAATTGAAGCCACAGAAGGTAAGTAATCTTTATCAAGAAGAAATGGGGATTATTGTAAGGTCAGAGCCAATTGGAACTAAGTATTTAGAAGGATACCCTCAGATTAAAGGGTTATTACAACAGGCTGGATGGCTGAGCTTTATAGAGAATTTTAATGGATTCCACAAGGAAATCACAAAGTCATTTTCCAGGTCGTTCGATGGATCAAAAGTGGAGATTGGGGATATCAAATTCACCATCACAAAGTCATTCATAGCAGAAGCAATAGAGATGCCAAGACAGGGAGAACGTTGGTTTAAAAACAAATAATTTCATAATGAGGCTTGGAGACAAATGATGAAAAACCCAGGTATGGACACTGTAGTGTTTAAGAAAGGTATTCCTAGTACAGCTTTGAAGAATAAATGGAGGAATATGCTATTAATTTTACAAAATTTCATAATCTGTGAAGGCAGATTTGGCACTTTGTATGTATATCATATTAGACTCATGATAAATTTTCTAGATGAAGAAATAAATCTTCCCTTTTTCCTACTTAATAGTTTGAAAAGGATGTCCTCAAATGTCTAGAAAAGGCTTTGGTTCTTAGAAACTACCTTACATCATCATGGCTTAATTAAAATGTTAATTGAGTATCATTTGAAGAAGATAGGAGATCATTGGGATGAATTCCTCCTAAGGAACCATTTTGAAGAACCAAGAGAAACATTGTCTAAAGAAAAGCCTGTGAGAAGAAGTAGGAGAGGAAAATATGTTAAAACTGTTGAAATCAAGCCTAATGTATCAACACAGGAAGACAGTGATGAAATAATCTCTGAAAAGTTGGTAAAAATCAGGAAACAACTCAAGAACAAAAGGAAGGAGGAATTAACAAATGAATGTGTTGAAGGAGGGGATGTAAAAGATGAAAATCCACCCAAATTGAGTAGAAGCTCCGGGCTTAAAGGCATGGTGAAAAAGACATGCATTAAGGGAACTGAAATCATAAAAATTGAAGAAGAAGAAATTCCAATCCAGGCACCAGTTAACAGATCTCCTATATACCAATATGAAGAAAACCCTAGTAGAGGAACCCCAGATGTAGATCCAGCTCAGCAACAGTTTTATGACCATGTGGAATCATTAGAGAGAAAATCCTTAGAGAACAAATAAATATCCCCCAGTCCACAAGAACCTCCAATTGAAATATTGAAAAGAGACAATTATGAATTGGAGATACTGAATAACCATATTAAGAATGAAAATGAAATCCTAAGGGAGCAGGTTAAATTGAAAAGTAGCATTAACAACACTCTCTTTCAGAAAATGGAAGTATTATATAAAGCAAACAAGAATTTGAAGAAAAGAAACAGGAAATTGAACAAGGCATTCATTAATCTGAAGTTCAAAACACTCATGAGGAAACCCAGGATGGAATTAACTACCAGAAGAAGTAGAAAAAGGAGTTTAGATGTTCTTGCAGAAGTATCAGTACAAATGGAATGAAATTGCATGAGGACATGCAAAATTTTTGCAGTGGGGGTATGTTGAGCCCTAAAAGTGTCTTCTCCTTTACAAAATTCCACTTCATCTTATCATTCCTTTTTGTCATTTTATAGACCTAAAGATCAATAAGAATGATTAAAATCACTTAAGGAATACATGCAATGACTAACTTGTTGTACTTTTGTGGTTTTGTTGTCTTAATGATTTCTGAGCAGTTTTAGCTACAGAATGCAGTCATTATATAGCCAGTTACACATTTCGTAGCCATTTTGGTGTTTGAAGATATTACAAGTGTCATTTGAAGAAAAGGCGTATATGGTTAGATTCTAAATCTTTCCTACATCGTTCCTTGTCATCCACGAAGGCTGAGTTAATAACTGGAGATGCTTATGCACGTGGTCAAACCAAAAGTCCAAGAAGTAGATTTTTATAAGGATAAGGACTCTTGATTTGCTTTCAGAAAATCACAAGTCCTGAAAAGGAGTTTTAGTTTGATTATGAATATAGAATACACCTGTGCCTACTTTCATTCAATATCAGTTATGTAATTTCCTCTAAATTTAGCTCGGTGAGACCGAGAAAACAAGTTAACTCTTATTTTTTCCAATATTGTGATACTCTATTTCGAAGTATTTTTGATAATAAGAAGAAGCATAACTTTGATGTTGTATTGAAGACAAAATTTAGGAGTTAAATATTTTTATGCCAAATTGATAGTAGAAGGCCCCTACTATCCAAGGAGGCTTCCACTTGCTTTCTAGATAAGTAGCTTTTAATTCTGTGTTGTTATATTTCTTACTTAGACAGTTTTCTGAGTTCATATCTTTTAGTATCATGTCTTGCATTATTTTTTTAACTAACAGATCCTCATGATGTTATAGTTAGTCTTTTCTCAAAGCTTTTCCAACATATCTCTATTCAATGAATGGATTTAATTGTGACATTCTGAGTTACCAGTACTTTAGCTTTTGTTATTCAGATTAAAATATCCTCATTATCTTACAACCATTATTTTTCTTAAAAGCTTTTCCAACATATCACTATTATATGAATGAGATTTGGTTGTACTATGTTGAGTTAATTAACATTTTCTGTTCTGCAATTAGATATAATATCCTCATTTGTTACAAACAGTCTTTTTCTCAAAACATTTCCAATAAATCTCTAAATCACATAAAAGACCTAATTGTAATACTGTGGGTTGCTTGTTGTTTAGAATATCCTTATTTCATTATATCTAATCACCTTCAATAAACTCTTCCAATAAATCTCTAGCTAATGATTGAGATCTAGTTATAATGTCATAAGTAGTTTCAAATATTCATAGGAGATCCTTAGCATATTATAGAAATTTTCTTCTCAAGTTGTTCCAAAATATCTCTATCATATGAATAAGATTGCATTATAATATTCTAATTTGTTGTCTATTTTTAGGAAGATCCTCATCACATTGGAGTTCAATCTCTTTCACAAATTATTCCAACAAACCTCTAACTAAAAGGATCAGGTTGAAATATAATGTCTTGAGTTAAATTTCATGTTCATTTTCAAGCTAGGACATCCATGGATTAGAATGCTTTGTTTTTCATCATTTTCCTAATTAGGGACATAATTTACAATTACACTCTGTTTTGAGTCTAAGGTTCTCTTTTCTTTCCTTTTTGACATAGATTTGATGTCATATTTTGAACATAGAATAGCATACTAAAACTCAAACATAACAAAACTCAAAAACATCAAAAAAATACTGAAAAAAATGAAATAATAATAAGGATATTTAGGCACATATAGTGCAAGTATACCTCTTCAGTTTACAAGCCCTAGTCGATAATTTATGCTATCAATTCAGAACACTGAATTGACTAAACAATGCTTCTCCTTCCATAGCTGCAAGCTATCCTTTCTTCTTTAAGCTAAATTAACTGTGGGAGAGTTAGATTCTCCTTGAAAGCTCTTGATTGATATTTGTATTCTGCAAGATATTCACTTAGAATATCATTATCTAAGTGTCCTCCATCTCCATGGCCTTTATCTTCTTCTTCAAAAGAGAAGGACATAGTATATTTCTTTGGAGCTCTATACAATACCAGTTATTCCTTCTGCTGATAGGAAGTACATGGACCCTCCTTATCTTGAAACCCTCTAGTGGTCTCATTGCATCTCTACTCTTTCATCTGCTTGACCTCCTTGGGTAGGTTCTTCATAGATCTGAAAAGTGATGAGACAAAGCTCATGCCTTCCATCATTTTATATATTTTCTTCTCCTTATAGCATATAAAAAGTCAAATCTAGACAGTTTGGGAGCTCTGATGATGTTGAAACTTTAGATATGGGCTCTATGATGGATACCCAAGATAACC
Source organism: Pinus albicaulis (assembly GCA_034641835.2). Classification (NCBI taxonomy): domain Eukaryota; kingdom Viridiplantae; phylum Streptophyta; class Pinopsida; order Pinales; family Pinaceae; genus Pinus; species Pinus albicaulis. The sequence goes on from JAXQQM020079802.1 coordinate 135,930, forward strand.
AAGAAAGGGTTTATCAGATATGTGAATATAATAAAACAAACCTCTTAGGGCTTCACCAATATATTGCTGGGTATGATGATCTGTTGTATAATATGATGATATGATGGCTACAATGATGCAAAATCACATCTATGAAAGAAGGGTTGATCCCTTCACTAGATCCTTGGGCTAAAATCTCAAGATCTAGCTCCTCCAATATCCTTCACTGAAAATAGCTATTGGATGAACAACAGCTTTAGAAAACTGCGTTGTAAGAGAGGGAGGCTCAATAGCCTACTGCTAGATATGTCAATACAGCTCTGGAGTGATGGAAACAATAGATCCAATGTGAGGAGATGATCCCTCACAGAATTCTCAGATGAAATACTTGAAACTTCCTTCCTCCAATAGATATACAGGACTAGACTATGCAATCCTTGATGGTACTGTTGCTGCATGGAGGTAAAACCCAATGGCTTGAATGCCGGATATAGTTCTACTGCTCCTGGAAGACTGAATATGAAGAACAAAGGGGTAGGATTAATTCTCCACCAGTTTCCTAGTTGAATCTTAGAAACAACCTCCTGAACATGGAACCAATGCCTGATAGGGAATAGAGCTCAATAGAAAACCTCCCCAAAGTAGGCACACAATTCCTCGATGGGTAAGGGTGGGATTCCCGCTCGGGAAAACCCTGTGCTAAACAACACTGCAAACTTAGCTAAACAACATAAGAGTGCATGGAAATGTCACCTAACAAGTCTAGATCTAAACAGATCAAGGAATAATCCAAGTATCCAAATCTGCCTTCTATTGTGCCTTCACCTTCATTATATAGATCATGAGCCTTCCATAGACTATGCCCAATCCAAAAATGTGATGTAAATGTGGACATAATTCTCCATGGTTGATTTTTCTATTTCTTCATGTCCTCCATCATGTTCACATGGGGTGATCACCCTCTCCATAATGTTTGCATTAAATACATCACTTCCTCCACTTTCTTATCATAAGTGCTTTATGATCTTACTTTGAGTGCACTATGATCTCAGTTGGCCTCTTCAAAGATACTCATGATTTTACATTTAATACCATTATCTTATATGATTGTTTCATCCTCCCTAATCTATCTCATAAATGATACATGATATCCATTAATGGAGCTGCTCCACTACTCCATGTTTTAGATCTAGATCTAGAATATCCACATACACACATCAAAAAGTGGATTTTATTCATCCTTAAGGATTATGGGTCCCTCCACCCTTTTATTTACTTAATTAATTAAGAAAATTAAGAACTCTAATATTCCAAATATCATATGAAAATTTTGGAATATTACAGTAAAGCACAAGCGTGATTTTTTTGCAAAGTATTGAGTTTCCTGGCTAAAGCTGGTAAAGTAACATGGAATTCTGTGATATCAAACTCAAGAAACACTTCATTGACCATGGATTTGATGCGATTTAATTCAGTACAATGATGGTTGACATGAACATCAACATCACACAAATCACACAGAGGTGTACACTTTGGAGCCTTAGGAGGAGCAGGTGTTGTCTGGGTAGCCTTGTCCTTAGGTGCCTTTTTGTGAGCTTTGCCCCCCTCACCCGAGGCTTTCACAATAGGAGTAGATTCCTTTTGAGGTGGCTGAGGCACAAAAGAAAAGGGAGGGGTCATAGTGATCAGTTGGACTGGGGTCAAAGTAGTGTAAGGCTTGAGCTGACTAGGCAGGGTATTGGCTAGGGGTTAATGTACCAGAATAGGATCCCCAAGGTCATGTTGGGAAGGGCCAAGATAGCCATAACAGTTAACAAAAATAATCTTGAAGGGGGAGCAAGAAACGGTATCTCACCGAAGGGGTAATGGCCAGGCGAAACAACTCCCAGATGGTTAAGGCTAGGGGGAACCGTTCCATGAGGAAAAATAGGATCAGGGACACCAACTATAGATAAAGGGCCTTGAGGAGGAGGACCTAAAGGCTGATTCAAAGTACTAGGAGCATTTTGCAAAGGGCGAGGCTATTGACTAGTTGAACTAGACCGTTTGAGGTCGAACTGAGACGATTTCATCATGCAAACATTTGACGAGCTAGGGTCAGAGATAGGGGGGAGACCAGGGAATGAACCAAGAAAATATGAATCTTTATAGACTCTGGGTGAGACACTAGTCAGGGGTTCAACTATTTTTTTATTGGCCACCAAAGAAATAATGGACTCTGGAGAGGTCTGAGACTTTAGTTCGTAATATGTCCACTAATCTATAGTGACGATCTTTTCGTTGTGAGGAAATCACATCTTACGGTGAACCACAAATGGGATAGCAGATATTGCATAAGTGTAGCTACGAACCAATAGAATGTTGTAGTCTAAGGGGGCATCAATGAATTCAACGTCAAAACAAACAGTTTTTCCCGCAAGAGTAATAGAACAATTGCGGAACATGCCAAGGGGTTGGGAAGAGTGTCCATCCCACACATGGAGGGTGATAGTGGAAGGGGCTAACTCGAGCAATCCAATATGTTTCAAAACAGAAGTGGACATCATGCATGTGGACACCCCCTCGTCAATGATACATCGGGAGACGTTGGCATTCTGGATCTTGACAGGTATTTGGAAGGTGACTAATGTAGGAAGGGGTGGATGTTCTAACTTGTCAACATCGAAGACAATAAAACAATCATCTGAAGGATCCAAATCTCCCATAGCAATTAGTAGAGCTTTTTATTGTGAAGGGAACGACTGGAGGACTTCCAGCATTGGCATGGAAATAGGGGATTGTGCCAAGTCATCTACTATATTATAAGTGTGGGCGGCTTTACCGAAAGCAACGTTTCGACGAAGGGTCCATTCGGGATCTTGGTATGACCTCTACCTTAGGCTGAGGAATATGTAAAGGACCATTGGGTGTCAAAATTGGATTTTTGGGACCTCAAGATGGGGGCTCAGTTGCGGACGAAGTGGGAAGCTTAGTGTACTGGCACGGCCAAGTCTGAAGGTTGATATTGGTGGTATTGGCCGGGTCAGAGTGCATCATGAGGATCTGGTAATCAGAGGTACCAGACAGAGGAGGTTGAGTGGCCGCCTGACCTTCAGGGAGTTGGGAAACCACATATCCTTACTGGGGGAAAGGATTGGTAAACATAGCTAGTTGAATAGGCGCAGCATTAGGAGGAACCGAAGAAGAGGCTTGTTGTCCCCGAGATTCTACTTGAGCTTCCTACAGTTGGCACATTTGAGGTAAAAGGGGACAATCATGTGTATAGTGACCAAGGACACCGCGACAAAAACAAGCCTTATTCGTGTGAATAGGCCTATTCTTCTTGGGTTGATTGCCATTTTTTTGGGTTGTAGTGTTAGATGTATTCCCTTAGGGATAGTTTCCTGTATTACCTTGAGCAGGTTGGTTGTGGTTTTCTTTCCTCTTCTTTTTGGAAGTGGGAGTATTAGTCACACTTTTTTGCGCATACACTTGACCCTAAGGGGGGGGTTGGTTGCTGTTGCGGAGCTTGAGAAGGCATGGGAGGCTTAGGTGCTTGTGCTAGAGGATATGGAGCACCAGGCTGTGGATACAGATAGTAAGGAGGTTGAGAAACATTGGGGTAAACAGGTTGGGGAAAATCAAGCCCTGACATCGGAGGATGCGGTTGTGAAAAGGCATGAGGCATGTCATGTCCTAGATACATGCTAGCGGGAAGGGGAAAATCACTAGAGGAGTTGGCCCCTCCCTGAGGTAAACCATAACCCATAGGAGGATGAGTGTACGAATGTGAAAGGGATCCAATGATACCATCGGTGGCATGACATTCCCCTGATGTGTTGGCACCACAAGGTCTAGGGAGATCAGGTAAGACGGTATAAACATAACCATATTGCGTGTATATCAAGTCATATTTCAACGCAACTTGGAGGGCTTCTTCATCAGTCTAAGGAAAGTGATACACGACATATTTACCAATAGAGGGAAAAAGGAATCTGAGAAATAGTTCCATGTAGACACGATCTTAGAAAACTGGAGCTCGACATAAGCTCTTCCTTCTGCACCATTCTTGAACATGGTCAGATAGGAAAGTGGCAGAAGTTTGACGAAAAGTGGTCAAAAGTTCAGTACTGGTGTTATAATGAAGGGGAAGCTGGAAGTAGGACATAAATGATTTTACAATATTCACAAAAGTAGCATGAGAGGTAGCGTCCTAGTCGATAGACCACTTGGAAACTTCTCCAATAAGCATACGTTGTAATAACCGGAGATGGATACAGTCATCAGTGATAGAGTTGGACAAACACCACATGTGGAAAGAACAAACATGGTTGGTAGGATCCTCTCCAGCATTTCCTTCAAACTTAGGGATGTCTGAAGGAAGCTTGGTTGGCATAGCAGGCCAGTCTAGATCATGGTGTATAGGGTCATTAATCAAGTGGCTTAACTTAGGAAAGCTTAGGCCTACCATATAAGGAAGCAAGGGAGCAGCCATAATTGTTCTTATTGCGGCTCCACTAGTAGCAGTTCCATCATTAGAGATGGGGCCACCACCAGCGGTAGGTCCTGTACCACACGTGATGAAGGTGAAAGGTGGAGGAGAATCGGGGATAGAAACAGAAGGAGAACCCGATGAACAAGAAACAAATTGAGAGTGGGGACTTGGCGGAGGACTAACTTGGACCCTATGCAGTGGGTAAGTCTTCCTAACGGAAACTGAGGATGAAGGCCTTGGATTCTTCGGGATAAATGCCTTAGGGGTGCAATGATGGAAAATATACATGGAACCCAATAAGGAAGAGAGGTAAATTGGGGCAAGGAGGTGCAGATTAATTAATTGCGATGTTTGACTCTTGGCCTGACAGTGTAAACCAGAAGCTCTTCTCTTTAGGTGTGCATGTGTGTGATAAGTGTGTTAATTTTAATTAAGCCCAGATGTGTGTATAGAAAAAAGAAAAAATATGATGTATAACTGTAAATAAAACTAAAAGTGACAGTAAATGAAACTGGAAGAGACAGTAAAATAAATAGCTAAAGATGCATAAATTTAAACCCAAAAAGGAGGGTTTCCCAACAACTAGTCTATGGGTGGGCGAAATATACTCAAAACACACAAAATTGCCAATGGATATAAGGTCAAGAGGGATAGGATCTAAATATCAGATCTACTGAAAAGAGGTGCAGAAAAAAGTAAGAAACCAAAGGGAAAAATGTTGAAAAGTAGGTGGCGAAAGGCTAAAACCTAAAGGGAAATGTAGGGGACCCTAAAGGGAGGACCAAAAAAACTTAAAATAGGTTCTTTGGATGGAAAAATAACCGATCCAAAATGGATCTAAATATACAAGTTCAGATCTGAAAAATCGCTAAAAAACACTGAAATCTCAGAAGACCTGCTTCAACTAAACTCCTCCTAAAAAAGTGGAAGTGTATTGAAGCCCTAAGGGACCTGGTTCCTACTTAGATGAGTAAAGATAAGAAATTACAGGTCCAATATGGGTAAATATGGAGGTGAGACAACCCTGAACAGTGCCCTCGGTAAAACCTGAAATTTTCAGGAAAAAATCGCCCAAAAAAGTACAGGTCGCAAGTTCTGACTTGTTTTTGGCTGAGATCACAATTTTTGGAAAATTATCCGCTACTTGAGAGCTGAGGTCACAGTTTTTGGGCAAAATCGTGTGACCAACACTTCCAATTGTCTTGGGGGTAGGTTTCAGAAAAAGGTGACATCTCTGTCACGGCTGATACCTGTTACCTGTGCAAAAGGCCCAGAAACACATAGAAGTTAGAATTTTTATTGTTTTAGGATAAAAAAAGGTTAAAAACATAATCAAGGAATGAAAAATAAGAAGCTAAAGAAAAACCCTAGGGGCTAAAGTAGCTAGTCATGTAGGGATCTGAAAAACGACAGCGGTCATAATTAAAATCCCCAGTGGAGTCGCCAGTTGTTAGTGTGAATTCTAATCGCAAGCGTACGAAAAAAAATCACTTTAGCTGTGCATAACAAACAACCCTAACATTAAATTTGGCTATAAATTTCCTTAGATATGTAGTAGGTGATTAGAATAAATGCTACAAAAATCCAGATTTATGCAATTAAAGACATTAAATAGCAAAAATAAAAAAGATTTTCTCCATACATCCAATAGACAAAACAAGAATTTATAAAGAAATTTTTGTATTATGACACTTGGGAAGGGAACATAGAAAGATGTTACCAATCCCCCTCAATGGGATGGGTTCTTGTATTTCCTTAGCACTTCAGATCCAAGATCTCTCCCTCTTGATGGTGTAGAAAACCCAGACAAAATGGAACTTAAAAGGAGCTCACAAGCAAAAGTAGAAAAATTATGACAATGATGGAGGCTCAAAGTCAGACCAAAAGTATAGATCAAAAGGTGATCTCAAGGCAACAAAAGGTAGTAAATGAATGGAAAACCCTTCTATTTATAACAAAATATTGAGTTAGTCTAGATATTGGTGCATAATTAAAATATTATTAACCAAATCTAGATCCAACTTACATGGAATATTTTATTATTTTTGGTGAAGGGAAAAGGAATTTAGAATTGGTAAAATCCCTTTATTTAGAAATAATAAATAAATAAATGATTTATTTATTATTTCAAGGATGAGGTTAAGGAATAATTAAATAAATAATGATCTATTCAATTATTTATAAATGATTTAGTAAAATTTAACAAGGGACATAATTAAATAATTATTCCTAGAAAATAATAAGATAAATAATGATTTATCTAATTAATTTTCCTGGTTTGGGTTAAATATGACCATGAATATTAATTAAACAATGGTTTAGTTAATTATCCCTAGAGGAAAATCAAACAAATAAGGATTTATTTATTTACTTCTCATGGGGTTTCTTGTTTAGAACAAAAATAACTTAATAAACTATGGGTTATTAAATTATTTCCTATATTGAAAGCAATTTTACTATGGTAAAATTGGTCTTACATGGTGTACTTTAGTCCATCTAATAGTAACAGGTTAGATGACCAAAAATTGGTATAACATATATCATACTTATTTAATTTTTAGTCATCCTGCATAATAAATTATTATGAAGGTATAACATGGTAACTAATTATATATATTTGAATTGTTTTATTTTAATATAGTCGGTCGAGAGTGGGATGCAATACATTAGTATACATTGTGAACAATAAATATTGGGATGAAGCTATCGATTGAGTGATGAAAAAAAGCTAATACTGGTAGGTTATCATGGTATGGTGTGTATTCATTGATAAAAGGAGATCAATTTTGTGGAGATACCAATATTACACAGAGTAAAATTGATTTAGCATATGGTTTAAAAACTTATCAGGCAATCATATTCACCCATACTACTTAGTTTTTTTACAATTATATTAATGCACCATATGGCAAGTTTTTTCTTAAATTTCAAATTTTGCAAGTATAAATATGCATACTTATCAATTGATAATGCATTTTTTATGTGCTTGATGTACTACAGTTGAAACACCACAAAAAAATATGGTGCAATGGCCACAAATTTCACATCAAAAGGTTGGATGAAAAGATGAAAACTTTTGATAGTGGGATAACTACAATATTTCAAGATACCAATGTTTCCTCTAGAAATTACAGACATCCATAACTCTCTGAGAATCGATACGATAGGTATTTGCATGATATACTTGAGTGTGACTTCAAAATCCTTCAAAATAGTTATGTTCGATGTCAAATGGTTTAGGCTACAAATCCATGAACATAACCTTGATAGAACTATTATTGAGCATGCTAACAGATTTACCATGATTGATTCAAGGAATCTTGAGCCAAGATCAGAGCGATATGTTCTTCCAAGCCAATGTGAATGGGTATCTTATGTATTCATTCTAGGTAACTTAGGTTGGTCATATGTTGTTAGATATGATCCTAGAGGAAGGCCCATAAAGTATAATGTAGAAAAAGAAGATGAAATTGAAGAAGATGATGTATATGAATAAGGGGTTCATGCAATGTTGGACGAAGATGGCGAAGAAGTTCAAGGAATATATGTAAATTGAGACAATGTTAATTTGGATGAACTATATGATATTGACATTGTATCGGATGAAGAACTTGAAGAAGTTGAACCAAATGTAGAAGAGCATGTTCCAGATGATGATATAGATAATGATAATGATGATGACGATGATATGGTGAATCCTTTGTACATGACGTTTGAACTAGATGATACAGATCATGAGATGGATGAGGAAGAATATTAATGATATAAAAATGTTGAAAAGTATGAGGTATGTACTTATATGATTTATGTTTGAATGTTACTATGCTTCTCTCAAATATATTACAGTAGATAGATTGGGTATGGAGAATTGAGAGTGGTGTGAGGGGGAGGATGGATCAAATGAGATTCCACCTTCATGTTCTTGGCCTTCTTAAGTATAAAATATATTATTCTTGAAACGAATAGAAGGTCATTTACGTTTATACCATAATTTCTATTTTTCACTGTAATGGTTCATTAAGCAGACGTACAAGTTGAGTTGGGCGAGGGATGAACCAGGAGACATGGAATTCGAACAGAAATGTGAAGTAAGGTCAGCCCATGACTTCCCATGAATTGAGTTCTCATGAGGATGTATCATAATGATTTTTAGAAAATTGACTAAATTATTTTTTAGGTGTTAAAAGTCAATTTATAATTGATTGAGAATGAAACATGGATGTACTAACAAATGATAGTATTTTTTTTCATTAATGAGCTAATTATTTGAGTTGAATTATTTTCACATCAGGGAAAACGTCTGTGCCCTAGATGCACCTGCATGAAGGTGGAGCGCCTAAGTTCCCCTCGGAGCGTTGCGAGCTGGGCACACGAAGACCTCGTCCCGATAGAGGCACTAACATGCAATGAGTTGGTCGATCGACCCGACTTGGAAAGGGAAGCCTGCATAAAATAATTAAGGTCAAGCCATGACTGCCCATGAACAGAGTTCCCACTAAGGGGTCTCATAATGATTTTTATAAATTTGACTAAAGTAATGTTTGGGTGTTATGAATCATGGTACTAAAAAATTATAATATTTTGTTTCCATTGATGAGTGTATGAAGGTGGGGAGTCTTGGCGCCCCTAGGGCATCATGTGTTGGGAACATCATGGCGCCTAACACCCATGGGGGCATCTCGTGATGGGCACACCAGGGTTGTTGGGTATGTGTTATATTCTTCCCACAATTAGTAGCAGGTATTGTATGTTACGTCGGGCACAGTGGGGGTGTCATGGGGGGGGGGGGGGATCCCCCCATGTTGAGAGGTTTGCAGAGGGGCTACTGCCACCTACACGGTGTTCGAGGTAGTGCCCCTAGAAAAAAAAAAATTATGCAGACCCAATAATAGTTGGGAAGACCCAAACATGGTGGGTGGAGCTACCTATGGTTTTGTGCATGGACTTTACACATGGTTTTGGGCATGATGGTTTTTTTTCCATGGTATTTTGTAGATACAGTTAAGGAACTACGATTATGTTCTATTCAAGGGTTAGTGGATTGAGGTTTATGAATGCTTCAACATGTATATATATGTATTGTAACATTGAACATAATATAATGAAAATAAATATGGTAGTCCTGATTTTTCGATCTAGGGGAAAATCTCTGTGTAGATTTGTTTTATGTTCTTATCATTGTATAATTTTTTTGTTTTAGGAATATGTTTATAGATAATTTGTGTACAGGTTTAAAACCTACAAGGGTGCTTGACACCCATGGGGACGTCACATGTTGGGCATGTTAGGGTGTCCGATGCCCATGGGGGCGTCGTGTGTTGGGAACGCCAGGGCTCCCACCCAAGAAGGGCACCTGTGTGGTGAGTTGGTGATTTAGCCTGACTTGGCAAGGGGTGTCTACACAAAATAATTAATGTCGGCCCATGAATACCCATGAACAAAGTTCCCATTAGGGGTTTCCTAAATATGATTTTTGGAAAATTAATTAAATTAATTTTTAGGTGTTAAAAGTAATTTATAATTGAATATTGATCATGTAGCATGGAAATAAAAATGATAATATTTTTTTTCATTGAAGATAAATGGTTTATGTTCACTAATTTGCACAACAGGGTGAAATCCTACACCCTAGTTGTTCCCTCACGAATGCGGGGAACCTGGGCACCCATGGGGGCATCGCATGCTGGGCATGCCAAGGGGGCCAACACCCATGGGGGTATTGCATGTTGGGCATGCCAGGGCACCTACCCAGCAGGGGTGACTATGAGACGAGTTGGTGGGTCGACCTGACTTGGTAAGGGATTCCCACATAAATGTAGTAATGTCATCACATGACTTCCCATGAAAAAATTTCCCACTAAGGGGTATCATAATGATTTTTAGAAAATTCACTAAAGTAATGTTTAGGTGTTAAAATTCAGTTTATAATCGATTTATTATACAAAATAGTACTAAAAAATTATAATATTTTATTTTCATTAATGAGCGAACGAAGGCGAGGTGCCCATGGGTGTGTCACATGTTGAGCACGCCAAGCGCCCACTTGGAAGACACGCCTATGTGACGAGTTGTTCGGTCGGCCTGACATGGAAAGGGTTGCCTACACAAAAGAAGTAATGTCGTCCCATGACTGCCATGAACATAGTTCCCACAAGGGGGTCTCTTGATGATTTTTAGAAAATTAAGTAAGTTAATATTTAGGTGTTAAAATCTAGTTTATAATTGAATATTGATCATGCAACATGGAAATAAAAAATGATAATATTTTATTTCATTTATGAGATAATTATTTGGGTTCATTTATTTTCATAACAGGACAAACACCCATGCATTGGGCACAACTGCATGAAGGTGGGGCTCTTAGGCACCCATGGGGGCACCGCATGTTGGGCACATTAGGGCGCTTGTGTGATGATTTGGTGGGTCATCCCAACTTGGCATGGGGCGTCTGCACAAAGTAAGTAATCTTAGCCCATGAATAGCCATGACTCAAGAATGGGGCCAATGTTGAATTTTTTTTATTTTGTGCTCATATGCATTGAAATTTGACATAGTTATGGTAGATGCATGCATTGACGATATGGGAGGGGTTTTAGACTCAAATATGAATCAAAAAATAATTTGACAACAAAAATATAAATTATAGCATATATAAATGTTAAGGATATGAAATTATTTATTACTATTTACCAATTATTGGTACTAATTGTCCTTCCTTATCATATGGCAAGTCATGAGGCTAGTCAATCCTGATCCGATGGAAATCTTGGTTTGATAGGAAAATCTCTAACGTAAGGCTCTTAGCTATGACCTATGAGCTTTTCCAGTCTCCTCAAGTCTAATAAAAATATCTAGTAGCAAGGCTCCTTAAGCTAGGCCTGCTTTCTTGGGGTTAATATATCATTATAGAACATGCCTATAAGGTCTTTTGTTCAAGTTGGCCTAGATACTCTCCTAGGTGTCTTCTTCTAATTGGCAGAAAGAACTATATATATGCACTTGTCCCTTTATTATATCCATAGGATGCCTTTCAAACATGCCTTATGGTGGACTTTTATTTCCCTTCTAATGATAATATATCTTCTTTCACAAACTTGATACTTCCTATAATATTGTCTGCAGTAGAAGCTTCCAAGGTTTTAAGTCAAAATATCTACTCAAGGTGATATATTGATCCTCTTCTTGAGTTTAGGTCAGAGTTTTGTAGTTTCTCAACACTTACATAAAGTTTCTCCTTTTTCTACCTTTAACAATAGGTCTAGACCCTTGAGATATGTATAGTTTTCTATTGCAAGTTTCTCCCTGTAGGGCTTTCAATAGTCCCAAAAGGATGTGAAATTTATCTTCCTTCAAAGTGTCACAACTCGATGGAGTGAGAGGTTTCTATTTGGAAAACTTGTATAAATATCAAAACTCTTGAAGATAATTGTGGTCATTTAGGGTGACTGAGCTTTGGATCAGACCTTCCAAATGAGCCTAAAATGCCTTGATATAGTTCGATCTTGGTCCTTCTTAAAACTAGTTTCTACTACTACCTATTAGGACTACCTCTAGTCCACAACTTATGAGTTTAAATAGTAACTTGATCACCTTCACAGAATTGCATAGAACCTTATGATTTCTGTATATTTGAAATTTGTTACAAGACCTTTAAATTTTAGCACAGGTCTTCGATCTTTCTCCAGGTTTGTATTGCTTATAAGTTTCAATGAGCTCCTTATCTAATTTGAAGATGACAGATCTCCTGTGTGTTTGTTGTAGTCATCAAGCCATCTAGTCTTCTCAATGAATATTATTATTGAGAAATTGTAATTTCTATAAATTACAATGGATTTTGCATTTAATTATTTTGTATACATGTAGATATATAGTTTTTCTATGAAGTTCATAGTGAACCAAAGCGAAATGTCGTAAGTGCTTGAAGCTGCATATATTTTCTGCTAACCAACCTTATTTATATTTTTTGTCAAGTGTTCTAAGTTCTCCAGAGATTACATCATCCTTGACCTGTGGCTTGAGAAACTATGACCCAGGGCTACCTAATCCATAAAAATCATTTTGGGATCACACCCAGGCTAGTCCATGCCATCCCTTAATATGACTGGATTTTTTCCCACGAAGTTTCGAACCAGTCACCTTCACATCACAGAGTGACTTAAAAATACACCCCATCACCATCTATTATATCCCTCATGGGAAACCAACCTTGTGATTGAATGGGAATTGCTCATATAGGGGAATTTCAAGGAGTTTTAGGATGAATAGAAAATGAATTGTAGAGCCTAACTGCAAGATAAATTTGAGGGCTGCTATGTTGATCTTTGCAAACAAATGTATACGTTGATAGATAAAATCACAAGACAATACATGAAGATTATAATATTAAGAGTTAAGGATGATTATGGTTAACTAATGCCTTCTATTGAGTATTTAATGCCATGAATTTACATTATTTGTTTCAAGATTCTCTTCTACTCGCCAAAATATGGATTGAATGTGTATTAATGATAGTGATTTAAGACATCCTATAACAATTGATAAAATTATCAACTAAAGGCCACCTCTACTAATTAAAATTACGTGATTTTTTTTTAAATGTAACCATTAGTGTAAATTGATTATTAATATATAAAATTAATCAATATTTTCTATCACATAGTTGTTGATTTTATTTTTTTAATAATATTTTATTTTTTTGAAATTAATAATTACATTATAAATTATATTATTAGATCAAAAACATATTATATTAATTATTATATTATTAAATCACAACCATATTATATGCAATATTCTCAATTTTCCATCAGATAATTGGAATATTAGAGTTCTTAATTTTCATAATTAATTAAGTAAATAAGAGGGTGGAGGGACCCACAAACCACATAGATGAATAAAATCCACTTTTGATGTGTGTATATGGATATGTTAGAGCTAGATCTATGTTATGGAGTAGTGGAGAAACTTATTAAATGAAGGAAGAGTGGAGATCATGGATATTTAATGTAAAATCATGAGGATTTTGGAGGAGGTCAATTGAGATCATAGTGAATTCAAAGTAAGATCATAAAGCACTTATGATGAGATAGTGGAGGAAATGGTGAATCTAATGCAAACGTGATGGAGAGAGTGGGAATTAAGTGTAGACATGATGGAGATCATGGAGAGCCAACACAGTCTTCATGGAGGCTAGTATAGCGCAGTTATGAGGTGTTCCAGGGCTATGGAAGGCTCATAATCTATATAATGAAGATGAACGCACAATAGAAGGAAGGTTTTGTATTATTATTTCTTATCTTTTTAGATCTAGTTTTTTCGTGTGACATTTCTATGCACACTTATGATGTTTAGCTAAGTCTGCAGTGTTGTTTAGCACACTAGTGTTTCCGAGTAGAAATCCCACCCTTACCAAAGGGGGACTTCGAGTTCCTACTCTGGGAAGGTTTATATTGAGCTCCATTCATCATCAGGAATTGGTGCCATATTCATATCACTCTCATATGCACATTCAGTCACAGGACTAACACATTCCTACTTTAGGGTTTGAGAGGTGGAGGTTGTTTCTAGCATTTCAGCTAGGAAATTGGTGGAGGATTCATCCTTTCACCTTGTGCTTCAAGATCAGCCTTATAGGAGATGTATATTCATATCCAGCATTCAAGAAAGAATTTCATACCTCCATGCAGTAGAAATCCCCTCAAGGATTTCACAGTCCAGTCTTGCAGATATAAAGGAGGAAGGAAGTTTCCAGTATTTCAGCTGGAAATCCTATGAGGGTCCATTCCTTCACCTTGGGCATACTATTTCCATCATTCTTGAGCTAAATTTCACCATTGAGCATCAAGATATAGAGCCTTCATCCTTGAAAGCACAATTTTTGGAAGAAGTTGTGTAGCAGCAGGTGCAATCAGTGGAGAAGGATAGAGGAGCTAGACCTTGAGCTTCTAGCTTGAGGATCTAGTGAAGGGGTCAACCCTTCAAGAATAGATCTGATTTTGTATCATATTGTAGCCATCCTTTTTTTAGATCTTGATTCATATCTTCATACCCAACAGTTATATGTGCAAGCCCTAAGAGGGTTATTTTCCTAGATTGCTAGATCCGGAAATCCCCTTCTAGGTTATTGTGGGTATTCATCATAGAGCTCATATCTATATTCTCAACATCATCAAAGCTCCAGAACTACCTAGATATACATTTTATCTTTTTTTGGTAGTTGCAATATCAGTATTTGCAGTAGGGACAACACAATATTCCTTCCAGCAGCTATGTAGTCCCTCTTGTGGGAGCACTTCAAGGTAATTCTAGACCATCTCTTGGCTTGAGTGTCTCATATTTTGAGCATTGTTTTACTGTTTATCCACCTCCTTGTTAATAAAATGGCTCGGATATTTCTGTCTATTTTATGGTGTATTTAGTTTAAAAGTTTACTTTATTGCAGTTCGTATATTGTGTTTTAGTATTACAACATTCTCCCTTTTGGGATATTACATTAATTAATTATTATATTATTAAATCAAAGAAATATCATATTAATTATTATATTATTAAATCAAATAAATATCATATTAATTATTATATTATTAATTTATTATTAATAATTCCTAGCTTGTATATTTTTTTGGCATGTCATTGCATATTGTTTTCGCATACACTCTGAATTTTCTCAGTGGCTTCACTCCCTTATACATTCGATTATCAAAAAATCCCTGAGGGATTCTCAATGGCTCTACTCCCAACATTCTATTCTTGCAGCAGACCTTAGGGTTTCTTAGTGGCTCCACTCCCTATATTCGATTCTTGTAGCAGATATGAGGATTTCTCAGTGAATCCTCTCCCTATATTCGATTCAAAATTCCCTTGAGTGTTTCTCAGTGGATCCTTCGTACATTTTATTATTGCATACCTGAGGGTTTCTCAGTCACTCCTCTACATTCCATTCAATGTTTGCTTGAGTGTTTCTCAGTGGCTTCTCCATACATTTGATTCTTGCATAGGGTCCTTCCGATTCTCGATGCATCCTTCCTATATTTTTTTCAGAATTCCCTTCCCTGTTCAGAATCCTTGAAGAATCCATAGTAGCCAGTGAATTTGGGATTTAGGGTTAATCAATGGTGAGTCTGCATTCCTTCTTGAACATCTACAATTCTAGGGTTTTCAAAATATTGTCACAATCCTAAGGCTAGGCACAATTGAGACCATTTATGCCCAAAAACACAAACTTATTTTCTCAATGTATGCATTAATAAGAGATTAGTAGCATGGTTATTAGATAATTAATTTATTCATTCCTTCTTGATTCCTTTCTTTATTCATGGGCTACGTCTTATTCATCCATCTATGAATATCTTATTTAGTCATGGGCAGCCAAAGGTGAAGAATCAAACAACCCGTTAGTAGTAACATGAGACCAATAAGTTCATTCGTGGTACTTGAAGCATGATATGTGGCATGCAGAAGAATTAATAAGGAAAGTTAGGGTAATGATTCAATGTACAATTTTTATATCCCTGCACCGAGCTACTTTTGTTTTTTAATTTTGTGTTTTGGTTTTTTTTTCTTTGCTTCGTCACATATTCATTGTTTAATCTCAACCAACAACTAGTTTTATGAAGACCATGGCTATTAAGAGCCTTGAAAATAGTGATATTATTCTCTTCCAAAGTTTAATTATTTTGAATGCAAGTCTGTGGTTCTTAACTTGAGAATAGGGCTACGTATAATTCCCAGAACTATGATCCAATTAGCAATGAGTTTGATCTTGAGAGGATGGATTTCTTAACTATTAGGTCCCCTAAGAATAGACTTAAGACAACTCTGCTTAATTTTTAATAGGATTGTGCTTTTATTACAGTGATAATGTCTTGGATTTATGCTCAGAACTTGCAAACAATGATATTGTTCTCTTTCAAAGTTTAATTATTTTGGATACAAGTCTGTGGTTTTGCACTTGAGAATAGGGCTACGTATAGTTCCCAGAAGTATGATCCAATTAGCAATGATTTTGATCTAGAGAGGATGGGAATTTTACTTTCTCTAAAATATCAACCTAAGAGAAAGTCCTTGACAACTCACGATGACACCGCCTTGGTGTAATATTCCTAAATTAGCATGCAGCTAATGGGAATATTATTTTTTTTGTCAACACCTAGTTAGATGAATAAAATGGGTAAGGAGGCCCATACATATCTCAAACATGAATAAAATCCCTCATGATGTTAAAAGGGAATCATAATAATAGCTGGATATTTCACCCTCATGTGTAAACAGGGGAAAATACATGTGGACAAGGTCAAGTTTGACCAAGTCAACAGTGCTGGTATGGATGGAGTAGCTCATCAATAGAGACATCACAGTGATAGTGGGAGGAAGATTCCTTGAAGGTGGAGACCCTAATGAGTGGGACCCAAGGTAAGAAGGCTCACACTTGTTTATAAGGAGGGTAAGGCATCCATAGTGAGGATGTTATTGATTATTGATTTTATGGGCTGCATGACTATTGTGCATTCTTTAGCTGCTTAATTGAGATTGTTGTGTTGTTTAGCACTAGGTGTTACCAAGCGGGAATCCAATATCCTTTCTTGAGAGGCCTCTTGAGGGAGCTTGCACTTCATTTTCCACACTCAAGCTTAAGGCCAAAGCATCAGTCTTTAGCTACAGTGTTATTTTTGCAGAGAATAGTGTTGTGTTGTAGGGTGCTATTGTGGAGGGTTGAGAGACACACTTCTGGAGCTAGTTTTTCAAAGGAAGAAGCATTATTTTCTTTGGGAGATCAGTGAGGAAGATTCTGGAGAATATTTCACATCTTGGAACTTGGCCAACATATTTTCCATCTCCTACAGTGCAGTGTCCCTCTTGGACTACATTATTTGAGTGAGAATTTGCAGTGAGGGGTTACAGTGTTTGATCGGAGGGTGAGATCTTCAGTGATTGGATCAGCCTTTCACCTGAGGGATCTATTGGATGAGATTCATTTATCATATGCATCATCTACATATATATTCATACAATTTCTAAGTTGCAGCTACTATTCAGTCCTAGGGTTGCATTCTGACATTTTGGTACTTTTGCATATTTCAAGAAATCCTTTCTGGGTTGTCTTGAAAATGTGTTTGGGAGCTTAGATATTTACTCCTGGTATTGTGTGAGCCATATATTTGCAGATTTATGTTATTGTACGTTTCCAGTAGCAGTGTACCATCTATGACTGTGATGTACTTGTTCTTGGGCATTCTGCTTTGTAGCAGCATTTCACTTCTGGCATATGTATTCATGGGAGGCTTGTTTGGCTTGATTATTTGAGTTGTGCCCACTTCTATTGTACTTATTTGCTTCTTATTTACATAATAAAATTTCTCCATGATTTTCATACATTTTGGTGTAATTTTATTCACTTTTGTTTCCAGTTTTATGTTCATATATTGCTTCTTCCCCATTTTGGGATATTACAGTGGTATTAGAGCATAATCTTGTCTCAGCCTGTGGATCTCAGCCATTATGCTATCAGGAGAATAAGAAGAAGAGAAAGATAAGAATGATAGAGAGAATGAGTTTTATCTCATCTCTTTTTAGATCCAGAAAGGGCCTCACCAAGGAGGGCAAGCAAAGAAGAGTGGAAAGAAGCAATGGAACTATGCCCTTTCCTTTTGAAAGAGGAGACCAAATGCATAGAGATGGAGGACACTTGGATCATGAGATTATAAGTGAATACCTTGCTAAATATAAATCTCAATCTATATCTTTCAAGGAGATTCTAACTCTCCCAAGTTCATCCAACTTGAGGAAGAAAGGAGACCTTGTAGCAGTAGGAGAATCAAGGGAAATAGGTTCCTATTATCTATTTTTGATGGCTCATCCACTTGTACAGCAAGGGCTTGGGAAATAAATCTAGATGCATTCTTCCTACTACATCCTGTGGTAGAAAGAGAGGTTGTAGAAATTGCACTGCTGCATCTTGAGGGTGAAGCAAGCACTTGGTGGTTCAGCCATTTGAGTCATGCAAGAGTGATTACTTTTGTAGAATTTACTCAAAAGGTGATTAAAAAATTTGGCAAGGGGAAATCAAAGGAGGAGAATCCCTCACTACCACTTGAAGAGACTTCTACCAGTGATGATGCAACTATGGAGGAGCAGCCACCAACACCAGAAGTTGGGGTAACCATCACATTGAAGGAAGGAACTATTGCAGTCATACAAAATGATCCAAATATTAACTAAGGTATGCCTAAGTTTCCATTTCTTGTCTTTTCAGTAGATCTTATGGAAATTTGTATACCATTGCATGACCTAGTGTCAAGAAACACTGTCGATTTGGGGCAGCAGAATTGCACTGCACTGTGAAACCTTGAATTGTTCAAGGAAAGGATGAACCATCATCCTAATGTGCTATTTTTGAGCTGCACACAACACTTGAGGTTGGGGTGTGGATTTTTGAAGGATAGGATTAGCTTTGTCCTAAAAAATCCAATGCAGAACTCTATGTTAATCCTTGAGTTGGGGCATGAGACAGAAAATACACCATTAAGAAGATTGGCAGTGCTTTCATTAAGCAATAGTGATAAGTTGGGGGCCCAGCAAACATTAGAGCATTCTAATGACCATTACACTTTTATGAGATTGGATGAGCAGTTGGTCAATGAGGGACACATTTTATTTCATCATTGTGATGGATCTATTCGGATAAGCATTATGCAAGCCTATGAGGAAGTGTTGCCTCCAGCACACTTGGATCTTTATGGATTCAAGAATTGCAAGATGGTCATTTGTTGAACGTGGTCTCCAAATGTTTCAAAACCG
>JAXQQM020066014.1:0-62636 GCA_034641835.2 Pinus albicaulis
GGCATTAATGCAGATATGTCTTGTTACATGTGCATTTGGTCTTCAAACTGCGCTTCTTCCTTTGAATGCGGGATCAAGCATTAATTACATCAATAATAAGCATTAACCCCTTTTAATCCCTGCTGCTGATACGTTGGCCGATGCTGAAAATGGCCTCTCTGTGATCTCTGCACAATAAAATAAGCTTGTCACAAACTCGGGCAGTGGTGGAGAAATTCTGTGGAGGCCCATGGAGTGGTGGCGCAACTGTGGAGGAATGGTGAAAAATGCGATGGAAGCGGAGAAATAATGCATTAGCGGAAAACCAAAAGTCTTAAGGTTTGGGAAATTTACAAAGAAAAACGATGAAAACAAGCGAAGCGGAGCCTTTGGATGGTGGGACCCGGCGTGGGTGAAGGGCGATTCATTTAGGACCATCGAATCTCAGGAAGAGATCGAAGGTGGAGATTGAAATTTGAAGTTACTAAGGGCTTCGATGAAGCAAACTGATGGGGGGCACGATTAGATCCCAGCTGTCGGATCTGAAGAAATGGACGGCTAAGATCGAATCAACGAAATTGCAATCGTAAAGGGCGAAGAGTGACAGCGATTGGAAATTGCGATTGCGATTGGAGCGGGATAGCGAGGGTCGTCAGATCTGGCGGGAGATCGACGGTTTAGATATAATCGGAGGGGCGAAGGGAACAAGGCGACGGGCGTGATGCGATTAGCGTTGGGCCGTCGGATCCAATGGAATGGACGGCGGAGATTGTAATCGGGAGATCGCAATCGCAAAGGGCAGAAAGTGGCAGTGATTGATAATTGCGATTGCGATCGGAGCGAGGGATGTGATTGAGCGCCAGCCGTCGGATCCGGGTGATAGATCAACGGTGGAGAAGCAATCAGCGGGGAGAAACGAGAGGAGCGATGGGAGGGGAGCAATCGGATCTGGGTCGTTGATTCCGAATGGATGGACGGCTAGGATTCGATCGGGAGATCGCAATCGGGGGAACAAAGGAGTGGCACGGCGAAAGTTCTGATTGCGATAAGAGCGGGAGTGTGATTAGTGTCGGGTCGTCGGATCCAAGTGATAGATCAACAATGGAGATCGCGGCGGAGGTCTTATAGACCAAAACCCAATCGCATCGGAAATTTTCATGTAACACAGAGATGCGCCCGCCCGACGGTGCGATTGCGATAAGCGCCTTGAGTCTTTGTGCCTGGTTCTGGCACTTGGTTACGTGGGGAAGTGGTTTGCGGGGCTTAGCCGAAAGGGGCTTAGGCCTATTATAAGGTAGAAAGTGGGTTTTTGCCCCCTTTTAGTGCATTTTGAGACTAGGAAAGGGTAACGGTAGGGCGAAAAAGGGGAAAATAGGCCAAACAAAGGGTATTTGTGAGGTCAAAAGGGGAGATGGGTTGATTTAGAGGGGTAAGTGGGGAATTTATAAGGGGAACAAAAAAGATGAAAACAAATGCTTAGAGGGAATAAAATAAGAGGGGAAAGGAGGGGAAAGGAGCCCTTTGTGCATTTCTTCACAAACAAAGAGGCTTTATAACTGGAAACCGCAGTGGGGATTTATCAAAGGACAAGGGTATAAGGAGGCTTCAAGGATGATGTGTTTTCAGAGGGAAATGCATTCCTTGAAGGCTCAAAAAAATTTTAGCCCCCTGTTTTCTTGTCAAAAAATTCATATGGGGCTAACAGTGGCTCCACATGGGGATGAATTCTTCTGGAAGGAGTCAAGAATTCAGAAAATAAATCTTTGGTGTAGGCCAGATGCCTGATACATGACCCATTCTTTTCTTTCCTAGATCAGCTGCCACAAATCATGAAGACATTATATCAGCAGTAAACATTCTCCCAAACAACTACCTACCAAGACTATAGTCCTAAAAAAAAATTTCTGGGTGCATTTGGACTTGTAGACCCTTTACATCATCAATTTTTACAAACAGGAAAATAAACCTATTCTACTTCTACACTTATTACTCGATGAGACTAGATTAGACTGTTGGTCTCACATGTTTCTCTACCTAATCTAATATCTGTTGGGACTAGACTGTCCAGCAGATTTCTTCTCTATGTTCTAAGACAGAAATTGAAAATAGTCAAGCCAGGATTAGACTGTCTGGCTTGCTGGAATTTGCAGAAATTAAAAAAACTAACTACATGCTCACAGGCTGAGCTTTATTTCAAACTTCCTACCTACCCTACTCTACTTGGAAATCTCTGATGTTCTAGGTGATACAATAATGCCAATGCAGCCAGTCAAGTAGTAAAAAGGAAGAATATGAGCACTGACTGCCTGTCAGAGATAACCACAGGGTGCTCTGCATGTAGTTCTTCAAAACTGAGGTCACCATCAGTAGTGACCACTCCTGATTAATCGGGCCCATGTTAAAGATCAATGCTGGAGTATTTGAGCAAATTAGGGCCTCCATATATTTTTCCATAGGATCAATGAACACATGATGTACAAGTTCTTCTTTTAGGTCCTCCATGATTGGTAGGCTGTTTTTATCCTGGGCAGCTTTGATTACTGCATCCTCCACTGCATCTTCAAAGTGGCTATTGAAAGCCTGATCACCTTCTTCTTGTACTTCAACAGACAGTGGAATCTCTTCCCTCTTAGGGGAAGGGATACTTTCCAAAAATGATCTGGGGTCTTTGAAATGGTATGATTTCTCTTGTGAGTTCAGAAATTCAATCTCAGCCTCATACCTTTTCACCAGCACTTCTAGAAACAATTTCTTCAGCTCGGGTTGATCATTGAATCTTGAGCTGGAACGGAAAACCTCTGGAAGGTCTTTGCTTCTGAGTTGGGCCAGTATACCTGATATTCCATAACGAAACTCTTCAAGGGGACTTAACTCAGAGTCTTCCATTGGTGGGAATGATGTTGTAATGTGACTAGTCTCCCAGTGGAGTCATGTGAAAACAAAGGTAATCAGTGGCCTACTGATCACCAGTGGAGTCTTTTAATCATTTAGGAACTGTGGAGTCACCAGTTGTATGATTCAAAATTTACTGTCCACCACAGTTATTTACCAAATCAAGCTTTTGGTCTATTCTCCAGTGGAGTCGCCATTATGTTGGGGTTCCTATGTTTTGGCAGATTTGGAAATACCAAAATATAAGACAACATCAAACCACTTTGGGGCCCTAGGATCTAGCCCTCCTGGACCCGGAGAGGGATCTCTCCAATAAAACAAAGAATGGTATATCTTTGAAGCTCAAATGAGATGTTAGGCTAGTTATGAAGCACAAAGGGGGTTTTAAAAATGATTTGGTTGGTTGGTTGTTGGGTTGGTCATGAGATCATAGACTGAGAAAGTAATGGGAGAAAAGGAACAAAACAGAAGGATGTTTCAGCAAAGAGGATAGGTCAAGAAAGTGCCATCCATTGGGCTATGGAGTCATGAAAGGGAATTACTTGCAACAACTAGCCCAGGATTTCAGAGGGCAAGTCATCTACACTAAAGGATCTTTTTAGATAGATGGTGGGATGGAACATTAAGGATTGAAAGTGAAAGAAGGAAAACAACCCAATTTCTGTCTATAGATCAGGTCAGAGGTCATTTAACTCCAGACCTGCTTGGACATACTCAAAGGTAGCTTTCAATGGAGGGACAAAGGGGCAGCTTATAGATCAGACCAGAGGTCATTTAACTCCAAGTCAAATTTAGCATACTCCAAGGGAAAAATAGAGATAAGTTTAACAGAGCTAGGGTCTATAGATCAGAGAAGGACTTTTAACCTTCAATGCTTTGACACTAGCAAGAATATCCAAGTAGCAAACCCCGAATTCATACATCAGCTAGCAGCATATGGAACCGCTACACTGGTTAAATTAGCTGAATTTACTCTTAGATAACACATACAACAGAAAACATTAAAGGCAAGAGAGCAGAAACATAGGGTACCTAACAAGGGTAAATCCTATGCTATATTTCTGATGCAAGCCAGCAGACCAATGAACAGCATGAAAGTGTAATAAAACAATAAGACAAGATGAATGTTACACCATTTTTTGGTCATCTAACCCATTATCGTTAGATGAACCCAAGTACACCATTTAAGACCAATTTTATCCCAAGTGAAATCACTTTCACCACATTTGTTTACACTTCTTGGTCATATTTAACCCAAAGCAAGGTAATTAATTAAATAAATCATTATTTATTTAATAATTTCCTAAGAATAAGTTATTTAAATCATTATTTAAATACTATTCCTAGTTAAATTTGACTAAGTCATTTTTAAATAATTAAATAAACCATTATTTATTTAATTATATTCCCCTCATTTCCCTTAAATAATAAATAAATCATTTATTTATTTGTTATTTATAAAATAAAGGAATTGACCCAAGTCAAAAACCCTTTTCCCTCCAACAAATATAATAAAATAATCCTAAAGGGTGATTCTAGAAGATGTTTAATAATATTTTATTCATGCACCAAGTTCTAGAACACCCCAATATTTTGTTATAAATAGGAGGGTTTTTCCCATTCATTAGTCACCTTCATTGCATTGGATCACACTAGATCTGCTTTTGGTCACCATTTTGCATTTCCATTTTATGAACTCCCATTGAGTTCCATGTTTTGTTTTCCACAATAGTTAGAGAGAGAGACCATTAATCTGAAACACTGAGGACTTCCAAGAACCCAGCCCACTGAGGAGAACCGGAAAACACCTTTCTTGTTTTCCTCTCAGGTGCCCCATTCTTTGATATAATAAAAAAGATTCTTTTAAATATATGTGTTCTTGTCTTGTCCATTGGTGCTTGTACTTTACTTTACCTGCTTAATATCTTCCATATATAGATTTAGATGTGTGCAACTTATTACAGATTTTAAGATATTTTTCAGCCATAACTTATGTTAGGGCTACTTGATATGCGTAGCTAAAGTGAGTTTTTACAACAAAAAATTCATGCTAACAATTGGCGACTTCACACGGGTTTTCTTTTGCGACCACTGTCGTTTTCTATTTTCCTGCATATCCAGCTGTTTCAGACCCTAGTGTTTCTCTTCAGTTTTTTGTTTTTCCTATTTTTATGCTAGTTTTTTCCTCTAAAACCCTCAAACTTTCAAATTTCTCACTTTCGTGTGTTTTTGGCCTTATTGCGCAGGTGACCGACATCAGCCGCCGCTGAGACGACACAATTTTCTGAAATCTGCCGCAACTAGCCCTGAATCTGCAAGTCACACTTATCTACCCAAAAAGTGAGACCTGGCCTTGAGGTCGCACTTTTCTGCCTTAAATCTGCGACCTGGCCTGAAAACAGGCCCAAACCTGCGCCCTGTAATTTTTTCTGCAATCTTCCAGCGCTTTTTCTAGGTTTCACTGAAGCTTCTGTCAGGGTGTTCCAGCCTCTATCTCCACCTGTTCAGACCTGTTTCTGATCTATTTCACTCACCTAAGTGGGACTCTTGCCCTTTAAGGCTTCAGTTCCCTCCACTTTTTTTGGGAGAGTTTGTTGTTGTTTTCAGACATCTGCATTTCCAGAAGTTTCAGCTTTATTTTAGATTTGCTAATCTCTTGTTCAGATCCTCACAGGTCAGCTTTTCTTCCCTTTCTATACACTGCCTTTCGCTTTGTTTGGGTTCTGCTCTAGGGTCACCCCTTTGACCCCCTCTTTTTAGCTGATCTCCTATTTTCTAGCAGCAACCTTGCCCCTGCCTCTTTGCTGCTTTCTACACCACTTTCTAGCAGATTTCTCCATTAGATCCCAGTCCCTCCCGACCTTCGATCTATTGGTATCTTGTTAGCATGCTCTGCCCCTTCTAGACTAGTTTTGAGCGACCCACCAGCTTGGGTTCGATTGCTGCCCTTTTAGTTGTTAATTTTCTGTTCTTTCAGTTTTATTTACTGCAGATTTCTTTTCCATTATGCAGCACAGTTTTTCTTTTACTCTCAAAACGTCCGGGTTTAATCAATTAAAATTAACGCACGCCACACACTGAACCTAAGTGAAGAAGAGCCTGGTTAACACTTCCTGGCAAAGACTCTAAAATTAATCGACACTGCACCTCCTAGCCCTTGTCGCATCTTGCCTTTGCACCTTGCTGCCCTCGTCGGTCTTTCTTGTTCCCGTCATCATTGTGCCTCCAAGGCGTTTCTCCCGGTGACTTCTTGGCCTTCACCCTCAGTTTCCGGTTGGTCGACTTCCTCCTTCCCGTCATCATCGAGTAAGTCCTCCCCCGAGTCTACCCTCCGACTCTTCCTCTTATTGCTCGGGTTCTCCCCATCCTTCTGGTTCTCCCCCCTTTACCTTTACCATGTCTAGTTCTGGACCTAGCCCTAACCCCAGTTCTACTGCCAGGTCCACTTCCAGT
Organism: Pinus albicaulis; assembly: GCA_034641835.2. NCBI lineage: Eukaryota > Viridiplantae > Streptophyta > Pinopsida > Pinales > Pinaceae > Pinus > Pinus albicaulis. The sequence goes on from JAXQQM020066014.1 coordinate 6,325, forward strand.
GGAACCACTATGGGACCTACCTCGACTTCCCTATTACTTCCGTATATGGCTGGCCTCAGTCTCCCCGACTTCAATCAGCTTATCAATGATCCTATTCGCCACGATGTCAGCTGGCCTACTATGCCAACCAAGCTCCCCTCCGACATTCCCAAGTTCGAGGGCCTTGCTAGTGAAGATCCCTCCAATCATATCCGCTCTTTCCACATGTGGTGCTCCTCTAATTCCATCACCGACGATTCCATTCGTCTCTGTTTATTCCAATGCACCCTTACCGGCGACACATCCAAATGGTATGTTGACCAAGCCACTTATTCCCATACCACTTTTGCCACCATTTCCCAAGCCTTTTTGTCTTATTTCCAGCTCCCTCTCCGCTACGACATTGGCACTGAACTATTGACCTCCATTCAGCAATCCTCTTCAACCCGTCTCTCTGCTCATGTTCAAGAGTGGCGAAGATGCCAAAGCTTATGCCATGCTCCCCCCTTTGAAGATCGCATGTACATGGATTGGTTCCTTCGCACCCTCCTACCACCCATTGGAAAAGATGTCGCATCCCATTTTACGCAAACCGAAGAAGTCGCCCTTCAAATAGCTTTGAAGTATGATCTCATTTATGCTCAATCCGGTTATGTGTATACCATCCTTCATGACCTCCCCAAACTCGGTGGTCCTAACGCCTCGGGAACCTCCCATTCCGCTGATGGTATAGTTGGAGCTTTGTCCCATACCACTGCCCAGCCTCTTACTCCCTACGGTTTTTCCCCCGGAGGGGCCAGCACTTCTAGCACCTTTCCCCCTCCCGGAAACATGTACCCTAGATATGGCATGCCTCATCCCTTTGCCCACCCGCCTCCGTACCTCAATGTGGCCCCTTCTCACCCTTATCCCTATCCTCAGCTTGGTGTCCCTGCTCCTCCTGCTTTCGGATCTCCCACTCCCTTACCTCCTCCCCCCACACATTTACTACCCCCCACAGGGCACGTATTTGCGCAACAAGGGGCGTCTCCTTCTCGATGGAGGCGAGGCAACCCATCCACCCCTAGAAATCATGGACCCACTTCTCCCAGTCTGGATCCTAACACCGCCATCCAGCCACAAGGCTCTCAACCCAAGCCCGACCGACCGCTCCGCACCAATAAGCCCTGTTCATGCTATGGTGTTTATGGTCATTACACTCAAAATTGTCCCCTATTACCTCAGATGCGACAAATGTGGGAATCCCAACCCACCATGCGGGGTCACCATTCCTCCCCAACCACCTCTCCCCATCCAACCCCTGTCCAACCTGTCGTGTTCACCGATCCTTTCCCTCAGCAAGGATTCGTAGCTACTCAATCACCTCGTGCCCCTAGCACAACTCAACTTTCCCCTTTTTACACCTCTGATTATCAAATTCTCATGATGGCCTCTGACCCCCCTCTCACTGTCAACCTTAACCTCCAAACCCGGTCTCGTCAATATTCCCCACCTCCCGTTTCACCTATCGCCGAGTCCCCATGATCAAGTTCTACGGAGCCTCTTTCGACACCCAAGGGTCCCTTACAAATCCCTCCCCCCAAAGTTGAGGTTCACACCAAAATTCCTAAGGGCCCCTTACGCTGAAATGCTGCCTCTGGTCTGGCTACTCCTCCAGTCAACCCTGGAACTCCTCCAGTCATGTCCTTCTCAAAAGAAAGCTCTACTATCTGTCGTGGGTGCTGTAGATCCTGCTGATGACCTGTTAATTGTTTTTGATGCCCATCAGTCAGACCACCCCCCTCTTCCTCCTTTAGTTGCTTTCCAAATCCCCGTCAAAATCCGAAACGCCAATGTCGCTCGCTGTATTATTGATGAGGGGGCATCTACCTATGTAATGTCCGCTTGGGTTTGGAAACAACTCGGATCCCTTGAGCTGGCCTGTTCCACCATCACCCTCCGTGCGTGGGATGGCCATGCCTCCCAACCCATTGGTCTTTTTCGTAACTACCCTATCACCCTCACCGGTAAGACTGTCTGTGTCGACGTTGAATTTATCGACGCCCCTCTTGACTAAAACATCCTTTTGGGGCGTCGTTACACCTATGCCATGTCTGCCGTCCCATCCGCAGTCCACCGCAAAATGTTTTTCCCCCATAATGGCAAGATTGTCGCCACTGACCAGTTGTTGTATCATGAACCTAAATCCCAGACCTCTCCTGAGTCCACCATCTCTACTGTCACCAACAAGAAAACTGTTGATTCTTTGACCAGCGTCTTCCCTAGTGTCTACAAAGACTTCTCTTTGCTTGGCACCTTCCCCGGTCCTCCCCCTCCTCCTATCTCTGATCCTAGCTCGGCGAATGTTTGTATGATGCACTCCTCCCAGGCTGCCCTCCCGCACCCTGCCTCGGCTAGTCAGCAACCTCCATCTTATCCGCCGCACCCTGCTCCTAGCCCTTTGCCTCAGTTGACTCAACCCCTCCCCTCAGGCCCTCCCCCTCTCCCTCACACTCCAGAACCTCCTTACCCTCCCGAATCAATTCCCTCCAGCCTCCCCTATCTCGAAACCGTTCCCCCTGGCCATTTCTCCGCTGGTCAAATCCCTTTCCTTGGTCCCCCTCCCGGAGTCTATTCGGTTCCCGTCATGGCCGCCCTGTCCCTCCCTAATTTAACATTGGGAATACCGGTATGGTATATTACTCCTTCCACCGAGACCCCTCCCGGCCATCATAAACCATACATTGCTGTGACACCTGTTCAACCGATTCCCGTTGCTCCTCCCACTGCTACGGTACCTCTAGCACCGTCACGCGACCCTCCTCATGCTGAGACTGCTACAAGTAAGAAAAGAAAAACTCATGGGGGGGAATCCAAAGATAAAGCCACCACTCCTGATCCTACTCCTCCTCCACCCACCAAGCCTTGCACTTTATGTGATGCTGTCGGTCACGCCACCCATACTTGTCCTAAGTTGCCCCGTATACAACCCATGGTTAAAGTCGCGTTTCCTGATTCGTCGGCCCCGGAAACCTCGGTTCCCCCCGCCCCCATAACCAAGAACCGAAAGACCCTCTGCACCAACAAACCCTACGCTTTATGTGGTGTCCATGGCCATTATTCTCATCATTGTCCTCACCTCACGCATTACCGTGCCTCTTTAGAGGTCATTCGCGAGTATGAAGTGGAACAGAATCAATCCGTCTCGCCCATCCTCGCTCAGTATGCATTGAGTTTACTCGAGGATCCTCCAGCCACCATTGACATCCCTCCCCCTGATGTTGAGATGTCTGAATTTGCTGCTCCTCTCTTGTACCTATCATCATCCGCCCAACCTTCAGAGTACCTCCCCTCCGTATCCACTCCGCCTGTTTCGCCGGATCCCCCTTCCGCGCCATTCTTGGACTCCTCGTACTTTGACCATCTCGTTACTTTCTCTTCTGTCATTCCCCTTGATGCCCCGTTCCTGCACCTTTCTTCTCGGACTGATGCTTTAGGTAGCTTTGCAGCCTCTTGTGGTTTTCGCCTTCACTCCCTATCTCCCCCCAATCCCGATGTTCCTATCCATATCTCTGATTTCCTTCACAACATGAGTCCTCGATTCTCCTCCCCTCTCTTGTCTCGTGTTGCTATTCGATTAGCTCCATCATCCACGCATTACATTGGTTACGCGGATGGCGCCAGTCGCTATTCCCACCACCTCGCTTCAGCCGCCTGGGCCATTTCAACCCCCATGCATACCCTTGTTCTTGCACATGGGTTCTGCATTGGTACCGCCACCAATAATCAGGCCGAGTATGATGCCGTCCATGGTCTCTTAGCTGACGCTCTCTCTCATCGCATCCTCCATCACCACGTTGTTAAGTCGGTCCTTGACCCTCATTGAGAGAGATCAGTTCACTTTTTGCATATCATTCTTAGGTGTCTCGCTCGTTCCACTTCGTTGCATTTTTCTAGGGGCATGCCATTGACTGACGAGGGGGTCTGGTTGTCTTGTGTTTCCTCATGCTTGTACCTGCAGGGCTAATTAAAATTCCTCAAAAATCACTGAAGTTCAGGTCACTTCATTCATGGTCATAAATGATTAGTTTCGTTAAAAAGAGTCTTTAGTCCTAGAGTCTAGGGTTTTCAGTCCTTTGCATACATGTAATAAAAGCCCGCAGGCCATGAGGTTGGTTTCAAAAGATTCTCATTTCATATTTTTATTCTCAAAAACATTTGAAGACATTTCTAGTCCAAAACTCTGTTTTGGAACTAGAAATTGTCAAATTTCATTTTTTGTAATAATTGTGTATTTGTTTCATCATAAGAAATTTGAAGGCAGCCTCTGATCTTTGCCAAAGCCAAATGCCAAATCCCTGCAAAAGCAACCAAGTATCATCAGTCCAAGACTCAGAAAAATAATAAAAAGCCAAAGGACAGCATTGTATTAAGTGATCAAATGACAAAGTGCCAAACATTATTAAAGTGGGTTATGGAGCAAATTTAAATCAAAGTTGATTTTTATGAGATATTTTACAACCCATATAAAGCATTGGAGACAACTCATTTGCATAGATTCCCAAAGCAAAGGTCGAATTGCAGATTAGAAGGGCGAAAGCTTGTTTTCAGACCTGTAGACCGGAGGTGTAAGTGCGCGCTACTCACAGAGGAGGCGCGCTACTCACAAGAGGCGCGCTACGCATATAGCTTCACCGGCCTGTGCAAAATAACACGCGCGCTACTCATATAACACGCGCTACTCATTGGGTGAGGGCGCTACTCATATAATTTCAGAGCCAGAAATTTTCGCTCCTGCTTCCGGTTTGATGCCAAATCGCCTCAATTGGCTTGCAAGTAGGTTTTTCATGATTGCTCAGTAAATTTTGAACATGATTGTGGTGTTTTGAGAGTGGAGAAACTAGTGTGTTTGATGTGGAGAAAAGTGAACCCTATGTTCATTGCAAATTCATTTCTTAGGGTTTTGAAAGACATATTGATAGTCTTGTGAAGGATTTCCCAGCTTGTATTGTTGATATATATGCTTATGCATCTACTGTCAAAGTGTCACGGCCCTCACGCTCTCAGTTTTCCATTTCATCACTGTTGTCATTGCCATTATATTACCACTGTCATTGCTATTGTTTTACTATGGTCATTGTCACACTGTTTCCCATTTTCCATTGACAAACACAGTCCCATACTCACTTTCCCTTTGACAAATCTTAGCCAGCATTGCAAAGGCTGTACACTACATTACACTTTTTTTACTCATTTGTCAAATTCCCTTGTGATCAAAGCAGTGACTGTTTTTATGCCAATCCACTTGACAGAGCCATTACCATTGTGGCTTGTTTTCCTATGATACTTTGATACATATGTGACATATTTGGGTTTTGAGCATACATTGAAACTTTTGTCTTCACTACACCTATATCAACATATATATTGCAGACATCTTGTTTTCAAAGCCATGTCAGAGACGAATTCAGTTTATGAGCAGGAGTATGACAGTGATTCCACAGCAGAGGGTAATGTGCCACGGAGGTCTCACAAAAGTGGCAAAAGTGGTAAGCATCTCAGGGAGGAGCCTACTTCTTTGGCTCAATTGCAGGCTTGCCCACTTGCAATGGATTGTTTTCAGCATCAGTCATGTTTCCAATACTGTGAGATGATTTCACAAACCCAGCATCATCGTGAACTAGCTCGTCTATTTGTTCTACATTTACATGATGGCCGTGTAAACCTTGCAGGAGTAGATTTCATTCTGTCACCAGAGACTATTGCTCGGGCCACCGAGATACCAAATATAGGAGAGGAATGGAACAAACGACATCAGTTAGAGAAATCCTACTATGAGCCATACATCAAACCTGAGTTTATGAGGCAGCTGAGTAGGGTATTTCCTTTCAGATTCCTGAAGGATGAGTTTGCACCTTTGATGAAACTCATCATTCGATATTTCAGTTGTGAGGGCAGATTCTCGCGTCTCAATACGTACCATGTCCGTTTGTTGATGCATTTCATGAGGGTACGTATGCTAAGCATTCCATACTTCATGTATCGCAACATAGAGAGGATGACAATTTTTGTACAGAAGAAGACCCCAGCACAGCAGCATAGAAGTATATATCATTACGCGCTGATCAAAATCATGGTGGTACATCAGTTGACACAGCAGGGCATTACTTGGGAGGATTTCATCTCCCGTGACTTCTTCACAGCGCCACAGCCGCCTCCCGAGGTATTTCATGATGAGGGAGAGCCTTCACACCAGCTAGACATTCCTGAGATCGAGCATATCAGTGCTCCATTGTATGTGACATACCAGCGAGGCCACAGGGCCTTATTTGCAGCTACACGACGAGTACTATCTCCACCCGGGGTGGAAGGGGTCTCGTTGACTTCATCAGCAGCGCAGAGTACTATCTCCACCCGGGGTGGAAGGGGTCTCGTTGACTTCATCAGCAGCGCAAGTATTATCTCCACCAAGGGTGGAAGGGGTCTCACCTTCTTCTTCAGCACAGGTACAGATTCAGGACAGAGGCAAGAGGCCTATGCATGATGAGGGCCCATCAGGTGGTCAAGACACTGATTTCACATTCATCGATGTTGATGCGAGCTCTCCTAGCTCGAAACTGAAAGAGATCATCCAGGAGCAAAAGGCCGAGAATGACACACTGAAAGAGAAATTGCAGAGGGCTCAGTGGGTGATAAACTACCTGGAGCAGCGTAACAAACAGCTAGAGGATGAGCACACACTTTATGAGCTGCGGCGAATCCGTGAGGATCGACAATTGGCCCGGAAGAGACCTGGTGATATGACACCGACTGATCGAGATTCTTGCCTCACGCATGTTAACATTCATCTGGAGAAATTTTTGGCAAAGGAAAATAGAGACAAAGACATGCTTCGTCACATGAAAGGTCATTATTGGGCCCGCATGCACGTCTGCAAGGCAAAAATGAAGATTCTAAAGAGGAGGTTGAGCAGTGCACTAAAACGGCGGAAGAGGCCTGATCCACTCCGGATTTTGGCTGAGGCTTCCTTGGCTAGGCATGATACATGATGGAGGGTCTTCGCTCCGAATTTGAGCGAATTTGAAATTTTTTTTGTCATTTTGGAAAATTTTGGTCTCAAAACAGGTTTTTCAGCCATACGAGTAGCGCGTCGACGCGCTCGCTTATGATTGGGACACTTGCTGGAGGAAAACTTTATATTTTTGGATTTGTCATGGAAATTTATGCATGCTCCAGTAAGACCAAAGCATTTCACCAAATTCTGGATGATCAAAGGGGCCAAAACACCATGAAAATCACCATTCTGCCACCTTTTTCAGCAGCAGGAAGTACTTGTGGGAGGATGAAGTTTTGGAGGGGCAAATGAGCTCCAAATTGGGAAATTCCACTTGGGCTGGATAGCAGACATCCAGGGATTTCCAACAAGCTATCATGAGCTTGATTTTGATGCCGGGAAGTGCCCCAAAAGCAGGCTGAAAGGCGCGCTACTCATATAGCTCAGGCGCGCTACTCATATGGATTTTTGGTCAATTTTTCACCTTCCAGCTCAGAATTTCGGCCAGTTGGACCAGTTTTGCTTGTGGATGTAATTTTTGAGTTATCTTGATGTAATATTATGGTTGGCATGTAACTTGGACTCATTTTTACTTATTCTAGATGATTCACTCCTAAAAAAGTAAAAATCAAGTGAAAGAATCAATTTCCTTCCTTTTAGAGGCAAGTTGTTTGGCTGCCTATATTCTAGCTCCTTGTTTAGAATTAGTTGGAACTGCTCCTAGAAGGAGGAATTCGACCCCTAGAGGTGTGGGAAGGGGTTAGGATAGTCTATATGATGTAATTTCTGAGACTTTCTACAGGTTGGACTCTTGGGAAGACTTTGGCACACTATTGTACATATTTCTCATATTTTGGCTAAGGAAAGATCAGAGGTTTTGCAGCACCTGTTGGGATTCTTGTGGCTTTCAGTTCTTGATGGTGTTTTCTCTCATTTTATTGTAAGTTATTTCATGTTTAATGTATGCCATTCCCTTCTTATGCTTCTGAAACTAAATGAATGAGTAAATGAGGTTGAATCCATTGTTTCCAGTGCTCTGCCTTTAAATTTGTTTAGTTTTACATGTTTTCGCCTGTTTGGAGAGGATCCATGTTCTCCCTTTCCCTCTTCAGCTCCTTGTCATTCTGATCCATCCATATACCCGATCAAAAGCATCAATACTACTGCCTACCTTGCCCCAACTCGAATTCTGCAAAGATCTGGCCTTATCCCCGGACCCAAAATTGTTTTTCCCATTTTTTCAACAAAAACCCAAAAAATCAAAATCAAACTTTCCTATCTCTTTACTAGCCTAAAATCAGTATTCATTATAATTCATCTCAGCCCCTTTGAAGACCTTTTGCCGAGATAGACCCGGAGAGAGCCCTCTCCTGTCCTCGTAGGGCTAGCTACGAGGTTGAGCGTGGTTTGATGTAGCCTTGAGTTTTACCTTATTTCAGCCTAAGGTAGATTTGAGCGCTAACATAGTGGCGACCATACTGGGGAAAAATCTCAATGGTTTGTTTGTTGATGTGTTCGTTTCATGAGTCTTAGACGGAGTCTGAAGTCACTCCAGGTAGCTTTCGACACGCTTTTGCCATGCATAAGCGGAAGTAGATAAACGCTGCTTCAGTCGATCTCCGGTTAGCTTATGAATGCAGCACTTGATTTTCAAATCACCCCAGTATACTTGTTCGTTCTAGACCTTTCGATGATTGAGTCTAGAAGTCGATAGGATGAAAATAATCTATTGTGTCCTTTGAATTTTTCTTGGATAGATCAATACACTGGCTTCAAAAAGGCATACCAGATCAAATCCTGATCCAAATCCGCCTCCAGTATATGAAAACCCCAACCTAATCCCAAGAATTTTCCGTCGAGAAGCTCCCATTATTCCTTTGGTCAAATCTCACTCATACCCCATTGTTTTTGAATACATTGAAGATATTGAGTTTGACGATCAGTTTGAGTTATCATTGTTTGAAACCAAATCTGAAAGTGCCACTGGTTCTACCGTCATCAATCCTGAGTTCATCAAGTATCTAGAAGTTGAGCAAGCAAATAGATCTATCGATAATTATATTCTCAATCTTCAAAACTCCATTGTAGCAACCAACATTCCCGAATTTATTGAATCTGCTTCACAAACTCTTGCGCCATCTGAGATTGCATCTAGTTCACGGATTCCCACTGAACCTCTCTTTATTCCTACCATTCTCGTACAGCCTGAGATCTCTGATCAGCGATCAGCAGTAGTTTCTCCCCCATCTCCACCGCATACACCTCGTTCACCTACTACTCCCGTTCCACCAGTTTCTCCGAGACAACAGATTATAAATCCGCCAAGAGCCATGGCTGCGAGATTTGCACCTCTTGTTTTACCTGCAAATTTGGATCCTATGCCTGCTGATTATCAGAGAAAGATTCCCATATTCGATGGCACGCCACAGAGTATATCCGTTCAGCAGCATATTGTCAGGATGACAGATTTCTTGGACTTGCATGAAATAGATGAAGAAAATGTGTCCATGAGGTTGTTCGCCCAGACTTTTGGAGGTGAGGTTCGTAAATGGTTCAGAGCTTTACAGGCCGGAAGTATCAACACATTACAAGAGCTTCAGACACAATTCTTAGATCGATGGGAGATGAAAAAAGATCCGCTGCAAATTACTTCTGAGTATACCAGCATCAAGCGTAATCCTGGTGAGTCTGTTCAGGATTATATTATCAGATTCAATACAGTTTATAATGCAATTCCAGATGACTTAAGACCGTCTAAAAAGTCAGCTCTTCTTAAATTCCCGGATGGTTTCGATCCGGAGATGGCTTATTCACTACGAGACAGAGATCCGCCTACCTTAGAAGATATGCAGAAGATTGCTGTTAGTGTTGAGGCGAATCTGAATGATAAGAGAGCCCGGTTGAAAGCAGAGAAAAGAGTGACCATAAAAGAAGAAGCTTCCACATCTGCATCAGAACAGCACTTGCTTCGTGAGATGGAAAAAATGTTCAAAATAATGACGCTTGATAAGCCATAAACGTAGATTCGTAATCCCAACTACCATGGCCAGCAGCAGCCACAGTTCAGAATTAAGCAGCGTGAACAGAGAGCACAAGAGCCGGCAACCCAGCAGTAGATTAAAACACCTCTTTTGCAGAATTTTGTAAGCCAAGATTCAGACGATGATGATGATGTAGTAGGTGAGCAAAATCACTTCTTTACTCCCGACGATCTGCCCATTTACATCACTGAGGATGAGGAATATGGAGAAAGTTCAGCTGCACAGAAAGATGAGGATTTCATTTTAGCAAATGATGCAGATCTGGAGGAAGAATCAGATGAATACCAAAGAGGATATCTGAATGCTTTGTCCACTCAACATAAGCAATACTCATTGAGAAACAAAGATGTGCCCATAAATCCAATTCAGAAAAGAAAAGAGGCTTCAGCACCAAAGACGGATTCACCTATACCATAGAAGAAAGGAAAAGAGACAATTGATCCCGCAGCTAGTAAAGCATCATCAGCAGAAAAGGAAAATCAGCCAAACACAATGAAGGATAAGGCCAAAAAGAAAGAAGTTCCGATCAAAGAGGTTGAAAGAGTTTCAGCATTTAGTTTGGAAAATGAAATTTCCAAATTGAAGGTATCTATTCCTTTGACAGAAATCATGAAGAACAGCAGCTACCGAGGTCAAGTCTCCAAAATTCTGAATTTTGATCCAATGTTTGACACGGTAAATGTTGAAGACGATCAGCCAGAATTGATATTTGGGCCTGCATTAGATGGTGAGTCTCCTGACAGTGATGTTCCTCCCTTTTATATCATTTTGAGGTTGCATGAATATGTTTTGCACAATGCCATGTTCGATTCTGGTGCTTCGCACAATCTGATGCCAAAGGCGATCATGGAAAAGTTGGGACTAGACATTACAAGAAAATATCATGATTTGTATTCATTTGATTCCAGCCGTGTGAGGTGTATCAGACTCATCAAAGATTTGGTTGTAAGCTTAGATCAAATTCCGGCGAAGAATGTCTTAATGGATGTGGTTGTGGCGGACATTCCTCCGCGATTTGGAATGCTCCTTTCTAGATCTTGGGGGGCAAAGTTGAAAGGTACACTACAGTTAGATTTTTCCTATGCTACAATTCCAGTCTTTAGTCAAATGAGAAAGTTATATCGAGAGCAGAAGATGAAATACATGATAACAAGCAAGGAGAAGCCAATCAATCATCCTGTAAATTATGTACATACCGACTTAGAGTCTTTTGTGTTGTTTGCTGATAGTTTTAATGATATAGATAGTCAATTAGTTCAGGCAGAAGATATACCAGAAATCACCGAGAATTTTAGAGAAGTTCTGTAGAAAGAAAGAAGAGAAAAGCAAGATACTGTGGAGCAATCAGCTAAAGACAATGGGCAGCAAACAGGAAAAACAGAGCTGGCGCAATTTCAGCATCTAGAGGACGATGAAGATGGTCTTTGGACCATGGATTTTGATGGCGCAGTGGGTAGTGACGGTGCTGGAATTGGTGTTTGGATTCGTAGTCCATTTTCCGCTCCGGATAAGGTTCCAAGTAATGTGAGAGTATGTTCCTACAAGCTAGCATTTGACTGTTCTAATAATGAGGCGGAGTATGAGGCTCTGATTGCTGGCCTTAAGATTCTAAGAAAGCTGAAAGCAAAAAGAATTGCAGTCTATGGTGATTCAGAGTTGGTGATAAAGCAGGTTAAGGGTGAGTTTCAAGCCAAGCATCCTCGCATGAGGGCTTACCGTAATGCAGTTTTAGACATTCTGAAATTATTTTCTGATCATACCTTGACATGTGTGCCTCACATACAAAATGGTGTCACTGATGGACTTGCTAAGGCAGCAAGCAATTTAAAAATCCCAATGAATTCCAGCAACAAGTTCGAGATTCATGTGAAACACCGCCCCACCGTTCCAGATAATCATCGATGTTGGCAAGTTTTTCAGGATGACGAGGAGATTAGTGATTTTCTGCAGAATAAGGGTAAGTTTAAAGACACCTCCATAGATACAGAACATGATGATGGTAATGATGATATACAAATAAATCAAATGGAAGTGCTACAACTTAAAGATAACATCATTCCTAAAGGATTGATTCCTTTGGAGGAACTTTTTGATCAAGACGATGTAGCCCGCAAACCGACATTGAGGCCGACTGAAAAAGGTGTTGAAGAGGTAAATATTGGGACAACTGAAAATCCCAAGATGGTAAAGTTATCAAAGTCATTGTCACCAAAGGTAAAAGCGGAGTATGTGAGATTGTTGTCTTCATTTTCTGATGCTTTTGCATGGGATTACTCAAATCTAAAAACATATGACACTAATATCATTTAGCATACTATCCCCATCAAACCAAATCAGAAGCCTTTCCATCAAAAGTTGAGGAGAATCAATCCAAAGCTGCTACCATCGATTGAAAAAGAGGTAAACAGGTTGTATAAGTCAGGAATCATTGTGCCTATCAGATTTTCCGATTGGATATCAAATTTGGTGCCCGTGAGAAAGAAGACAGGTGAGATCCGTTTATGTATTGACTTCAGAAATTTGAATAAGGTATCATTAAAAGACAATTATCCACTGCCAAAAATGGACCATATATTGCAGCGAGTAGTTGGAGCATCAAGGATGTCACTACTCGATGGCTATTCAGGTTATAACCAAATTTTAGTGCATGAAGATGATCGTGACAAGACTGCGTTCACCACTCCATGGGGAACGTTTCATTATGCAAAAATGCCATTTGGTTTGAAGAATGCAGGCGCCACTTTTCAACGTGCAATGGACATGGCTTTCGCCAACGAGAAAGATGTATTTTTGGTTGTTTACCTTGATGATCTGACTGTGTTTTCAAATTTTGATGAAGAACATTTATATCATTTGAAAATTGTTTTCCAGAAGTGCAGAAAATATGGCATTTCGCTGAATCCAAAAAAGAGCCTATTTGCCATGGATGAAGGCAAGCTCCTTGGCCACATCATATCGAAAGACGACATTCGTGTTGACCCTGCACATGTTGAAGCCATCCAGCAGATTGAACAGCCTCGGAACAAGAAAGAAATACAGTCCTTTAACGGTAAAATGAATTTTCTGCGTCGTTTCATTCCAAATCTTGCTGAGCATCTTAGAGAAATCACGAATATGATGAAAAAGGACAATCAGGTAAAGTGGACAGAGGAGGCGGTGAAATCATTTAATTTGGTAAATATAGCTCTTTATTCAGCCCCTATTTTAATCAGCCCGGACTACACACAGGACTTCATTTTGTTTTCGTTTGCTTCTGAGCACACTTTGGCAGCTGTTTTAATGCAGAAAAGGGATGGAGTTGAGAAGCCCATTGCCTTTTTCAGTCGGATTATAAGGGACGGAGCGTTGAAATACAATATTATTGAGAAACAAGCACTTGCGCTTGTAAAGGCCTTGAAAGATTTCCGTGTGTATATACTGCATTCCCACATTATAGCATATGTTCCTAACGCAGCAGTTAAAGATGTTTTGGTACAGGCAGATCCAGAAGGAAGACGGGGTAAGTGGATCGCTGCATTGTTAGAATATGATGTGGAGATTAAACCGACCAAGCTGATCAAAGGACAAGGACTAGCCAAGCTCATGGCTGAAACAAATCTGCATGCTCTAGATATAAATTTGATCGCTGCCATGTCCGATGAAGATGAGAAGAGTACATCATTTCAGGTATCTGATATTTTTGTTTCTTCCCCTTGGTATGCTGACATTTTATACGTACTTCAGAATTTGTCTCCACCACCCGGGATGCCTAGAAATAAGAGTAGAACCTTGAAGTTGAGGGCTGCAAACTTTTGCATATTAAATTCTGCATTATATTGGAAAGACCCTGGTGGAATGTTATTGAATTGTTTAGTAGAGGAGGAAGCCAAAAGAGTTTTGGAGGACTTTCATAGAGGAGACTGCGGGGGCCATCTGTTTTGGAAAACCACAGCGAATAAGATTCTAAGGGAAGGTTACTATTGGCCTTCTTTGTTTTATGATGTATATAAGGCTGTTAAGAATTGTCACGAATGCCAAATTTTCGAAGGGAAGCAGAAACTACAGCCTTTGCCTCTCAAACCAATTGAAGTCAGTGCACCATTTCAGCAGTGGGGATTGGATTTCATTGGGGAAATCCATCCGTCATTGTCAGGACAGCATAGATGGATATTGACAGCTACGGACTACTTCACGAAATGGATCGAGGCCATTCCCACTCGACAAGCCACGGATGCGGTAATTATCTCTTTTCTTGAAAAAAATATTATGTCACATTTTCGAACACACTTGGTTTTTTTTTAAGGTCAAATTTCAACATTTTATAAAATTATGCTAAAAAAAAAAATTGTTTGTTGAAAAAGGATTGAAAAAACACCCTCAAAACAAAGCCAGTTGATGCTGGAATAACAAAAAAAAAAAATTGTGTCATAATTTTGACACTTGTAACAATGGAATTAAAGACAACATATTAGGACATTTTTTAAAATCGTAAATTTCTAACATTTTTTATAGATGATGTTAAAGATAAACAAATACATGTCTGAAGGGCTTATCATTTTGAACAATTTTCATCCATGTTGTTAAACATAAAATATCTTGACTTTAAACAACCCCAAAATTGTAATTATTGTCAACCATAACCTTAAAGATAAAATTTGGTAGCGCATAAAAACATTAATGACAAGTTGTAAATCTAAAGTTTTTCAATCTTAAGTGTTCAACATACTTGAACAATGAAATTATGGAGAAATTATAAGACTTAACAATTTAAAAAAATGAACAAGTAAATAAAAAAATTATCATTGAACAGAAACGAGTAAGAGTAATTTTAATTTTAAAGGATAAAAACTTATCTTTTTTCAAATCTTAGCATAAGACAAATTTAAATATAATTTCAACCAAAACCTAAAAATCAAGCATCAAAACAAAGTGTTATGTTTCAATGACGCATATAATTATTAAAACTTTTAAAGGTATCTTATACCAAATGGTAACAATACATAATATCATGGTAATATCACTGCATAATCTAAAAATTCAACATTAGTTTCTATTTTCTATTTTACTTATAATTAAAATATCAACATTGGTACATTGAATATAACATAAATGATTTTTGTAATTCATTGTTGCATTGTCGATATTCTAAAGAGATGAATTCTTTATAATTAAAACATATAATCCAACAAACATAGAAATGTCTCATAACTTCATGAAAAATGAGATGGAAGTCAAAATTTTTATTTCAAGTTACCATGCAAACATCAATTACATAAAAGTGTCTTAGATAGTTATTCAAAATCAGCCATAGGTTCTAGCACACCATCATAATCTACATCTTCAGATGAATGGCTCGATGCAGATGAAGATGATCCATATTCTTCTCTTTCATCAACTAGTGCTCCATCTAAGTCAACATGCATGCCCACCATTTCAGAGTTCAAAAGTCTTGTAGATCTACGTCTACATTTTGCAGAGTCCCATTTCAACAGTAATTGTTCTGGTAGCAATTTCTTCAAAATATTTATGGTCTGCAACCGAAGAGTTCCTCTCTTTGTCAAATTGAAGTCATACACAAGTATGTCAACATCCTCCAATTTTAAGACATCTGTGCGGTGACGATTTATATTTGTGCCCTTTCTTTTTCTCTTTCTGCCAATTATTTTTTCCACTACCATCTCTGGCTTGTACACACCATTGAAAGGGTGGGTACTTGTGGCATACCAATGTACATCAGCAGTTGTAATATCTTCATTTTCATTAATTACCTTTATAACCTTGGCAATCCAGAATGGATAGCCAAGTGGATCTTCATCTGCTAACACTGCTATCATGCAACCCTCCTTAAGATCCTGCACAGAACCCCTGTAAAGGTCTTCCATGGCTTCACGTTGTGCATGTGATCTTCTAGAACCAATATAGATTTCTCTTTCCTCTACCTGTGGGGAATTAATAATAGCTTGAGGTTGTTGTTGTTCAACATTGTGTGTTTCCTGATGTTCATGTTCATTTGGCATATTTTGTGGCCAAAAAAAAGGAGTCTTCAAAAGTGTATCCCCATTTATTGATCTTGAAATCATATCACTTTGATTACTGAAAAAAGACTCCCACCAAACTGAATCAGCAACATCGAAGTATTCATATGTATCTCTAATACATCTTTTAATTTCCTCTAGACATTCAAAATAATTTATGTCTCTCTTCTGCCTTCGTGCATTATGGAGTTCGAAAACTGACTGTAATAACAATATCTTTGATGAAAACATTGGACGCTTTGGAATGAACTTCAAAAATGCTAAACCTGATGATGGTCCCCATTCTTCAATAGTTGAATACTTCTTGCCCCATATAAGTGTTATCCCATCAATTTTTTTGATAGGAAATTGATGCTGGAAGCTAATGTTGTTAAGTTGTTCAATGCATTTCTCCTCACCATGCGATCCAAAAATAAACCTTCGCATGTCAATAGTTTCTTCCAACACATGAAAAACAGGCTCTGGAATGTACAATTTCTTAATACATTCAATTAATGATGGCAGGCTCCCAACACCTTTCCTCCTCAATGTTACTGAAAAACGACTAAACATTTGATCAATATGATCATGAGTATGCCCAACAAGAAGGAAACCAACCTTTATCTTTTTAAAAATCCCCAATTCAACGAGCATGTTTAGATACCCAAAAGGAACTTGATTTTTGTTCTCACGACTTGTGTTTTCTAATTGTAAATACAAAACTTCAGGAAGAATCCCAGACCAATGAGTAACCACATCATGGATTATAGTTATGGTCAGATTTGCATCATTGTGAATATTTGGAGTTGTGAAGAAAAATCTTGGAAACATCTTCTCATTAAATACCATACAACCAACCAAGTGAAACTGAATGAAATTTTCCTCCTGTAATTTTTTTGGCGTGCGGACAAAATGTGGAAGAAGTGTTTTCTTTTGGTCCATACCATCAATTATCAATCCCAAATATTTATTTGGATGATCATAACACTTCTTTCGATGTTTATACAACTTTTGTCTTTCACTTGTTTGTTGATTGCGATGGTCTTGAAGTTCTTTGACAACGGAATATGTACATAAAATAAAAGAAACATATGAATAAATATATTTTCATAGTTGATAAGTATCAAATTTAAAAAAAAAAATGTTTTGAACACATACCTCTTTCTTCCCCTTGACATTTATCTCTTTTTGCTTTAAGAGAAGCACATGTGCTGCAAATCCCCATCCTTGTCTTCTTAGGAATACGAACATTGTTGAAGAAGGAATGGAGGCTTCAGGGACCGTAGCTTCATGGAACACGACTTTAACCATGGGTTGGATACGGGGCAACTCGGGACAAGCATGGGTGGCATGACCGACGACATCACATAAGGCACAAGGTTTTGCGGGTGGAGGAGGGGCCGGGTCAGTTGTGGTGGTCTTGTCTTTGGGTGCCCCCTTGCGGGCTTTGACTTTCTTCACGGGAGCCGTCACGACATGAGAAGGGTCCTGTGGAGGTGCTGGGAGCACAGTGGCAATGGAGGAAGCGAGCGGGACCGGTTGAACCGGTGTCAAAGCCATGTAGGGTTTGGGGTGACTAGGAGGGGTGGCGGTGGGGGGATCAAGGTACCAGACCGGTATGCCCAAGGTCAGGTTAGGGAGGAAGGGGGTGGCCATGACGGGGACAAAATATACTCTAGGAGGGGGAGCCAGGAAAGGGATCTGCCCAGCAGGGTAATGACCAGGAGGGACGCCTCCGAGATGGTTAAGGCCTGGGGGAACCGATCCAGGAGGATAAAGGGGGTCAGGGATACCAGCTGTAGGGGGAGGGCCAGAAGGAGGAGGTCCGTCTGGCTGAGATGAATGGCTAGGAGCGGGTTGCGGAGGGCGAGGTTGAGGTTGCTGACTAGCCGAGGCAGGCCGCTTACGGGCAGCCTGAGACGATTGCATCATGCAAACATTCGATAAGCTGGGATCAGTGATGGGAAGAGGAGGGAGATTAGGAAAAGTTCCAAGCAGGGAGGAATCTTTGTAAACGCCGGGGAAGACACTAGTCAAGGAATCGATGGTTTGCTTGTTGGCTACAGAAGAGATGGTCGTCTCAGGTGAGGTCTGAGATTTTGGCTCATGATATGTCAACTGGTCAATGGTGACTATCTTTCCATTATGGGGGAAAGACATCTTGCGGAAAACCACGGATGGGACAGCAGACATAGCATAGGTGTAGCTTCGCCCCAATAGAATGTTGTAGTCTAGCGGGGCGTCTATGACTTCGACGTCAACGCAAACAGTCTTACCAGCGAGGGTGATAGGACAATTACGGAAAAGGCCAATGGGCTGGGAGGCGTGGCCGTCCCACGTTCGAAGGGTGATCGTGGAAGGGGCCAGCTCAGGGGATCCGAGTTGCTTCCAACCGAAGCAGACATCACACAGGTGGATGCCCCTTTTTGGTCAATTTATTGTGTCCTAAATTGCTACATTAATTTATCAATCCGGGATTCGTAAGCTGATGAAGTGCGGCGCACTATATGTGCAAGATAACCTATTTCTTAAATTTTTGTCGTTTTTGGTTTTCTAATGTGAGATGGAAATAAAAACAAGTATGGTTATGATTGTTCAAGGAAATGATATCCTCTATAATGATTTACCAACTTGAAACTTAAAAAAAAAAAAATTGAAACATACAATGACAAAACTTGAAAGGAAATGAAAATGTGCTGCTGAAATGAAAATGTGATGCTAGTCTAATAAATCAAAACAGCGAACTATTGAGCATGAAAACCAAACTATTCTTGCTGTTGTCTAAACACAAAAGAAACTATGCTGAAAGAAATCCAAAATTTGCAACAAAGTAAATCTAAATCAAATTACATCAACTTATCTTCTGATCCCTCATCATTAGTCCAGCTATGATTTTCGGAGGTAACCATAAACAACTTGAGTAACCCGATATCTAACTTGCAGAAAGTAAACTAATATCAAACTACACATTCATAATTCAATCCCTCACCATCAGTCCAGCTGTGGCTTTTGGAGGCAACTGAAGATGCTATGAGCAATTTAATATATCTAACTTGCAGAAAGGAAACTAATATCAAACTACACATCCATAATTCAATCCCTCACCATCAGTCCAGCTGTGGCTTTCGGAGGCAACTGAAGATGTTATGAGCAATTTAATATATCTAACTTGTAGAAAGGAAACTAATATCAAACTACACATCCATAATTCAATCCCTCACCATCAGTCCAGCTGTGGCTTTCGGAGGCAACTGAAGATGTTATGAGCAATTTAATATATCTAAATCTAACTACTGAAGCAAATGAGAAAAACTGAAATAAACAAAGCAGTACTGAAATTAAATAGAAACTAAGAAAAGAAAATTAGCAGCAGAACAATATTAATTCCATGTCATTAGTCAAAAAGTTATGCAAATGCCCGGGCTGCCTATTTATAACCTGAAACAAGAACATTGATCAGTTAACAATAACATAAAACATGAAAGACAGAAGTAAAATGGAAAGCATGAAAGATTATAAACAAAAATGAAGCATATATACCATGAAAGATGCAATGTATAAACATGTGAATGGATTATGGCACAATGAGCTTTAAAGAAATAAAACAAGAACTATACAATAATGCATAGAACCTTGGCAAGTGCAGGGGCCCTCTACACCAGCCTTGGCAACAATCTTCAAGTACGAATTACATTTGGAAACAGAGTCTTCTTATATTAAAATGCAGTCATAACAGAAAGGTGATATTACGGCACAGTGGAAACGTAATTACATTACAGAGCAGACTAATAAGAACTAACAGAGACTAATCTAATATGCGTATGCAAACGCGTTATTTATAACAAAGGAAATATAACTGATTCCCTAAAGTTTATGCTGATGGAGAACACGTAACCCATTACGTCCAAAGATCTAGGATCATGGCCGTATTGAAGAGTAAATCTATGAGGAGTGGATGTTTGAATTTGGCTATGGAGCCATGTACAGATGTTGATTTGTCTCCCGCAATTCAGAAACGGCCATATAGATCTCCACGTGACGAGAAACAGAGTCCTGTCACCGTGGGACTCTACGGTTGACTTCCACTTGGCCACCTTTGACCGCAGCCTCCCTAGATGAATTTGCTCGAGCCAATAGGACACGATCCATGTCCACATCATTTCTGACTTGCCCATGTGGCTCATTTTACCTGAAGACACCTGTAACATAGAGTTTCACAAAATGGCTGCGGAAAGTTGCAGCAGCTGCGGAAAGTGGCAAGATTCCGCAGCTAAATGAGAAAAATCTAAATCAAACAGCAGACACAAAAATATAGTTAAAAACCATGTTAGATGCTCTTTTTTAATTAATATACAATGGTATTAACAACTTGGGAGGTTCAGGTGGATGAAAAAGGTATAGAAAAATGTATGGAAAAGATGCAGATTTGAGACTCAACATACCCCCACTGTGAAGGTGTTGCATGTCCTCATGCAACCAAAATTTTGATAATCCTTCCTCAGTTCATATGCCTTGACACTTCAGCTAGTACATCCAAACCTCTCCTCTTCTTCCTTGGTGCTGCCAACATCCTAGGCTTCTTCATTAGGCATCTAAATTTGATATTAACCAGTGCTCTGCTTAACTTCTAGCATTTCCTTTTCAATTTCTTGTTCTTCTTCTGCCATATTCCCAGATGTAGCATGGTATTATCATGAATGATTTTTTCTAATTTGCCTTGTTCCTTCAATGCCTCATTTTCATTTTTAATGTGTCTATTTAAAAGCTCTAGCTCAAAGACTTCCTGTTTTAGTGATTGGACTAGATCATCTTGTACTGTGTGAGGCTGGATGGACGAAGTACTAGGACCTGTAGCTGCTTTTTCCAAAGATTCTATATAATCATATACTTCTTGCTGCTTGGGGTCTATTTCAGGTGTCATTTTTATTGGGCTGTCCCCAAAATGCCGTGAAGGAGAGTTATCTTCAAAATCTGGCTGAGAAGGGCTCACATCAACATCTTGCTGAGAATGGGATGGATTATGTTCAATGTATGACTGAGAATGAAATGAACCAGGTTCACTAACTGACTGAGAGTGAGATGTACTATGGTCAGCTGGGGACTGTTCAAATGTTTCTTCTCCCAAATCAATGAAATGGGGTCCCTTTATTTGCGTTTTCCTCAATTTCCCCTTAAGTCTGGAACTTCTTCTCACACGCTTTGGACCACTATCCTTTTGCTTTTGTTTTCCTTTCTCTGTCTTCTTGGCCATAGATGATTGTTTTTGAAGATAAACTAATCTTTCAGATAGCACTTGATGATCTTCTTCTTCGGAAGAAGGGGTTTGATGTATAGCCTCAATACTTTTTCTCTCTTTTGATGTTATTGGATTTTTACCCTTGGTTTCTCTCTTCTTCCTCTTTGACAATCTCTCTTCTCTATCAGTTTTTTCAATTTTAGTAGTAGGAGTATTTTGAATTTCATCATTTGTTCTTTTTCTCCTACTCCTTCTTGATGTGCTACCTTCAGGAATTTCTTGAGTAGGAGTAATTTGAGTTTCATCATTTATTATTTTTCTCCTACTCCTTCTTGTTGTGCTACCTTCAGGAATTTCCTGAGGTTCCTTAAAGAAATTTCTAATCAAAAATTGTTCCCATGTGTCCTTCTTCTCCTTCAACTCTTTTTCAATCAAAATTTTTACAAGACCGTGGTGATATAGATGTGGTTCTACATCTCCCAAATGCTTCTGAACAGTCACAAACATTTTCTTCAAACTATTTAATAGAAAATATGGGAGATTGAGAGTTTGATTATCTAGAAAATTCATCAGCAACCTGGTATGGTACATATACATGGACCCAAAACAGCCTTCACGGGTAATGAATTTTTGAACAACTAGCAGCAAGGTAGCCCATTCCTCTTTCAATGCATGAACAGGAATTCCTCTTTTAAAAATAGTTATGTCCATACCTTGGTTTCGTAAGATTGTTCTCCAGGCTTCATCACTAATGCTTTTATTCTTAAACCAACACTCACCCTCTTGAAGAAGTTCCGTGGCAGATGCTATAGATGCCTCATTCACCGCAAACTTAAGGTCTCCAATCTCTACTTCCAAGCCATTGAACGACCTTGAAAATGCTTTTGTCACTTCTTTATGGTAACCTCTGAATTTTTGGATAAAACACAGCCACTTTTCTTTCTTCAATATATCCTTTACTTGTGGATATCCTTCCATGAACTTAGGTCCTTCTGGTTCTTCTCTTAACAGTTTACCCATTCTTCTTTCTGCTCTTCAAATATTTGCCTCGTGAGGATTCAATGGAAATAGAACGGCTGAATGCACGGAGATGAGCACAATGACTGTAGGTAGATATCAAAGAGTGGATATACAGGCTGTAGCGTAATAGAGAACGAAATGGAGTGAAACAGAACAGAGAGGGGTTTCATGAGCACGACAAAGATATGGCTGTGAGATTAACAGAACAATAGGAGGAATATAACACATCCGACAATGTTTTGAAATTTGGTGGCTGCAAAATAAATGTGAGCACGTTTAAACAATGGCTATGGATTTATGCAGCTGTAAGAGTCCGTGGTCAAATCAACTACGTCTCATTATTACTGGTGGAATATCGGAGTATGAGTGAAGATCGGGGGTTTATTTATGGAACCGTTTGAGAATGAATGCGAGAGGATCATATGGAGATCGTGAAAGGGTTACGGAATTTGTCAATATAATCATTGCACATAATGGATGGAGCTTATGGTCTAGAACTATATAAAAATGTGTTTTCAATGCTATTTGAAATGAATTTTACTCATACCTTGGAATCTTTGCCTTTTTCCTTGGTCTTCAATTAGTTGCTCTTCATTGGTATCTTGAATGCTCCATGCCTTTATTTTTGGTCCTCTCACCTGCATTTAATTTCATGATTATGGAAATAACATCTGGCTGTACATTCTTTTGAAAACAGAGTTGTAGCTGCGAAATCTGCTTCTGGCTGCGGAAACTGGTGTCAGCTGCGGAAACAGATGTCAGCTGCGGAAACTGACACAGCTATTATTTGGATGAATGAACATGAACGGATGACAAATGACCAGATGTAAATGGTCATGAAAAAGAATTTTATTGATGAAATGGAATAAAATGAAGTGAAATGGAATGAAGTGGAGTGAAAATGAAGTGGGATGAAGTGGAATGGAATGGAGTGGATAGTCACAAAACTTGTAAAATGAAAGAGAGATTTTTTTTTTTTTGGAAAATATAGTGTCAGGTGTTCCTGATTTTCACCCTATATTTTCTGTATAAGACTGCCAATCAGTGATTGGTTTTCAGGCTTATACAATTTTTTTTTTTTTTTTTTTAATTGAAAAGAACAAAAGCTAGGCTGGTGGAGAAGAAGAATTCTTCTATACCAGCCTGATTGCAGAATTCTCTTGAAACACTTTGACAAAATCCTCTTTTGAGAGTGGCTTATGATAAACTTTCAATCTGTGGCCATTCACAATAAGAGGAGTTTGAAACTCATCAATGGTCTTGATTCTTACCGCCCCATTGCTAAAGATCTTGTCAATCTCATATGGCCCAAGCCAATGAGTCTGAAATTTTCCTTGAAAATCTTTAAACTTGGAATCAAATAACAATGCCCAATCTCCTTCTTGAAACTTCTTCTCTTTGATGTACTTTTCATGCCATTTAGCTCTTTGATATTGAACTAGATCAGTTCTTAGAATTGCCTCTTGTTTGATCTCATCTAGCTCATTCAACTGCTCCATTCTATGCTTTTGGGCTTCTGATAAGTCCATCCCCAACTGAACTGCTATCTTGAAGGTCTTGAATTGGAACTCAATGGGGAGCAAGACTTCTTTCCCATAAACAAGTTCATAGGGAGAATGTCCCGTTGTATTTCTCCATGTAGTTCTGTAGGCCCACAAGGCTTCAGGAAGCCTTTCTGCCCAATCTCTTCTATGTAGATGAACAGTTTTGGTGATGATACTTTCAAGAACTTTATTTGTAGACTCCACTTGACCATTTGCTTGCGGATGGTAAGGAGTAGATCTTCTGTGCTTGATTTTGTATTCTTCCATCAATTTCTCCACCAAGTTGGATGTGAATTGGCTTCCTTGATCTATCACAATTTCTCTTGGAACACCAAAGCGAGTAAAAATATCCTCATAAAGAAAATGAACAACTGAATTTTCAGTAGTAGATACTAATGCTTTGGCTTCTACCCATTTAGTAACATAATCAATACAAACCAATATATACTTCTTTTGCTTAGATGGTGGATTAATAGGTCCAATGAAATCTAAAGCCCATTTTTCAAAGGGTTCAATGAGTACCTGTGTTTGCAATGGCATTTCATTTGAAAGGGTAGGTTTCCCTACTCTTTGGCAGCTATCACACCTTTTGACATATTGTTTTTCATATTTGAAGAGGGAAGGCCAATAATATCCTAAAGAGAGGATTTTATAGGCCGTCCTTTTGTCTGCAAAGTGTCCACCGCATGGTTCGTCATGACATGCCTTAAGAATATCAGGCATTTCATCTTCCCTGACGCATCTTCTGATCACAAGATCTAGCCCTGTTTTAAACAATTCGTTAGAAATCCATGAATATTTTGAACTCTCCTGAATAATTTTTCGTTTTTCACTTGGAAATAAATGTGAAGGTAGTTTCCTTGTAACCAAATAGTTAGCAATATCTGCATACCAAGGAGTCTTAATAGTTACTGCAAACAAGTATTCATCAGGAAACTTATCCTCTACAGGAGAATCTTCTTTAGTATTCTCAATCCTAGACAAGAAATCAGCTACTGTATTTTGTTTTCCTGGTCTATCCAACACAGTAATATTGAATTCTTGCAAAAGTAAGAGCCATCTTGTCACTCTGCCATTAGTAACAGGTTTATTCATTAAATATCTAATTGCAGAATGGTCAGTATGAATAAAAGTTTCATAGCCTATTATGTAATGTCTAAACTTATTAATTGCATGAACAACAGCTAAAAACTCTTTTTCAGTCACAGTATAGTTTAACTCTGTGGGAGTCAAATTTTTACCGGTATAATAAATGGCATAAGGAACTAAATCTTTTTGACCCAACACAGCTCCTAGAGCTGTATCTGAAGCATCCGTAGAAATATGGAAAGGGAGTTTCCAATTTGGTCCTCTCAAGATAAGTGCTTCAGATATTCTTGTTTTCAAAGTTTCAAAAGCTGATTGACAATCAGGATCCCATTTGAATTCACAATCTTTTGTAAGCAATTTGAAGAGTGGAGATGTTATTTTAGTGAAGTTTTCTATAAATATTCTATAGTAACCAGTAAATCCTAGAAAACTTCTAACATCTCTTTGACAATTTGGAATAGGCAACTTGGAGATGACTTCAACTTTTGATCTATCAACCTTAATCCCATCTCCCGAAATATGATGTCCTAAAACAATCCCTTCAGTAAACATCATAAAGCATTTTTCATGGCTTAATGAAAGGTTTGTTTCTTTACATCTTATAAGAACTTTTTCCAAATTTTCTAATGCCTCTTAAAATGAATTACCATAAACTGTAAAATCATCCATATAAACCTCTACACAATCATGGATTAGATCAGAAAAAATTCCTAGTACTGCTCTTTGGAATGTTGCGGGTGCATTACATAACCCAAAAGGAAGCACTCGTTAGGCAAAAGTTCCCCATGGACAAGTAAATGTGGTCTTATCTTGATCTTCAGGTGCTACCTGAATTTGATTATAGACACTAAAACCAGCCAAAAATGAAAAGTACTTTTTACCTGCTAATGTGTCTAATACCCGA
This sequence comes from Pinus albicaulis, assembly GCA_034641835.2. NCBI lineage: Eukaryota > Viridiplantae > Streptophyta > Pinopsida > Pinales > Pinaceae > Pinus > Pinus albicaulis. Next base: position 32,164 of record JAXQQM020066014.1, read on the forward strand.
TCGATAAAAGGCAAAGGAAAGTGATCCTTCAAAGTTGCTTTGTTCAATTCCCTGTAATCAATGCATACCCTCCATTTACCATTCTTTTTAGGTACTATAACCAAAGGAGAAACCCATCGGCTATCCGAAATTGGATAAATGAAGTTTACATTGAGAAGTTTTTGGAGCTCTTCTTTCACTATCTCCCTAAGATTTGGATTCATCCTTCTTTGAGGTTGTCTGATTGGTCTACTGTTTTTCTCAATATAGATATGATGGATGCAAGTCTTAGGATCAATACCTTTCATGTCAGTATACTCCCATGCAAATGCAGTAGAATTTTTTTGCAAGATTTTGGTTAGTTCTTCTTGTTGTGACTTTTCCAAATGTTTGTTGATATTCAATGTTTTTCCTGGAAAAATCTCAATAGTAGAACTACCAAACTCTTCCATAGAGTAAAGAGACATTTGTCTTGATGATAAATATTCTATGCCAGATTCCAACTGAAATTGTGTGGGGTCATATTCTGAAGATGTCTCAAAATTTTCTAATGTGTTCAGAATTTGACTATCCTCACTGATTTCAGAAATGGTAAAGACAAGTTGTATAATGTCCTCATCATCGACCCATTCATTGTCTCCTACTTCTGTGATTGCTCTTGCTGGAGGATACAAATTGAATTTCTTTGTCGAATTACCATTAGAAATGTACATGTCTCCAGATCTACAACTAATAAAAGCATCAGCCGTGGCTAGCCAAGGTCTTCCTAAGATAAGTGGGTGCCCTCCTAGATTACTCTTGGGAGTCAAAATCATAAAATCTACCGGATATTCCCAAGAATCTAAGGAGACTGAAATATCTTCTAATACACCATCTGGTTTAATAATTGATCGATCTGCAAGTTGCAGTAAAGTAGGTGTAAAAAGAAGGTTAGGAAGTTTTAGCCGGTCCATAGTCTGTCTACTCATAATGTTGATAGCAGCCCCTAAGTCAATCAATGTGTTTGGAATTTCTATCCCATTTATATGTGTCTTGACAATTGGACTTCCTGGATCTACATACTTCTGCATGGTAATTTTTCCCATCATAATATCCGCAATCTTTCCTACCAGGTAGATTCTTCTTGTGTCTTTTAGTTTCCTTCCTGGTCTTTTGAAACTCAACTTCTTTATTGTTTTTGCTAGAATAGGAATCTCTCGAATGGCTTGTAGCAAGGGAATCTTGATACAAACATTATTCAATTCATCTAGAAAGTCATAGTTAGGCAACAAGATTTGTTTTTCCACCCCCTTGTCAATTTGTAGTCTTTCAGGAAAAGGAGGTGTAGATAAAGATGCAGGTTGCTCAACTATAGGAGTTGTGGGGATTAACTTTTCTTTTTCTTTTTGAATGCTTGAATTTTGAAGAGATGCTTCCTCAGAACCCTTATTGACTTGAAGAGAATCCTCCTCAGAGGTATCTTGCTCTTGAATATCTATAGAAGGTTTTTCTAAAACTCTACCAGATATGAGTTGTACATCATTGAGAGGAACAATCATATAGGTAGGAAATTGTTGTCCTTCTACCATGTAAGTATTCTGAGGATTCTTATTGTTAGGATTTGGCAATGGTTGAGCTGGAAGTTGATTTGTCTTTTGTTGGTATTGGAGCATAAGTTGAGGATTTGAATTTTGTTGAGAAGGTTGTTGTCGTGGAAATGGTAATGAAAGTTGTAGATTTGGGTTTGGAAGTTGTGGAGCTTGTTGATTTTGAAAAGATGGAGGATATTGATAAAATTGAGCAAATCTCCCATAAGGATTTTGCATCCCTTGTACCCATGGCTGATATGGATTTTGATGTTGGGGCCAAGGTTGTTGCCAAGGATTCTAATTTGGTGGGGTTTGAAGATTCATAGGGTTGTTAAACCCTTGAGTTTGTTGTCCCTGCCAAGGTCTTCTTGCAACAAAACAAAGAGATTCTACTGAATTTGGGTCTTCTTGAAAAATAGCTTTGAGTCCAGGAATTGAAGGACAATCCTTGATCTCATGATTCTCTGAGAAAATCATACATGTTTCTACAACTTTTGCATCCAAGGGACATTCCCTTAAAGCATGTTTCTTCCTAAATTTCGGACAAAAGATGGCTAGAGCATCTGTTTCTGCTTTCTGCTTGTTTTGGATTTTAAGGGTGTCTAGTTGTTCACTAAGGCTCCCTAAGATATCAGTTTTGAATTCATCAAGCATATTACCAATCTTTGCCCTACTTACTGATCCAGTTGCAGATTTGTTAGCCCTAATAAGAGAAGGATCCCTAGGCCCTTTTCCTGTTTTAGATTTTCCCCTTGAGAGATGGACACATAGTTCTGTTATATCACGAAGTGGAAGTTGAGAAATGTATCCTTTCCCCATCATGTTTAAAATATCTATCCATTCATCTCTAATGGCTTTTAATATGAGGGCTTTCAAGGTTTCATCATCTAAGTTGCTCATCTTTGCTCTTTTCAAGTTGTATTGAAATCTCTCAAGTAAGTCTTCCAAATTTTCATCTTCTTTTTGCATCATTTTGAATACCTCATCCTTGTGATTGGTGGGCATACAATAGTCCAAGTATCTATCCAAAAATTTTTGTTTCATATCATTCCAAGTCCTAATAGATTGAGTGGCTAATCCCATGAACCATTTCAGAGCAGATCCCTTCAATGTTGAAGGAAACAGTTTGAGTTTTTGAGAGTCTTCCATATAGTCATAGGTTCGGCACACGACTTCAAACTCAAACAGAAATGTTTCAGGATCCTCACTTCACAATCCATAAAAGTTAGGGAGGACAGATGGTGAGATATTTTTCATCGTTGTATGAGTTTCCTCATCAACTATAGGGAAACCAAACAAGTTGTCTCCTTCCCTATTTCTTTCATTATTTCCTTCACCATTGTTGTCTCCATTGTTTCCTCCTCTTCTACCTCTACGTCCAAATCCATCTATTATTTCCTCTGCCATGATAGTTTCTTTAGAGTCCTTAAAGTCCTCTTGTTCTTCTATCAAGGGAGGATGAGAGAGAGTCTCTTCCTTTTCTAAATGAGATTTAGTAGGTGGTATAGGAGAATCCTCTAATTCAGCTGGTCCTTGTATTCCAAAAATCTTAAGGCTAGGGGTAGATGGTGGTGATTCTTGTCTATGCCTTGAAGAAGATGGAGTTGTGAAAATCGAACTCTTGGCTTTGGCTATAAACCTTCCCCTAGAATCTCTTGCTCTATGCATGTCATTTTTTTATTTTTTATTTTAAAAATTTGGGCTAATAATCCTCTTTCTGATCTTCCAGGTCACACTAGGTGCAAGAAGAGAGCATACTTAAGAAATTACTGAACCATTAACTCTCTTTTCTGATCCTCCAGATCACACTAGGTGCAAGAGGAGAGCATACTTCAAGAAGTTATCAAGTTTTCCCTTCTTTTATTATTTTGTTTTTTTTATAAAGAAATTGGCTACCTATTTACACTTCCCCGACAACGGCGCCAAAATTTTTGGTCAATTTAGTGTGTCCTAAATTGCTACATTAATTTATCAATCCGGGATTCGTAAGCTGATGAAGTGCGGCACACTATATGTGCAAGATAACCTATTTCTTAACTTTTTGTCGTTTTTGGTTTTCTAATGTGAGATGGAAATAAAAACAAGTATGGTTATGATTGTTCAAGGAAATGATATCCTCTATAATTATTTACCAACTTGAAACTTAAAAAAAAAGAATTTGAAACATACAATGACAGAACTTGAAAGGAAATGAAAATGTGCTACTGAAATGAAAATGTGTTGCTAGTCTAATAAATCAAAACAATGAACTATTGAGCATGAAAACCAAACTATTCTTGCTGCTGTCTAAACACAAAAGAAACTATGCTGAAAGAAATCCAAAAGTTGCAACAAAGTAAATCTAAATCAAATTACATCAACTTATCTTCTGATCCCTCATCATTAGTCCAGCTATGATTTTTGGAGGTAACCATAAACAACTTGAGTAACCTGATATCTAACTTGTAGAAAGTAAACTAATATCAAACTACACATTCATAATTCAATCCCTCACCATCAGTCCAGCTGTGGCTTTCGGAGGCAACTGAAGATGTTATGAGCAATTTAATATATCTAACTCGCAGAAAGGAAACTAATATCAAACTACACATCCATAATTCAATCCCTCACCATCAGTCCAGCTGTGGCTTTCGGAGGCAACTGAAGATGTTATGAGCAATTTAATATATCTAACTTGCAGAAAGAAAACTAATATCAAACTACACATTTCATAATACAATCCCTCACCATCAGTCCAGCTGTGGCTTTCGGAGGCAACTGAAGATGTTATGAGCAGTTTAATATATCTAAATTTAACTACTGAAGCAAATGAGCAAAACTGAAATAAACAAAGCAATACTGAAATTAAACAGAAACTAAGAAAAGCAAATTAGCAGCAGAACAATGTTAATTCCATGTCATTAGTCAAAAAGTTATGCAAATGCCCAGGCTGCCTATTTATAACCTGAAACAAGAACACTGATCAGTTAACAATAACATAAAACATGAAAGACAGAAGTAAAATGGAAAGCATGAAAGATTATAAACAGAAATGAAGCATATATACTATGAAAGATGCAATGTATAAACATGTGAATGGATTATGGCACAATGAGCTTTAAAGAAATAAAACAAGAACTATACAATAATGCACAGAACCTTGGCGAGTGCAGGGGCCCTCTACACTAGCCTTGGCAACAATCTTCAAGTACGAATTACGTTTGGAAACAGAGTCTTCTTATATTAAAATGCAGTCATAACAGAAAGGTGATATTACGACACAGTGGCAACGTAATTACATTACAGAGCAGACTAATAAAAAATAATAGAGACTAATCTAATATGCGTATGCAAACGCGTTATTTATAACAAAGGAAATATAACTAATTCCCTGAAGTTTATGCTGATGGAGAACACGTAAACCATTACGTCCAAAGATCTAGGATCATGGTCGCGTTGGAAAGTAAATCTATGAGGAGTGGATGTTTGAATTTGGCTATGGGGCCATGTACAGATGTTGATTTGTCTTCTACAATTCAGAAACGGCCATATAGATCTCCACGTGACACGAAACAGAGTCCTGTCACTGTGGAACTCTACGGTTGACTTCCATTTGGCCACCTTTGACTGAAGCCTCCCTAGATGAATTTGCTCGAGCCAATAGGACACGATCCATGTCCACATCATTTCTGACTTGCCCATGTGGCTCGTTTCTCCTGAAGACACCTGTAACATAGAGTTTCACAAAATGGATGCGGAAAGTTGCAGCAGCTGCGAAAAGTGTCAAGATTTCGCAGCTAAATGAGCAAAATCTAAATCAAACAGCAGACACAAAAATATAGTTAAAAACCATGTTAGATGCTCTTTTGTAATTAATATACAATGATATTGACAACTTGGGAGGTTCAGGTGGATGAAAAAGGTATAGAAAAGTGTATGGAAAAGACGCAGATTTGAGACTCAACAGCCCCCTCATCAATTATGCACCGTGAAACGTTGGCGTTCCGGATTTTGACTGGGATTTGGAAGGCGACGAAAGCAGGAAGAGGGGGATGGTCCAATTGAGTGGCGTCGAAAACAATCATTTGGTCATTAGCAGGATCTACAGCGCCCACGGCAGATAGTAGAGCCTTCTTTTGGGAAGGGCACGACTGAAGGAGTTCCAGTGTGGAAATGGCAGCAGGAGATTGCGCCAAATCATCTACTATACTATACGAATGAGTAGCTCGACCGGAAGTAGTGTTTCGACATAGGGGTCCCTTAGGAATCTTGGTATGAACCTCAACTTTGGGTTGAGGGATACGTAAGGGGCCACTAGATGTCGAAAGAGGCTCTGTAGAACCTGAAGAAGGAGGCTCGGGGGCAGACTGAGAAGGAGGCTTGGGGTACTGGCGAGACCGAATTTGAAGGTGAAGGTTGACAGTTGGGGAAGGATCAGAGTGCATCATAAGGATCTGGTAATCAGAGGAACCAGAAAGGGAAGAGGGAGTGGCGACTTGGCTGTCAGGCGGTTGGGTAGCCACGAATCCTTGCTGAGGGAAAGGATCAGTAAACACAGCTGGTTGGGTAGTGGCCACATTAGGAGGAGCATGAGGGGAGGCGTGTTGTCCGTGCAATGTGGCTTGAGACTCCCACATCTGCCGCATCTGGGGTAAGAGGGGACAATCGTGGGTGTAATGACCATAAACACCGCAACACGAACAAGGCTTATTTGTGCGAAGCGGCCTGTCCGGCTTGGGCTGAGTGCCCTGTTGCTGGTTGGCAGTGTTAGGGTCCACACTAGGATTGGATCCACGGGTACCAGGGGCAGATTGGTTTTGATTGCCTCTCCGCCTTCTTTGAGAATAAGGGGGATTAGTCGTGCCCTGCTGTGAAAATACTTGCCCTGGAGGGGGCTGTAAGTGCTGTTGCGGTTTTTGAGGAGGCAAGGGAGATGGAAGCGCATATGCTAGAGGAGTTGGCGCACCAGGCTGCGGATAAAGGTAATGGTTAGGTTGGGAAAAATTGAGGTAAGCAGGAGGTTGGGCAAAAGGAGGAGGCATGCCGTATCCTGGGTACATGCTACCGGGAGGGGGAAGAGTGCTAGAGGTGCTGGCCCCTCCGTGAGGGAGACCATAGCCCATAGGAGGTTGAGTGTACGGATGGGAAAGGGCTCCAACGATACCGTCGGCGGAATGAGATGCCCCCGGGGCGTTAGCGCCGCCGGGCCTAGGGAGGTCAGGAAGAACGGTATAAACATAACCAGATTGAGCGTAGATCAGATCATATTTCAAGGCTATTTGGAGGGTGGCTTCTTCAGTTTGAGGAAAGTGAGAGGCGACATATTTGCCAATAGGAGCTAAGAGTGTGTGAAGGAACCAGTCCATGTAAACCCGATCTTCGAAGGGGGGGGCTCGACATAAGCTCCATATTCATCGCCATTCCTGAACATGGGTGGAAAGGTGGGTTGAAGAGGTTTGCTTGAATGACGTCAAGAGCTCCGTGCCAGTATCGTATCGGAGAGGGAGTTGGAAATAATACAAAAAGGCTTGGGCAAGGGTCGCAAAGGTGGTATGGGAAGAGGTGGCTTGGTCAACATACCATTTAGAAGCTTCGCCGGTAAGCGTGCATTGGAACAAACGAAGACGGATGGAGTCATCGGTAATGGAATTGGAGGAACACCACATGTGGAAATATCGTACATGATTGGTTGGATCTTCTCCAGCAAGGCCTTCGAACTTAGGGATGTCGGAGGGGAGCTTGGTTGGCATAGCAGGACAACCAACATCGTGGCAGATAGGGTCATTAATCAACTGATTGAAATCGGGGAGGCTGAGGCCTGCAATGTACGGCAGCAAGGGTATGGCCGAGGTAGTTCCTGTGGCGGTTCCGCTAGTGGTGATTCCGGCATTAGGGCCTGGAGCACCGCTAACGTTAGGCCCTGGACCAGACATGGTGAAGGTGATAGGGGGAGAACCAGGAGGAGAAGGAGAACCCAATGAATCAGAAAAGGAGTCGGAGTGCGGACTCGGAGGGAGACTGGCTCGACGACGGCGGGACGGAGCAGGTCGATCGACCGGAAACTGAGGGTGAAGGCCAAGAAGTCTCCGGGAAAGGCGCCTTGGGGGCGCAATGATGACGGGAAGAAGGAAACCGACAAGGGAAAAAAGGGATAGAATCAAGTGAGGTCAAGGGCAGAAAAGGTGCAGTGACAATTGATTTTAGAGTCTTTGCCAGGCGGTGTTAACCAGGCGCTTCTTCACTTAGGGTCAGTGTGTGGCGTGCGTTAATTTTAATTTTTAAACCCTTTCCATTTTTGAGATCAAGAAAAAAGTGTGCTGCGTAACTGAAAATAAATCTGCAGAGAACAGTATATAATGCTGAAATAACAGAAAATTAACAGCTACTTGTGCATCTATCTAACCCAAGAAGGCGGGTCTCTCAAAACTAATCGAAAAAAGGGGAAAAATCTAGGCAAAACACACGGAAAAGAGGCCAATAGATCTAAGGTCAAAAGGGACAGGGATCTAGAGGATAAAAGCTGCTGAGAAGAGGTGCAGATCACAGCCAAGAGACAGAGGCAAGGTGGCTGGAAAAAGGAAGGAAATCAGCAAAAGAGGAAAGGACAGGGAGGAGGTCCTGAAAAGAGGTCCAAACAAAATGACAAGAGGTGATTTGAAAGGAAGAAAGGCTGATTTAAAGGGATCTGAAGAGGAGGTTTCAAATCTGAAAAAGGGAAGGCTGAAACTCTGAAAAACAGACGGCTGAAACAGCTAAAACTCTTCCACAAAAGGTGGAGGGTACTAAAGCCCTAGGGGGCTAGGTTCCCACTTAGATGAGTAAAAACAAATCAGAACTAGGTCAAAGAGGGCTGAGATAGAGGCTGGAAAACCCTGACAGAAGCTTCAGCAAAACCCAGAAAAATTGCAGAAAAATCACTGAAAATTTGGCAGGTCGCAGGTTCTGACCTGTTTTCAGTGCAGGTCACAGAAAATAGGCTGAAAAGTGCGACCTGGAGGTCCAGGTCGCAGGTTATGGGAAAAAAAGTGCGACCCCCCGTTCTGGTTGTCTCGGCGGTAGATTTTCAGAAAAGTTGCCATCTCAGTTGCGGTTGGTGTCGCTTACCTGCGCAATAGGGCCAGAAACACACGGAAGTTATAAATTTTAATGTTTTAGGGTTTTATGTGAGAAAAACAACATAAAAATAGGGAAAATATTCAGCTGAAAAGAAACCCTAGAGTCTGAAGTAGCTGGATATGCAGGAATATGAAAAACGACAGCGGTCGTAATTTAAAACCCGTGTGGAGTCGCCATTTGTTAGTATGAATCCTTTGTCGAAGTGTACGAAAAAGGACCAATTTAGCTACGCATAACTAATAGCCCTAACAACAAAAGTGGCTGCCAATATCTTCAGATCTGCGGTTAGTTGAACATAAAAGAGCTGCAAAAACCAGATCTATGCATGGAAAGACATTAAGCAGGAAAAATAAGGGTTTGCTCCATATACCAATAGATAAGACAAGAACAATTTTTGAAAGAATTTTTGTATTAATCGGGCACCTGGGAGGAAAACAAGAAGGCGTATCCAATTCTCCTCAGTGGGATGGGTTCTTGGAAGTCCTCAGCACTTCAGATCTAAGATTTCTCTCTCTTGTTGGTGTATAAAACCCACACAAAGAATAGAACTCAAAGGGAGCTCACACAACAAATGGTAGAAAAGAGTGACCAAGTGTATAGATCCAGAGTGATCTAATAGGCAACAAAAGGTGAAGAATGGTAGGAAAAACCCTCCTATTTATAACAAAATATTGGGTCATTCTAGATCTTGGTGCATGGGTTAACCAGATCTAGATCCACTTTTATGGAATATTTTATTATATTTGTTGGAGGGAAAAGGTATTTGACTTGGGTCAAATCCCTTAATTTGTCAAAAATAAATAAATAAATGATTTATTTATCTTTTAAAGGAAGCGGTTAGAAGATAATCAAATAAATAATGATTTATTTAATTATTTAAGGAAGTGGTTGAAAGATAATTAAATAAATAATGATTTATTTAATTATTTGTGGGTGATTTGGTCATATTTAACAAGGAATATTATCTAAATAAGATTTAAATAATTATTCCTAGAAAATAATAAGACAAATAAAGGTTTATCTAATTAATTTCTTCGTTTTTGGGTTAAACATGACTGGAAATAATAATTAAATTATGGTTTAATTAATTATTCCATGAGGAAAATTAAACAAAATAGGTTTGTTTAATATTTCCTTTTGGGGTTTCCTGTTTAGACCATAAACAACCTAATAAATGTGGTTTATTAAGTTATTTTACATAGTGAAGGCAATTTTACTTAGGGTAAAATTAGTCTTACATGGTGTACTTGGGTCCATCTAATGATAATAGGTTAGATGACCAAAAAATGGTGTAACACCAATCAGGAGCAATTTTGTGATAACATTTTGGTGCGTCTGCCGGGAGCCTGAAAATTATACTTTCACGAAATTTTGAAGCTGAACTTGTGAAGGTAGCAAGAGCTCAGGAAGTTGTTTGAGGCTACATCTACCTTGGTGACTCCATTCAAAATTCATATGATAAAAGGTGGCTTTGAGAAGGAGATACACGAGGAGTAATCCTGACCTAGATCCACCTACCATTGTGGACAATCCAAAAACCATCTCTAGAGGTAGTCAAGGCATTTCTGCAATATCAGGTACTCCATCAAATACAAAATCCTTGTCCTCTGAATTTTTAAGAAGTCCTGAAGATAAAATATTTGATGATAAAATTCAGGAAGTCTTGTTTAGGTCTGAAAGTGAAAAATAATTAATTGAAATTTTCTTAGACCTACATAGGAGAGGTATTGATACCTCAGCCTTAATGACACAAAAATATAAAGAAGAGTTTTGGGAAGAAGTCACCTTTGAGTTACTATTAGAGAAAGAGTCTTTGGATAGGTTGAAGGAGCTTGACCCTTTTGAGATTTTGTTAAGAAGTAAAACTAGTTTTCCTCTTGTTGATTGGAGTTAAATTGTCAGTGGACAACAAAGACCAAACATCCCTCCTCCTAACAGTTCCTCTTCCTCTACTATTGCTATCCCTAAAACTACCATAGTCCCATTCATCATGGCAGTAAATGTGCCTCCTCCACCTACTGCAACTGCTAGATATGCTCGTCTTGCCCTTCCAACTATCTTAAATTCCCTCCCTAGAAAATATTCTGCTAGAATCGAAACTTGGGGAAGTGATGAAGAGATTATAGCTGAAGAGCATGTAGACCAGTTTAATGAATTTATAGACAGGGAGGAGGTTGACCATGAGGATGTCAAGATGAGATTGTTTGCTCAGAGCTTTACTGGAGAAGTTAGGAAGTGGTTCAAATCCCTTACTCATGGAATCCTACATAATTGGAATGAATTTGAAGATAGATTTTTTAGGAAGTGGGGAAATAGAACCAATCTTGTACAAGCCCTCACTGAGTATAATAGTTTGAAGAGAGCTATTGATGAAACTGTTCAAATTTTTTTGAAGATATTTAATAAAGTGTATGACTCGATCCCTTCCCATCTCAAGCCTCCTCCAGGAGCAGCTCAGTTGAGATATGCTGAAGCTTTTGGTTATGACTTTTCCATACTGCTGAGAGAGAGAGAATCCCCTTCACTTGCTGAAATGCAGAATGATGTAGTGAAGGTGGAGGTAAATATGATAGCAACAAAAAGTCCAAGATGGGTAAGACTAAGTTTAAATAAGAAGATGAGCTTTCCACCTCTGATGAAAAATTTGATTTCATGATGAAGACAATGGAAAAACTGATGGATAGGCTTGCCCTTGTTAATTCCTCTATTCCTCCTGCACAACATGAGCCTCAGTTTATAAATCCTCAGCTCAGGAGACCTCAAAACCATCAAAGGCCAAGGGAAAACATAAATCAACCACCTGACCCTCAAGTAAGGCCTCCTTTTCAACAAAACTTAGTTGATGAAGAAGATGAACCTAAAATACAAGAAGAATCAATTCATTGCTTAGATGAGAACATGTTAAGCATGTTTTTAACTAAGGAGGAACATGATGAGTCAGACCATGAAGTAAACAAGGGTGAGGAACCATATAATTATTTTAAAGGGTATCAACATGTAATCTTTGAGATGCAAAAATAGTACAACCTCAGAAACAGAAATGTGCCAATCACTGAAAAAAAAACACAAACCAAGAAATATGCCCCCAAGGCTACTGAGGTTAGGAAAGAAACACCACCTCCTCCTCCTGTCAAAGAGACTGAAAAATATGCTTCTGTTTTCAGTTTGGAAAATGAGATCTCTAAGATCAAAATCCCAGTACCTTTTGGAGAAATTCTTAAGGTGACTGAATACAGAAGTAGGATTGTGAAAATGCTAAATTCACAACCAGGAGCCGCTGATATTCTAAATGTCCAAGAAGATCATCCAACCATATACTTGGGTCCAAGATTAGAGGATGAGAAAAATAAGGAGGTACCTCCTTTTTATGTTAGCCTTATAATTCATGACATGAAATTGCATAAAGCTATGTTGGATTCAGGAGCCTCTCACAATCTTATGCCCAAAGTAACCATGGAGAGGATGGCGTGGAAATTACTATACCATATAAGGATTTTTTTTCCTTTGATTCAAAAAGAGTTCAATGCATTGGTTTAATTAAAGATGTTGTTTTTGGTCTTATACAAGTCCCTGCCAAGACAGTGGTCATGTACTTTGTGGTAGTAGACATTCCACCAAAGTTTGGCATGCTGTTATCAAGGTCATGGGCAACAAAAATCAAAGGTACAATACAGATGGACCTAACTTATGCCACCATTCATGTTTTTGGTGAGAAAATGAGATTTTATAGAGAAACAAGAATGGCTTACATGGTAAGTAGTAAAGATAAACCTCAGAACTTTCCAATTTATGCTCTTGATACTGAACTTGGATCTGTTATTCTTTTCAATGAGTTGATTGATGAACCATAGGATGAAAAGAAGGCATAAAATCAGAAATATGTAATTCAACAAACAGAAAGTCAAAAAATCAGTGAGGAGAAGGTGGAAGGTTGGTTGTTGTTGCATTTTGATGGATTAGTAGGAAGAGAGGGGGCAGGAGCAGGGATTTGGATCACAAGTCCAGATGATGAAAGTAAGTTATTTTATTACAAACTGAATTTTGATTGCACAAATAACATGGCTGAATATGAATCTTTGATTTTGGGCTTAGAATTTTTGAAAAGAATGGGTGCTCAAAATATTTCTGTTTGTGGAGATTCTGAATTAGTCATTAAACAAGTTGAAGGTGTGTATCAAACAAAGGATGTGAGAATGAGCGCATACAAAAATTTAGTCATGGAAATGTTGGAAAATTTCCAAGAACATTCAATTATAGTGAAGACTAGGGATCAAAACTCAGTTGCTGACTCCCTAGCTGTTTTTGCAAGTCTTTTCATCATTCCCATACATTCCATTGAAAAATGAGGTTGAGGTTCACCACAGACCAACTATCCCTGATAACATTATCCACTGGCAAGTTTTTGAAGATGAACAACAAGTAAAAATTTTTATTGAGCTAAAAGAAGAGTTTGAAAATCAAGTAGATCAACAAAACATTCTTGTTGAATCAAAGGGAAATTTTAAAGTATTACAGATGAAGAATAAATCTATACCCAAAGGCCTTATACCCCTTGAGAAGCTTTTTGATCAGAATGATGTGTTTAAGTCTCCTAGGATACAAGCTGATGATGAAGAGGTAGAGAGTTGTAACCTTGGTACATTAGCTACGCCAAAAATGATTAAGCTTTCAAAGTTTCTTTCAGTTTATATGAGACAGAAATATATTAAGATGATGAAAAGGTTTATAGATGTTTTTGCTTGGAGTTATGCTGATTTGAAGAAGTATGATCCTACTATCATTCAACATACCATTCCCATTAAAGAAAATGAAAATCCTTTTAAGTAGAATGTGAGGAGGATTAATCCACTTCTTATGCCTCTGATTGTGATCTGAAAATGGAATGTACTTGTTTGAGGGTGCAAGGTATCCATTTCCCATAATTTCAAATTGAGCTATACACTCCAAGTGACCTCTGAAAATGTGAGAACAAACTATTTCCTATACAGAGATGGACTGTAGGGGCATTCACTGGATGTTTCACCTTTCTAGGAAAGGATGAATCCGGAGGCTACCTGGCCCTCTACAGACTCTGCCTAAGGAAATAATATGTAAACACTTAGAAGTCTTTGACATTCACATACTTGAAATTTGATGTCTTGCGGAATAAGAAAAATAACTTTCTGCAGCTGAGTAGGTGATTATGTGTATATGAAAGTTATGTATATTTGTTGTTTAACAATTTATATCAGTTTTGTTTAGCATATCATCTTCAGCAAATAAAGACATCAAAATGATAAGCAGTTCACCCCCTTCTCTGGGCTACATCTGTTGGACCAAGCCTCTCAAACTAGGCTTGTCCTCTTGTATTAAAAATGCTACAAAGGCTAATACAAGAATAAGAATGTCTCGAAAGACAGATCTGACTGTAAATACAGAATCAGAAGATAGGAATTAGCTGAACATGCTCTTTCCCAAACACTAAACAGTGAAATTTGTACCTGCTACAGTACTTTTCCCCAATTGGCCCTGGTGGCCCTTTAGACTTGCAGGGAGAATTTCGAGGTGAAGATGACCTCAATTGGTTCTGAAACCTCTGCCATTCAACTCAGAAGGTCGAAAATATCAGAAACAGACTTTTGAATCACCAAAAATGGAAGAACATAGTCCCCAAATAGCTCCAACACTGAAATGGCCCTAAAAGCTTCCCTGAAGCTAAACAGTGAGAAGAATTCCTCAAAAGGAAAGACGAGCTGTAGAAATGGATTCAGACTGCTGAAAAACTTCAGGAATGACCTTCGTTCCACATAAACTGGCTGCACAATTCCCAATGCAGCTCCCAAACTGATTTGGCCCTGGTGGCTCCTGGAACTTCCACGGAGAAAAATCACCTGCAAACGACCTCAGATGGCTGTGAAGCCTGTGCCAATGGCTTCAGAAGGTCGAAGAGACCCAAAATCAAAAAAAAATTCGTCTCCAAAGGCCTCTCCTATCAAAATTTATGGCCTCTTTAGTAAACTGCCTCTTTCCCCTTGGGAAACTCCACCAAATGTGGAGGAAGTACAGTTAACAACGCCAAAATAGGAGATAATGCACAAATTAGGCGCAACCGCCAAGTCTGTCCCGGGCGGTTAGGTCGGCATTTATTGTTTATGGGTTGCGTTCATATGGCGGTTATCAAAATACGTTGTAACAATTTTATTTGTATTAAATATACAACGAACCATATAACAAATACCGCAACCAAAGGTTATTAAACCTTATCCGCCCGCGCCAATGGATGGTTTGAATATTCTCCGCCGGTCCTGTGGAAGGGTCCTATGCAATGGGGGCTGGCCCTTAGGGGCTGGCCCCCTTCGGGCCCCGCCCAATTCAATTACACAGTTTAAATACAACTCGTCCGCCCATATATCACGAACCAAACGTATGGTGCATTGGTAAAGACGCGGTGTTAATAAACGACCGGTCGGTGGTTCGAATCCGGCCGACCATAACAAAAAATTTTAAAACGCCATTTCAATTCCACGTTTGGGGCCCACGTGGCGGCTTCCGGGCTAACCACGTGGCGCCTCCTGATTGGCCGATACGGAAATATTCCCCAGAATATTCTACGGAATATTCCACGGAATATTCCCAGAATATTCTGTGGAATATTCTTTTTTTAATAAAATTTTCCACAAGCCAAATTTGCCCTTTTTTTAATGGAAATTGAGAAAACTTTGAAGCTGAATAACTTCTTCATACGGAGACCATTTTTCGAACCGTTTGCGGCGTCGGAATCAGGAAGACGAGCACTATCCGGTCGTTCAGGTTCAAACCAGTTCTGAGCACTTTCATTTTTTACCATTTTACGACACTTGGTCCTGAGCTCCTGATCACACCTCCCAAATGAGAAGGCTTTTGGTCCCCAAAAGCTTACTGAATCTCTGCACTGAACTGTACAGCAATTGAGGAACAGAAATATCCTCTTCCAGTCAGCCAAAAGAGCATACTAATGCCCAAAAATGTCCTGCCTTGCTAACTGTCATCATGGCGACTTTTTGCTGCATACGCCAAGTACTTGTCGAATCCCGACCAAGTTCTTTCGCCAGACAAATCTGAAATTGCAGGAACCAGCAATGAAACTTGCTGATATAAGAGCTGAAATATTCCCCTGAACATATGGACTTGCCAACTGTCACGATGCCCATCCAAGGCACCTCCATTCCAGAAGAAGAAACTGCCTCCCAAATGAAAATGCTTTTACAAAGATGAAACACTTCATCATTTCTCCTGTTTACAATCTTGGAGATCAAATTAACTTTTTCAAGTCAATATAACATTACATGCATGGTTAAAACAAATTAATCAACCCTTCAAGTTAATCACACATACATGTTTAAAAATACAAGGAAATCATCATGATCCCTGTGCTCATGCATCTCATTCTCATGCATGCAGTTTATCCTTCAACTTTCTCTTAAGTACAATCATAAGTACAAGATCCTCAATCACATGTACATGTACTTTCAAAGCTGAAATGAAAATAACTTTTGCTACGAACGAGTGAGTCTCTTACTCAACTTTTCCATCGTGCAACTTGCATTCCTTAACAAAGAAAATGCATTCAATCAAAAGACATGCAACTTTAATTGGATAAGAATTCTAACCATTTCTTACCAATCCATTTCAAAGGTGATTCCTTTAACTGCACATCAATATCAACATGTGTATCATCCTGACACATATCAATGATGGAAATTTCCTTCCCATTCTTGCCATACTCTTTCTCCCACTTCTTCAACTTTTGTGGAAGCATTGTTGGATTCAAAGTCCAACACCTTTCAACAGTATGTCCTTGCTTATGGAAGTTGTCATTATAAAAATGAACAAAAGAGCTTCAGCAAACTCAAACAACAAGTAGTTTGCAAAATAATAAAGCAGTCAATCTTCAACACTGCTTAAGACACCTTTCAAGCTACACAATCAAGCTAGTGATGTCAGTCAAGCAAACCAACTTTGCAACCTGCTCTTCAGTCAAGCAAACCAACTTTGCAACCTGGCTCCGATACCATCTGATCTGAAAATGGAATGTACTTGTTTGAGGGTGCAAGGTATCCATTTCCCATAATTTCAAATTGAGCTATACACTCCAAGTGACCTCTGAAAATGTGAGAACAAACTATTTCCTATACAGAGATGGACTGTAGGGGCATTCACCGGATGTTTCACCTTTTTAGGAAAGGATGAATCCGGAGGCTACCTGGCCCTCTACAGACTCTGCCTAAGGAAATAATATGTAAACACTTAGAAGTCTTTGACATTCACATACTTGCAATTTGATGTCTTGCGGAATAAGACAAATAACTTTCTGCAGCTGAGTAGGTGATTATGTGTATATGAAAGTTATGTATATTTGTTGTTTAACAATTTATATCAGTTTTGTTTAGCATATCATCTTCATCAAATAAAGACATCAAAATGATAAGCAGTTCACCCCCTTCTCTGGGCTACATCTGCTGGACCAAGCCTCTCAAACTAGGCTTGTCCTCTTGTATTAAAAATGCTACAAAGGCTAATACAAGAATAAGAGTGTCTCGAAAGACATATCTGACTGTAAATACAGAATCAGAAGATAGGAATTAGCTAAACATGCTCTTTCCCAAACACTAAACAGTGAAATTGTACCTTGTATAGTACTTTTCCCCAATTGTCCTTGGTGGCCCTTTAGACTTGCATGGAGAATTTCTAGGTGAAGATGACCTCAATTGGTTCTGAAACCTCTGCCATTAGAATCAGAAGGTCGAAAATATCAGAAATAGACTTCTGAATCACCAAAAATGGAAGAACATAGTCCCCAAACAGCTCCAACACTGAAATGGCCCTCTTGGCCCTGAAAGCTTCCATGAAGCTAAACAGTGAGAAGAATTCCTCAAAAGGAAAAACGAGCTGTAGAAATGGATTCAGAATGCTGAAAAACTTCAGGAATGACCTTCGTTCCACATTCACTGGCTGCACAATTCCCAATGCAGCTCCCAAACTGATTTGGCCCTAGTGGCTCCCGGAACTTCCACGAAGCAAAATCACCTGCAAACGGCCTCAGATGGCTGTGAAACCTGTGCCAATGGCTTCAGAAGGTCGAAGAGACCCAAAATCAAAAAAAAAATCGTCTTCAAAGGCCTCTCCTATCAAAAGTTATGGCCTCTTTAGTAAACTGCCTCTTTCCCCTTGGGAAACTCCACCAAATGTGGAGGAAGTACAGTTAACAACGCCAAAATAGGAGATAATGCACAAATTAGGCGCAACCGCCAAGTCTGTCCCGGGCGGTTAGGTCGGCATTTATTGTTTATGGGTTGCGTTCATATGGCGGTTATCAAAATACGTTGTAACAATTTTATTTGTATTAAATATACAACGAACCATATAACAAATACCGCAACCAAAGGTTATTAAACCTTATCCGCCCGCGCCAATGAATGGTTTGAATTTTCTCCGCCGGTCCTGTGGAAGGGTCCTATGCAATGGGGGCTGGCCCTTAGGGGCTGGCCCCCTTCGGGCCCCGCCCAATTCATTACACACTTCAAATACAACTCTGTCCGCCCATATATCACGAACCAAACGTATGGTGCATTGGTAAAGACGCGGTGTTAATAAACGACCGGTCGGTGGTTCGAATCCGGCCGACCATAACAAAAATTTTTAAAACGCCATTTCAATTCCACGTTTGGGGCCCACGTGGCGGCCTCCGGGCTAACCACGTGGCGCCTCCTGATTGGCCGATACGGAAATATTCCCCAGAATATTCTACGGAATATTCCACGGAATATTCCCAGAATATTCTGTGGAATATTCTTTTTTTAATAAAATTTTCCACAAGCCAAATTTGCCCTTTTTTTAATGGAAATTGAGAAAACTTTGAAGCTGAATAACTTCTTCATACGGAGACCATTTTTCGAACCGTTCGCGGCGCCGGAATCAGGAAGACGAGCACTATCCGGTCGTTCAGGTTCAAACCAGTTCTGAGCACTTTCATTTTGACCATTTTACGACACTTGGTCCTGAGCTCCTGATCAGATTGAGAAGGAAATCAAGAAACTCTTTGATGCCAAAATTATTGTTCCAATCAGATTCTCAAAGTGGCTTGCAAACTTGGTTCCAGTCAGAAAAACGAGTGGATAAATTAGAATACGCATTGACTTCAGAAATTTGAATAAATCCTCTCTCAAGGACAACTACCCTCTCCCAAAGATGGAAAAAATATTGTATAATATTGTTGGCTCACAAAGGATGTCTATTCTTGATTGTTTTTCAGGGTACAATCAGATACTTGTGAATTCGGAAGATCAGGAAAAATTAGCCTTTACCACACCATGGGGCACATTCATGTATGCCAAGATGCCTTTTGGTCTGATGAATGCAGGAGATACCTTTCAGAGAGCAATGGAAATTTCTTTTGCTGAGGAGAAATACAACATGGTGGTTGTCTATCTATATGACATAACAGTCTTCTCAAGGAGGGAAGAAGATCACTTGAAGCACCTAGAAAGGATTTTGCTGAAGTGTAGAATTTTTGGCATTTCTCTCAATCCCTCTCAAAGCATTTTTTCTCTAACTTCAGGTAAATTACTTGGACATATTATTTCAAAATATGGGATTAATATTTATCTAAACAAGGTCAATGCAATTCAGAAAGTGAATTTTCCTAGAAGCAGCAAGGAGATTCAGTCTTTCCTTGGAAAGGTAAATTTTGTAAGGAGGTTTATTCCTAATTTTGCTGAGATTATAAAGGAAATAACAAATATGCTGAAGAAAAGAGCTGACATCAAGTGGAAAGCAGAGGCAAATCACTCATTTGAGGATATCAAAAAGGAACTCACCCAAGCACCAGTGTTGATCAACCCGGATTTCTTAAAACAATTTCTGGTTTTTACATTTGCATCAGAAAATACAATTGCTGCGGTTTTATTGCAGAAAGGACAACAAGGTACAGTTTCAACCCATTTCATTTTTTTGTAGGAAATTAGTTAACTCAGAGTTGAAGTACAACATCTTAGAGAAGCAAGCTTATGCCTTGGTCAAGGCCATTAAAGTTTTTAGAATTTACATTATGCATTATCATATTATAGATTTTGTTCCTAATGCTGTTGTGAAATACATCCTAACTCAAGCCATCCTGATGGTAAGAGGGGGAAATGAATTGCTAACTTGCTGGAATATGATATAGAGATCAAGCCCACAAAATTTGTCAAAGGACAAGGCCTAGAAAAATTGATGGCACAATCAAACTTTGACTGTCTTGACATGAATTTAATTGCAGAAATTTCAGAAATTTCAGATGAAGAGGAAGATTTGATCCCCATTGAAGAAAATTACATCATTTCAAATTGGTACAAAGACATCGTTTTTGTCTTACATCATCATAGAGAACTTGTTGAACTGACAAAGTCCAAGGCAAGATTTTTTAAGTTAAAGTCATTGAGGTACCGCATCATTGACAAAAATATGTATTGGAAGGATACCGGTGGTATTTTGTTGAATTGTTTGCTGGAAGAGTAGGCTGAAAAAAGTGACTGAGGAGTTTCACAAAGGAGATTTTGGAGGTCATCATATTTTAAGGCTACAACAAACAATATTCTCAGAGTAGGGTATTATTGGCCTATAATCTTTAAATATGTCTACAAGAAGATTGCTACCTGCCATGAATGCCATATTTTTGATGGTAAGAAGAAACTTGTACCTTTACCCTTGATGCCTATTTATGTTGAGGTGCCATTTGAGCAGTGGGGGCTAGATTTTATTGGTGATATTCATCCATCATTTTCAAGTCAGCATTGCTGGATTCTGACAGCAACTGACTATTTCACCAAGTGGATTGAAGCAATCCCAACTAGGCAAGCAAATGATTCAGTCATCATTTCATTTTTGGAAAATAATATATTGTCTAGATTTGGCTGCCCTATGAAGATCATAATTGATAATGCACAGGCATTTAAGTCTAAGAAGCTGATTAGTTTTTGTCATCAATATCACATTTCACTTGGACATTCTACTGCATATTATCCACAAGGGAATGGTCTTGCTAAATATTCTAACAAGAGCATTGTGAGGTTTATTAAGAAGGTGTTGCAACAGAATAAGAATTCATGGCATTTGAATCTGAAGTATGCTCTATGGGCTAATAGAGTGTGCACAAAGAGGTCAATTAGAACTTCACCTTATGAGCTAGTTTATGGAGCTGAAGCCATTTTTCCTACATCCTTAGGAGTGCCTTTCATGAAGCTGCTGCAAGGATTGGAGGAGGAGCCAAATGCAATTCAGAGAAGGATCAATCAGTTGATAAATTTTCAATAGAAGAGGGAGGAATTCTATAACAATAATCAACAATCTCAAAACAAAATCAAGAAGAGATTTGACAAGAAGGTCAAAGAAGAAAATTTTCAAATCCAAGATGTGGTTTTGAAATGGGAGGCCAGGATTGAAGAGAAGGGGAAACATGGTAATTTTGAGAACATTTGGAAAGGTCCATTCAGAGTAGCTACATTTTATAGGAACAACAATTAAATTTTGCAGGAGATGGATGGACAACCATGTGCTGGAGGGCCAGTCAATGGTAGGTTTTTGAAGCACTACTCTTCTTAAAATCTGATGATCATTTCATTCCATTGTATATATTCCATTTTATGTTTTTTTATGGTAATAATGAAAAGTTGATTATCAAGCTTGAGCCCGAGATGAAGGCCATTATATTTTGAAGAAAAAGCTTGGAAAGTTTCAAATTTTTTTGTTTTCAAGAAGATGGATAGCAGCACTAGAACTACTAGTTCTTTGGTGTACCACTGGGGTACACCATCCCAAGTGGAGCCACTGTTATCACCAAAAAAGAAGCATCATTTGAAAAATTTATATAGGTTCATGTGTCAAAGGTAGGGTTGTAGGATTCATTTTTTATATACTTGGTCAAGGAAAAATTTAATTTTTTCTTGTTTAAGCTTACCCTAAGGTCCAAACCCACTCACTTTCAAATCTCCTCATGTCACATCACTCATAATTTTCTCACAGATTTCAATTCCCAAGATTTTTGTATCGAAATAGTCATTTTATCCAAGAAACCACAATTTTGTAGTGAAATACACTGAGAAATATCACTTTTCACTACGAAACTGCTGATAATTTCATAGCAAAAACCTCTAGATTTACACTAAACATGCTACAAAAGTGTGGTTTCATGTCTGTCTTGTCAAATTATTTGTTAGGTGTCAGAATATCGTTGGGAAAGGGTAAGTTAGATACCATTCGAGTCATTGAGGGATAATATCAGGGTACATGGTTAGGTCTAAAGTCATCATCACCATTTTAGGCATGTATGAGTCATCATTGTGTTATGAGTGGACATCAAACTTCAAAATATTTCCTAATTTAGTCATTTCTCATTCTTCATTTCTTCTTCGCACGATATCGTTCGCATGATATCAAGCTCTGGAGAGCTATTGCATTGAGCCAAAGCTGTGGCTGGTGTTTTCAAAGGTTTACAAGGATCACTGATCAAGCGAGGCTGAAAACTATCAAGTGAGGTTGAGAACTATCAAGCGAGGCTGAGAAGGCATTAAAGAAACCATGGCAGAAAAAAGAAGGACAAATAAGGGTGGACAATTTCTGAGATATGAACCAACAAATATAAATTTGATTAATGAAGACCCAACAGCTATAGAAGTGTTCAGAACGACAGGTTTCCTACAGTTTTGTGAAAGATTACAGGGCTGCCATGTATAGGTTTCAAAAGAATTTTCTTTAAACTTCAGTGGAATAGCTACCAAAGTGGGGAGGTTTAATCTTTCCATTACACCAGAGGTCATTGTAGCAGCAACAGGGATTCCAAGGGGACAAGAGAGGTGGTTCAAATGGTTCAAGTTTAACATGGAGCAATGAAAAGAGTTTATGAAACCTGAAAACAGTGAAATGGACCTTACTAATGCAATTTCAAGGAGCTGCATGAAGGATAACTACTCAAAGTTTCCGCTTATCATCCAAAAGTATTTTACTTGTGAAGGAAGATATCATAAAGTCTACTCATACCATTTCAAGCTACTCCTACACTTTACTGGTAAGATATCTCTTGATCTGCCTTTCTATTTACATAGAAGTTTATCAAAAATGGAATATAAGGTCCAAGAAAAATCTGAAGGGAGTGAGACTTCATTGTTTCATCATGCTTTAATGAAACTGCTGGTTTTAGATGAGCTCCAAAGACTAGGCAGAGACTGGTATTCATTTTTGTTTGTTAGTGGTTTTGAGTTGGATGCTCTTACTCCTTCAAGAACTCCTAAACCTAGGAGGATTCCACCACCTTTATTAGAAGAACAAAGTGAACCATTGGTAGCAGAACCAAGTGAACCAACAAGAGTAGAACCAAATGAACCAGTCATGATGGAAATAGAGAATTTACAGAGTTTTGATACACCCAATGTTCCACTTGCAAAACAAAAATCAAAAGTGGTCAAACCTGCAAAACAAAAACAAGTTGTGAGCAAACAAGGAACCAAAAGGATGACAAGGAGTCAAACATTGGCTTTAGAAGATAAAAAAGTGGCTGTAGAAGATAGAGCAATAGCTAAATGAAATCTAGAAGATATATTACATGCCATTGACATAGAAGAAACTCCTATAGTCTAGGTTGAGGATATAGAGGAAGGTGGACAGAAACTAAAGAAATCCAAATCTACAAAGAAATTAGAATTTTAAGGAGAGGATGCAAGTTTTATGTTCCAAGAAAGAAAGCCCATGACAAGGCATGCTAGAAAGCTATTAGAGAGTAGTAAAGAGCTTCATCCACCTAATAATACAGTCCAGCCACCACAAGACATCATTGATCTTTCATTACCTGAAGAGAATGATTCAGTTAGCAATTCAAAGAAAGGAAAAGAGAAAGTAGTGGAAAAAATAGAGTTTGAACTCCTTGAAGAACAGTTGAAGTTTGCCAACAATGAAATTGCTATTACAAAGAAAGAAGCAAGGAAACACAATGTCCAGAAGGTTCATTTTGAAAAGATGAAGGAGATTTGGGAAGAGTAGGTTGACAGTGTTTCCAAGACCCTAGATAATACACAACAATTTATCAAATGGACCATGCCATTAGGAAAGGAGGTGAAACATGTCAGGAAATTTAACTTGCATTTGAAATATTCTAACAAGAATTTGAAGGGTTGAGTTAAATGCCTCCAGGAACAGCTTGAAATAATTCATGAGGAATTGGAGAAAAAAGGTCTTAAAATGACAGTAGTTGAGGAGCCAATTGCTCAAGTCATCATCAATGAGGAAGAAACCCCTCAAGAGACATAGTGTGATCTGGTTTATGATTTTGAAGGCTAATGGAATGTTAGAAACAAGGTTTTTTCACTTAGAAGGTATATTTTTGAAGCTACAGAAAATTATGTAATTTTCATTGTTTTCAGTAGTTTCGTAGCGTTCTTGGGCTTGAAGAATTGGAAAACGCTACGAAACTACTGTAGCTTTCCTTTTTTCATTTTGAAATAGTTTTGGGAGCTTCCAAGAGGTGAAAATGGTATGTAATATGCATAAATGCATAATGAACATCATGCAGGAGGAAAGAATCAAAAATATTGAGGGAAAAATGCATTTTTGCAATGCTACGAAAGTACGCTACGAAACTGTCATACTTTCGTAGTGCACTGTTTTGAAGCTATATGAGCAGATTTTTGTGCACTTTTGGACAACTGGGTACTTTCAAAGGTTCAAGGGATCTTGTCATCATTCATCCAAGACTTAAAGACCACGTGATGAAGCCAACTCATCAGCTAAACTCTTCATTGAAGATAAATACCAGTGTTCCTAAAAAACAGGGCTTGTTTCCAGTTTTAGAGGAGCTCAATTAAGATGTCATGTTGTGATGAGTCCCATCACACCCTATTCGAACATGTGAGGAAATAGTTTTAAAATATGTAATTGTGTTTAGGATATAAGGTTTTTAATGTAATAATGACTAGTTTGAGTCCTATTAGGAAAAGGACTGTCAAGTAGGATAACTGTCATTTTATCATTAAAATAGATGTTTTATTGTTATGCAAGGTGTCAGTAGGGGAAATTCGATGAATCTATCTAGGAGGTAGATATTATCATCATGTAACAAGTCTATTAAAGGTCAGAGAGTCAAATTTGTAAAGGGTTGGAGACTTTTTGGAAAAACTACAGCTTTATGTAATTGACTGTTTTCAGTAATACAAAGACTTGTTTCTTGACCAGCCTGAGATTCTGATTGAGTTTTTAGTGCCTATCTTATCTATATCTTTTATGTGTATCATTTGTAGTGGTCTTCATCTTTAATACTCAAAATTCATTCATGTAATGCTCTGACTTCCTTTATAGATGAATTGACTGTGTAATTTCATGTTTCATGTGTGTTTACTTATGCTAAAAACTCTTACCTACCTCAGCTTTCATGTCAAGTGAAATTACTACTAAGCTACTAAACTTGTTGACTCCATAAAACCAATGTTTGCATATTGATGTTCTTTTCAACCTACGCTTGTCACAAACAAGTAATTTTCTAAGTAGAGTTAGGCATATAGTTTATCATTATCAAATATCATTAACCCTTTTTGAGAGAGCCCTCTTAGACTGAAGAGGCTAATATTCAGTCACAAGTTGTTTTGAAACAGTTACATAAATTTGTCTTGTTATCAGCCAATCAGGAGAAATTTTGTGATAACAACAGGCATTGGCAAAGCCAAGGAAGGATTTTTTATTTTATTATTATTATTTTTCCGCATGTTTAACAAGTGTGTCATTGTCATGGGTTGAGTTCTTTGAAGGACTTGGTTATTAAGGCCTATATTAGATCTCAAGATTTTGAATGGTCATCTCAACGCTATACCACTGCTCCAACATTGTGATGAAATGATTCCAACCTTGCACAACACTTTGAAATCTATGAAAGATATTCCACATCTAATCGATATTTCAGTTTCTAGGTTATCTGTCAACATTGGATGATTGGACAACAATGTCAAAGAGTATGGGTTCCATTTTACATACTGTTAGGTCCCTGTAATTTGGCAAATTGGCAATGAAAAAATACACAAGGGTAACATCAAACCAACTTTGGAGTCCTAGGACCTAGCCTTCCTGGACTCAGAGAGGGCTCTCTCTATATTTGTATAAAAGATAAGACTTGTTTATTTTAGGATGTTGATTTTAGGCTAGTTAAAGTGATAGGGTTTGTTTGTTTTGTTTGTTTGGTTGGGTAGGTTGTCAAGAAGAACAGATAGAGTAAGAGAAAATAAAACCATTGGGCTATGGGTTCTGTGAAAGGCTTGAAAAAGAAAACAATGAATCAAGAGTGTTTCATAGGGCAAGTTAACAGAGCCAAATGGATCTTAGTAGCTTATGTGAGTGAAATGAACATTAAATTTGTGAACATAGTAGGTTTAAAGGGAGATTAAGAATCCTTTAACAAATACTATAATAAGAAGGGATTTCAAGATCACTATTCTTAAGAAAAAACCAAAGGACAGGGCACACTATAAATTTCTTTGGTCAAACTTCACCAAGTAAACTTTAAAACAACAATTCAGCAAACCCTAGAGAGTAGGGAACTCCTAAATTCTCTAGTTATTCACCTTCAGAGAAAGAAAACATTCAAGATAACATATAAGTGATGATCAAAAAGCAGGGAACTCCTAAATTCTTTAATCAGACTATAAAAGACCTTCAAAGTGACTATTTAAGATGGACTAAATGACAGGGAAAACCATAAACTTCTTCAGCCAAACCCTAATTAGTAAACTTCAAATAAAAGGCCTCAAAAACAATGTTTTAGGCTACACCAAAGGACAGGGCATACCATAAACTTATTTGGCTTGAATCCATTAAACCATTATTAAGACAAAAAGCTAAGTGGAACTAGAGAGCAATCAAGAATTCTCCAATCACACCAAGCAGAGGAAAACATTAGAGCAATAGAAGCAGATAGACTTAAGGTGCCTCTAACAACATATCTTAAGATGAATTTTCTATTCTATTGCAATAGAAAAGATGAAACAATATGAAAATAGAGGGAAATAATTACTAAATTAGAACAAAATCACAATTAACTAGGCTCATAAATCCTATGAATATGCTTGCTCCATTGATGCTCAATTCAAAACAGTCACAAAGCTCCAAAACCAATTTCTTCACAATTCCAAGTCTATGTATATTGAGCTCAACAATCAACCAACAAAATTATGAAGCCTTACATGTAGTATTTAAATACCAAATGATGAATTAAACCCTAAATAGGGTTTTAAAAGTCAATAATTACATAATAAATGCATTTGACCATTGAGACCATCGAAGGCTCAAGGCACAAATATCCCAAACTCATTAAATGCAAAAATAAATTCTAACATAACTCGGATAATTTTAGAGATATTTGTCCTTAAAGCCTTAAAAATGTATTTTTTAATAACTTATTGTGTCTTTTTGTTGACTTTATGGCAAGGGCACAGCTCCATTGGCTGAGGGTGCAGTGCCAAGCCAAACGCGCAATGCCAAAACTAGAAAAATTACCCTTTTGCAGCTGAGATTTGGAGGCCTTCCCGGTGTCCAAATGAGTTCTATGATAGCTCATTGGAAAGCATGTCATATCTAGTTTCCAAATTGGCATTTAGTTTTCAAAATGGAGTCCATTTTCTTGGTAAAAAATCCATTCTCCCAATACTTCTCAGGGCGCAGCGCCAGTGTTGAAAAGAGGGCATAAAGGTGTTTTTTATGTAGTTTTTGGCCTTTTTGAAGGACCAGTTTTTCTCCAAATGACCTGAAATGTTTTGTGGATGATGTATTTTCCCTGAGAATCATGAATATATAAGCCATTCATCATTTTGGTGCCCAAAAAAGAGCGCAACGCCAAAGGGATACATCAACAAGGATATCCAGCTTCACCTTCTCCTTTGCCTCATTTTGTGCTTGAATCTTTGCAAGGGCTCTTTTGAGCTTGGCCCTTGCAATTATGTTCCTCATGGCATAATGTATTGCCATATTTTTCTAAAGGTCAATGTCTCTTTTTTCCTTCTCAAGATGATCCTCTAGGTGTCGTTAAACTCTCTCCTGGCCGAATTCTCTGTCCTGGGCAGTCTCCATAGACGACGCGGTGGGTTGCTAGCAGCCTCTGTCTCTTTCTCTCTCTTTCTCGGCTAAGGCCTTCTTCATCGTTTTCATCAACCTCTTCCTGAGAGTTGTTCCTCATCTTCATTACCATCGAGAAGTGCCCGAAGGTCTCCTTCAACGCATATCCTTGGATTTTCCAGCCTCTTTCAGAGCTCTGATAGCTCTGACCTCACTGATGTTTTTATGTGTCTCTAACTGTTGGTTTTCTACCTCAAGGAAGTTGATCACATTTTTGGCCCTACCAATATTAGCTTGAAGTTCACTAATCTTGGTATATTTTCTTTTGAGCAGCATGTTTGTGATCATCTCCTCATCCTCATTCTCACTGTCAAGGTGAATTAGTTGAAACACTTGTTCAGTTTCATTCTTTTCTTCCTCCTCTTCAACAATGAACCTTTCCTTACCTTTGTTAAGTTGTTTTGTTGATGTAGAAGGTAGGGCCCCTTCCACAATTTTTGGAGAAAACACTTGCTTATGACCTCTTTGATAGGTCAAAGGAAAAGGCTCTATGTCAACCATCTCAGTGTCATCTATCTCACTCCTCTCTTCACTGTTTGATGATGTGTCATGAGATGAGGGTGAAGGGCTGTGGGAAAGTGATGAAGGAGAATCATCATGGGGTGAAGGAAAGTGAGTGAGTGGAGATGTGTGAACAGTAGGAAGTGATGGAGATATGGATTCTGGAGGATGGGATGAGGAAGGTATATCTTGCTGATGATGGCCTTGTGGAGGAGTAAAAACCTCATTGGCAATGAAGGTCTCCCATGGAATTCATTTCTGTTGTAGTTGGTGCATAACAACCATCTTGATAAGAGAATGATGGAAAAGACTTTGCATCTGCTGAGGGTAGTTTCTCTTTTGCACTATGTATGCCATTTTTTCAATGATTCGGTAAAGGTAACAGGGTATGTGCAACATCCTCACTCTAGTGAAGTGCATAAGAAGGCGGATGTGGTAGGAGTAAAGGTGGGAAAACCTTCCTTCACAAGTAAAATGCTTCATTATAATCTTCATCATAGGTGCATATCTATCAAGCAGGTGAGAGAAAGGAAAGATGGATTTGTTGTGGTCCTTATACCTAGGCTTAACGTATGGCTCAAAGTAACTCATGTCAAGTTTATCTTGCTTGAACCATTTCTCCCCTACACTAGGTATACATGTGGCATTGGCAATGGCATATGTGGACAATTCAAAGGTGACCCCTGCAGTATTAAATTGTTTGTCATGCAAGTTAATGATAAATAGTCTAGTTAGCTCAGGGTGGCTTTGCACCTGCTGCACCTTTTCACAAAATTCATATCAACCTACATGTTTGAAACAAGAAATAGTAAGGGGAGATGCCATGAGCTCTCTTGTATTGAGGGGTTCAAATATATTTATCTTGCCTCCCTTGTGATCATGCCTCTTTGGCATCTATGCCTCTATACCACCATCTTCACCCTCTGAGATTGTAAACTCTGCTTTTATAAAATCCTGGAGTGTAAATGGAAATGAGATGAAGGAATGGTAATGAAAAGGTAGCTTTGAAAATGAGGGAATGAGTGAGTGAGGGTATAGGTGTATGAGAATGAGTGAGAGGTAAAACAACTGAATGAAAACCCTCCAACTGTGTAATTACCCTTTCTATCACTCACACTTTGTCTAGGAAGATGAAATGAGGTTTAAACAATGATCTCCAATTTTGAAACTTAGGGTTTGATTAGGGTTTCATTCCATTGATTAAGAAATCACTTAAATTGCTTGAAAATGGGTGTATGTCAGGTAATTACCCTTATCAGTGCTTGAATAACCTGTGGAAAAGACTTGAAGGAGATTTGGAGTGTTTTGAGTGGTTATATCACTTAGAAAACCCTTTTGGCCAAGCACACATCACCAAGGCTGAGGGCGCAGCGCCAAGCCTAGGCGTGCAACGCCAATTATGAGTGCGCAACACCTTTGAAAATGAGCAGGGTGTCTGTTCTAGGAAAGAGCGCAGCGCCACCTTCCAGGCGCGCAATGCCTTGAGAAAATGAATGGGGAAGAAATGTCAAATGCGCAGTGTTGACTTCCAGGCGTGTAGCGCCAAGGCAAAATTGCCCAAATTTAGCTTGAAAACTCAAAATTTCTTCTCCTTCGAATTATCTTGGTCTTTTGAAGGATAACAATGATTCATTGTGTGATATGGGCTTTTTATAGACTCGTACGTTTAATTTGACTTTGAAAACCCACTTTCTAATGTCAAATTCCCTTTTTCTATTCTCACTAACCTTTTTACACTTTTTTCATGCAGATTTGCTGAGGTGATGAATTTGACCTCTCTTTTGCTTCTTGAGGCATGACAAGGTCATTTTGACACCTTAGGGTGATTACACACACTAGCATCTTCAAATTCTTGTGTATTTTCCACATTAAGTTCAACTTAACTTTTCCACCTTCTCTAGCCACTTTCTTAAAAAACCCTAATGGTTTGCAGTCTTTCATAGCAATCATCAGTGTTGTCTTCTAAGTTCTCTATAGCCCTTTCAAGTTCATTCATTTCTGTCCAGTTCACCTCACCTTTTTCCCTATTTCATCAATATTTTCTGCAATACTTTCTTCATGCTTGGCCTTGTATGCTTCCTCCATGTCATCTTCTGCAAGTGGTCTTTGGTTTGGCACTAAACTGGACCATCAAGTGTATAAAACCAAATCATCTTCAAGACTAAGTGTTTCCTTTTCCCTTGCTGTAAGTAG
>JAXQQM020067726.1:0-71721 GCA_034641835.2 Pinus albicaulis
AAGGGTTATCAACTATTTCAGGTGGGTTTGGATTGGGATAAGCTCTTGTGTGAATGGTTCTCAAGCTTAATGTTGGGTGGAGGGCGATTCTTTTGGAACCGTCGGATCTCGGGATGGAATCAACGGCCAGGATCCAATCAAAGGGAAGAAATGGGAGGGTTGACACTCTGATGAACAATGGTGCGATTAGTTTATGACCGTGGGATCTTGGATTAAACACGAACGGTCGAGATCGGATCGGCGAATCGCAATCGCAAAGGGCGAAAGGTGTCACCGTTTGGAATTTGCGATTGCGATTGGAGCGGGAAAGTGAGGGACGTTGGATCAACAGGGGGAATCGACGGTGGAGATTAGATCGGAAGAAGGCAATCGGGGGGTACAGTGGTGACACATTACAAAATTTCCGATTGCGATTGGAGCGGGGATGCAATTGAGCGCCAGCCGTCCGATTCGGAAACAGATCGACGACTCACGCGTAATCGGAGGAGTGGATGGATCGGGAGATCGCAATCGGGGGATATGCAAGACCTTTGCGATTGCGACGGGGCGGGGAGTGCGATTGGTGCTCGGCCGTCGGATCGGAGTAGCAGATCAACGGTGTAGATCACATCGCGGGTCTTCATAACAAAACCCAATCGCATCGGAACTTTTCAAGAAATGAAGGAAAACTCCCATCGCAAACTTCCGATTGCGATAAGCACCTGGGGCCTTTAGCGCTTGGTTCTGGGTGCCGGTTACGTGGGGAAGTGGTTAAGGGGTTGGCGGAAAAGGGGCTGGGCCTTAAAATAAGGTGGAAAGTGGGTTTTTTTCCCATTTTAAGTGCATTTCAAGGCCAATGAAGGATAACGATAAGGGAAAAAAGGGGGAATTAAGCCAAACCAGGGGTGGATGTAGGATTTAAAGGGGATTTTGGGGAGGATTTAAAGGGTAAAGGGGGACTTTGGAAAAGGGGAAAAAAGGGTAAAAGGGAGAGTTCTGCAGAGGTACAAGGGGCAAATAAAGGCCTTTTGGAGCACAATTTTTAATCATCAGTGAGGCTTCTTGACTCAAGAACAGCAGAGGGAAAAAATCAAAGGGAAGGGAACATGTAAAGGCTTCAAGGATGATGTGTTTTCAAAAGAAATGCATTCCTTGAAGGCTCATAAAAAAAATTAGCCCCTTGCTTGCTTGTCAAGGAATTTATAGGGGGCTAACACCATAAACAATCTCTCAAAAGTGAGATGTTGCTACTATACAAAATGTTGAAGAGGTGCTACAACAAAGTCATAGTAGGCATAAATACAACTGGAGATCATACAAAGATATAAAAATAATGATATATTCCTCAATGGATGCTACACATATAGATCTAGGCTCTATATCATCCTTCCAAGCCAACCCAAGAGGGTTTCCAGAAATAAATCAAAATATACAAATGTAAGATGTAACCCTAGGGCTGAAGGTTTTCTGCAACAAATGAAATGAGAAGATATAGCTGAAGCTGATGTATAATGAATTATCTCTTCTCCAATAGACCCTCTGGATGAAAGGATGTCCCCTCCACTGAAGAAATCTACTCCCAAAACATATACTGTAACTACCCCTGCAACTCCTCCCTAAAATAACACAGATCCAGACTGAAACTATGTTGTAGGGGATTATATCACCTTGGCATGATGAAAAATATGTCAATAAATCTTAGGGGACTTCTTTACTAGCCTCCCAATGGAAGGAAACCTTCCTCCACTGAAAAATAGCTCAGAAAACACCCAATAAAATCATCCACTGCTGCACCCTGTAACACAACACAACTCTAAGCAGAAACTGCGCTGTTGAAGAAAGTTGTAGCTTGGCCAAATGCAAAAATGTGGAAATGTAGTGCAAATACTTCTCCTGAGTAGACACTCAAAGTCCCCCGAGGATGAAGGTGGGATTCCCACTCTGGAACACCCTTGTGCTAAACAACACTGCAATCTTAGCTAAACAATTGAAGAGAGCCACAAGTCTTAACCGACCATAAAAGAAATAATAATCCAATCATGCCCACAATGGCTACCATCCCATTCCTTATATTCTTGGTGAAATTCCTCACCTTGGGCCCCACTCATTAAAGCCACTACTTCCATGCATGTAGTCTCCCTCCAAAACTGTGTTGTCCCTCAACGAATGCCACTCCTTCCATACCAGTGTTATTGATTTGGTCAAAGTTGACCCAGTCTTCATGCTCCATCCCCGTTTTACACATAATGGTCTTCAATCCAGATATTTAGATGACCTCCATTCACATTAGGAGTTCTTTAATTCCTACTAAGGAGATTTATGGGTCTCCATACCCTCTTATTCTTCTAACTAAGAAGCAAAATCAAAATTTAATATTTCTATTAGTTGTATCCTAATTTAGGAATATTACAATCTACATGCCTCTGAATTGTGTTATAATGAGGCTCAAAGGCCTTTTTATTATTTAGAAACATGGGAAAACCCTAAACAACCAAAACCTAATGATAGGTGATGGAACATCAAGAGTTTTTGGGCTCTATTGGGGTTAGTTGGGTAGTCAACTTCCCAGGGTCGTAACTTGATCATATTACCTCCATTTGGTGCATTCGATATATCGTCAGAAAGATCTCTCTGAGTACTATAGGTTTTTCCATAGACCCCTGCCTAGGGCCATAGTCCCACTACGGTGCTCAAAAAAATGTTGTTTAGGGGGTCAAAAAAGCTCTAGAAGTTTAGGACCCTAAAAACTGCTAAAAATAGTAAATGCTGCTATAAACAAGGAAACTCATGAAACCGACTAAAGGTCTAGGTGGAATAGGTGGATGGCCACCAATATCCACCTGGACCATTTTGTTTCTTATTACACCCCTCTAAAGATGCCTTACCTCTTATTGACTCTTATATAGACTTATTTTCTCTTAAAAATAGCAAAACATACTTCTTGTTGGAATTAGTAAATTTCTTGGCATGGTTGACACTTACCAACAAAATTATGGACTTGACTCTGTGCACATTGATGGTGAATTATTTACCATCCCTAACGAGATGGTACTATTTGGATCTCTGCATGAATCTTGCATCTCACATGTACGTGTAGGGACTTGGAAACACGATTCAATCCAGCATTTAGATATAATTTAGAAATAAGCTCAATGCGGGTTTAACATAAAAATACATAGTTAGAGCAACATGGGAAATTGGATAATTTATTCTTCAAAAGAGGATCTAGTTATAAACCAAGAGGAAGCTTGAGAAATTGCGAGAGACAGGACAAGAAAAAGTTGAGCAATATTGAGAGAAAAACAAGAAGAGAAGATTATCCACTTCAACTAATTGATGAAAATATAGGTAATTTTTTGTCTCAAATTTCATATTACTTGCTGCATATTGTATGCATTAGGAAATATGATTAAAAAAAATGAAACCATGGATAATGAAACAATAGAACCAAGATAAAATGAGCAGAGTCAGTAATAACATGCATTTAAAAATCGAGATGCAACAAAAACCAAAAAAATTCACTTGGTGTGATTAATGGTTCATTCGAAATCGAAAACCACTTGAGAAGTGAGAATAATATTCCATTGAAAACTGTGAACCACCTAATAATTGTAATGGTTGAGAGTAACCCACAAAAACTAAGGAAATTATTTAACAAACAAATTGTTACATTTCCATATTATTTACATGAATTATAGTTCATGACAATTTTTACAATAGGGATTAGAAAAAAAGGTTTTCACATAGGTGCTCCAAAACCTAGAAACAATAGTTTGATTGGAGCTCAATATCCTTGTAGAAGTTAAAAGGGAGAAAACGTGGCAAGATCTAAAAGGAGCAAGAGTATCCCTCCTTCCAGTGTGCATGTTGAGAAGACATTATTTGTTAAACATATAACAACATGAAATACTTGTGACATCCATCATCATAACATAATGGTTCCTTGAATCCTAAATGATAATCCCTACCTTTTGAACACATCACAAGTTTCTTCTTGCAATCCTCATGAAGGTCATGAGGATTTTTTCAATTGTGTTCAAAGACATACAAA
The DNA here is from genome assembly GCA_034641835.2 of Pinus albicaulis. NCBI lineage: Eukaryota > Viridiplantae > Streptophyta > Pinopsida > Pinales > Pinaceae > Pinus > Pinus albicaulis. The sequence continues at coordinate 4,031 of JAXQQM020067726.1, forward strand.
GTGTAGTGTAGATATGTGCTTGCACAAAAATGAGTTTATTATTGCATATCACTACAATTATCCACAATAGGCTCATGATTAATCAATATTATTCATATAGCATAAATGAAAAAGAAATATTAGCTTGCATGTACTGATGATATGCTAAATGTTTACAATTTTAATCTTCTTATTATATGGAAATTTAATGTTTATTTTTAGCTAGTTGTTTCCCAAGATGTACTCATGAAATTTATTGAAAAGTATGTTTCAAAAGTCAGAAAGAGGTTATAAAGTTTTCAAGATATGATTAAAATAATTGAAAACACATAAGACATTGGATATCATTCTTGTGTGCATAAAAACGGCTCCTTTTAGAAACATATGGTTTTTTACTCCTCTAACCCCTCCCTGTGGGCTACTTAATTGTTGCGCTAATATCCATGTATATTCTCCAAAGAAAAACACTCAAATCATGTGTGGCCCCCTCTTCACCACAAATGATAACAATGTATCCATTGTTGATAAGACGAAGCATATTACTTGTACTCTAAATCCATTAAGATATCTATCTAAATTTCTTTTTGTTTCCTTATTTTAAATTGCCTTCTCATACTTCGCATCACACACTTGTTCCACTTTTTGTTTGGAATTGTGAAATTATTTTTAGTTATGATAAGTTATTACTTTAAGAAAGGTCTTCTTATGAGTGTTTTATGGTAATTTTAGCTATAAATTTAACACTAAATGATACGGTGCTTCTAATGAAGAAATGTTTTTTCCAATTAATTTCATCTTGAATAGTGATTTTCAAATATTAACATACTTAAAAACTAGTTGAATAGGCTCCTTATCGTATGGAGTGTGTATTTATGTATTGTATGTTTTTTAGTCACACATTATCTTATAAATATTTGTGGATATAGATTTTTTTTCCCTCATGAAATCAACTTTGCCCTTTAATTTGGTAATCACCAGCTTGATTTTTCAAGAATTTTCCATTCTCTCAAATTCAAAATATTCTCCATATCATTCGGTTAGTAATAATTTCCTCATTATGTATTTAAACTTCCTATATAAGAATAATTTTTTTTTTTTTTATGAGCCTTTAGTTCAACAACCTTGAAAATTATTATAAAATATCTTCTTCATTAACTTTGATATCTTTATCCTCTTCTCATTTTTTATCCACTCTCTTTGGCTTGTTTAGTTTTTTATTTACTCTCCAATTCTTATAACTTTAGTCTTAACACCTATTATTTTTTAACCATTTTTCTCTTTCCCTCTCATCTCACAATCCATTTTAGTTGACATTGGATTTTAACTGAAATGTTTGTTGAATGAGATATATGAACAAAAAAATTAATATCATCATTGATGTAGGGATCAATTTTAATTTAGGATTTATATAGTCTTTTGAATAAATGAAATTTTTTTGCAAAGAAGAATTAATTTTGAAAAGTTCAAACTATTCACTTGGTCAATGTGACTTGTTGTGAAACCAAGCAAAGATTCAAACTTTTTCACTAGTAAAATTTGGGGTTATAGAAAAATGGCTCATGTTTATCACATACCCTTCAATCCTATGCCAAAATGGTTAACTTTTTTCATTTTATAAACATGTGTTGGGGGGAGAGTGAAGAGAGATGATTGCTTGTGGGACTAGATTACTTAGGAAATAGGTATATTGAAGTGTATAAAACCCTAATCACTTTCATTCTAGTCAAATTCACAGTTATTTTATTGGTACACAAATTAGGCCCCCTTGAGGGTTTAATTTCATACCTTTTAATTCTTTATATGTTAAGCATGTAACATTTCATACCTTATTTAATTGTTCACATGTTAAGCATGTAACATTCAGGAGAAAAAATATGGGAAACTACAAAAATAGTTGTGGTTTATTAATGTAGCTAATATAAAGTGAGGATTATGATACTAAACAATATTTCCACTATTTATGCCATAAGTGTGAAGAATAATACTATTGAAATAAGTGGATCAAAATCCAAGGGAAATATGAAGCTGATTAATGAAAATTTTGAAGAGTTAATGCTACTATGAAGAGAAAATTTTCAATGTATTCAAACAAAAACATAGCAATAACAAATGGTTCCATGGGCTCTTGCACAACCAATGAATGTATCTACCTTGATTCTAGTTACACATGTTATCACTTCACCGACTCTCCGAGGCTAAGAAGAGACTAGCAAAGGTAACCACAGACCAATATTTCGTCAAGTAGCTAGCGCTACTAGGCAGGACAGTGATCTCTCCATGAGATCATAGCCAACATGACTAGATAAAGAGGATTTCAGGCTAGGTATAGTGGTTTGGTTGAATAATGTTTAGGTGATGGATGGTAAATAGGTCATAGAAGAAGTAGGTAAAGGAAAATAAGGATCAAAATTGCAGAGATCTGATGGGGCAAGGTAGGTAAGCACTTTAACACATTAAGGTATCTTTATGGAGTGGTTTAGACTACTAGGGTTTCAGAAAGAAGCATTGGAAACATGAATTCTTTTCAATTAAAAGAAAGATGAAACAAAAATGTAACTTAGGAATAAATTAGATACAGATATGGCATGAATATGGATATCAAAATACATTCAAAAATTTGCAAACATAAGAAGAAATAATGTCAAATCAGATTACCACAGGTATCTCGTCAAAATAGTTGCAACTCGACTTGTTATTTCTTGCCAAAAGTGTGATTAGAATAGTGTTAAATGATCAAATTCTACAACATCCAACCCTTGCAATGATAAAGGAAATGAAAGATAGACAAAAAAACGACTTCTCCTACTCTCAAGGTTGAATCCATGACTTGTGGAGATGATGCCCAAAGTACTCAACTAGAATCCAAGTGATTATGAAGGTTAACCAACTCATTCTTATCATTCATGAAACTAATTCACTTTGATCAAAATTACATATTTACATGATCTATCTACCCCTAGTAACTATGTATGACATAATTACATCTACATTTCATCATTACATCATTAAAATTTCATTTAATCCATCCATTAACTGATTTTTTTTAAATTATGGAGAAAATAGAAAACTACAAAAAGCACAATGTTCTTGGAAAAAATGCAGCGTGCCTAGGAAAAAGCGCATCGTGGGCCTTTAAACTAATTTTTGATTGCCTTTCCGAAGTCCAAATTGAGCCCAAGATGGCTCATTGGAAATATCTTCCACTCTAGTTGTTAACACTATCCTCAAGCATTCAAAATGGTTGAGTGAAGCTCCTCAAAAATTGAATCTCCTAATACTGCTCCAAAAGCAAGGGGAAGGTCTAAAAAAGGAGGCAGAAAGGTGGGTTTTGAGAGGTTTTTGACCATTTACACCTGTCAAAAAATATTTTTTTTTATGTGCCAGTAGTCAAAAGTTTATGTAGACATCATTATGAATCCAAAATCCGTAAACCACTTCTAATTTGGATTCCTCCACAAAATGCGCAGTGTGGCCCACACTGTGCTTTTTGCAGGCTAATTGTGCAAAAAGTCTGTCAAAATTTGCACAAATTCCCAAAAACTCGATAAATTGCCCAAATATATTCAAATTTGGTAGATGAAGTGCTGATGAGGTGTCTCAAACAATCAATGAGGCACCAACAATAATCTCAATTTTTCCCTCCTCCTTCAACTGATTGATCCTGATGTTGCAAATCATATTTCTAGTGATGTATATTTTTGCCATGTGTCTGAGAATCTCATTGTCCTTGTTGCCCTTATGGAGGAGATTCTCAAGGTGGATGTTAAATATGTCAAGCCAAACTTCTCTGTCATCATTGATTTCCTTTTCAATTCTTTCCTCAAAATTGAGTTTCTCTGCCTCATGTTTCTCTTGCTCCAAAGCTCTCTTAAGACCTCTTGTTTTTGGTCTTGTCTCAGTGTTTTGAGTCTCACCATGGTCAGACTCATCACATGCCATCAATTCTTTACCTTTGGTATCTTTTCTCTTTTCATTTAGAAGCTCTAACTCCATGAGTACTTTTTTGTCTTTTAGTTGCTTCTTTTCTTGTTCAAGGAAGAATATGACAAATTGTGTTCTAGCCATGTTGTCTTGCAATTCTTTGATTGTAGCATATTTCTCTTTAATGATCATATTTGATGCTTCATGATCATCTTGGACATATAATTCCACCAAGTCAAACTCTCTTTCCTCCTCATTAAGGTCTTCCTCCTCTTGATCAACTGCCTCTTTCTGCTTTTGATTTACCTGCTTTACTGATGAAGAAGGCAAAGCCCCTTCCACAATATATGGAGAAAACACTTTCCTAGGTCCCCTCTAGTAGGTTTTGACCTCTTTGGTCCCTTTGAAAGTTTTGGTTTCTTTGTCCTCTTTGGTCTCTTTAGTCTCTTTTACCTCTTTGGCCTCTTGGTCCCTTTCATTGTAGCCCTACTAGATTTCCTAGTCCTCTTGTGAGGAATTGATCTTGTTGGTGGAATAGGTATAGCATATTGAATTGGACCTACAGCGAAGACATCAGCCTCAATGAAGGTCTCCCATTATATTTTCAACTAATTAAGGTGGTGAAGGACAGTGATTTTAATCAGAGAGTGATGGAAGAGGTTGTTCATCTGAAGCTCAAAATCTCTATTTCACACAATGTAGGCCATTTTATCAATGCTTCTGTACAAGTAGTAGGCGATCTTGAGAAATTTCATCCTATATGCATGCGAAAACTAATGTGATAGATGTATAATATGGAGAATATTCCCTTGCAAGTGAAGTATTTCATGATTATTTTTATCATGGGGGAAAATATGCCCAACAACTGACCAAAAGGAAAAACGTTTTGACGTTATCTTTGTATGGTGCCTTGAGGTAAGGCTCATACAACAGGACATCCAAATCCTTAGTCTTAAACCATTTTCCCCCCACATTGGGTATCTCTATTGCTACTACAATGATATCAATGGAAATGGTGAAATTTACCCCTGTTATAGTCACTTGGTTGTTTTGGATGTTGCTGATGAAAACCCTGGTCAAAGTAGGACGGCTTTGGAGTCTTTGTACCATCTCACAAAATTCAAAGAAGCCTACATGCTAGAAACATATGACAACTAAGGGATATGCCATTAATTCCCTAGTGTCTTTTGTCTCTAATCTCAAAATCCTCCATCCTTTTTTATATGTTTTCTTGTCTTCTTTTGTGGAATTTCTTTCCTCCTCCATTATGTTTCTTTCTTCCTCCATTATGCTCGGTTTGTCTTTAAAAACCCTAGGGAAGAAAGGGAATAGGAAATTAGGGTTAGTGGATTGTGATGGGTAAGGGGAAATTTGAGCTAATGTATGAAGGGATTATGGAGCTTAGGGAAGTAATGGGAGGGTGAAATAGTTATAGAAATAGTGTAGGAAATTTTAATTACAATGAAGTGTCTAGTTTCCTAGGAAAGAACAACTAGGGTGATAGGGTTTAGGAAATAGGGCTTGGGAATGGAAAATGAGTGAATGTAATTGTAATGGTGAGTGAGTTAGGTTTTAGGGAAGGTGAATGGGTCCTGGAGAGAGTAATTAAGTTTGTAAATTATGAACTAGGGTTTCAATTTCTCAAAACATGGCATAAAATTTAATGGAGGGTATACACCATGAAATTGAAACCACAAGCTAAAAGGAGGGGCTATGGATGTACCACTTACTTGAAAATAGTTGTAGAAACCCTGAATTGATGATGAGAACCTCTGAAATGAATTTTAGGGACCATGGATCCCTTCTAAAAAAAGCGCAGCGAGTTGAGGAAAAGCGCAACATGCCCACTACAAAAGTGCATCACCTGTGGAAAAGGCGCAATGATGGACCCTAAACTTGGTTTTGTGAGGAAAAAATTGGTTTTTTGGTTGGGAAGCTTGGAGAGATCGATGATGAAGAGTGAAAATGAGTAACTTTTGGTCTTTGAGGGCCTTTTATACTTGGATAAATATCATTAAATAGACTTGGACCCACATATCCTTTTCTCAAAATCAACTTTACATTTCTTTTTACCTTTAACATTTGAACTAATATTTGAACTTTAAATTTTGATGGCTTAGGAAAATTGATGGATTTTTGGAACCTTGATCATTTGCTAATGGAACCTTCAGTATTGCAGCTACTTGGAACTTTGAAGTACTTATTACAAATTAGGAACATACATTAAATTTTGCTTTGAAATCAAATTTACTGATGAAATTTATTTATTGTCACTCCTTCATTTGTTGGACTTTATGTATGGAATGATGATTTGATGACCTTGGAACCCTAAGACCTAATGGATACTCTATACTTAATGAATGGAAATGAATGAAATGATCATGACACTTCATTAATGATGGCACACTCAGCAAAGAGGTGAAATGACTCAGCAAGTAGTAAAATTTTGAAAGGAGTGAGATCAAACCTAGATCTACATCGAGTGGAAATTTTTTTTCATGATGAACTAATGGGATGAAAAAAATTTCAAAATGGGACCCTAACAAGACATGATAAGAGTCTATTTGATCACTGGTGGTAGGATGCAAAAACTGACACTAACAACATCAATCTCATGGGATGAGAGAATTTGAAATATATATACGAAGACCCTAGATCTACATCCAGTGACCAAATTTTTACATGATGGCGTAATGGGATGAAAAAATTTCAACATGGGACCCTAACAAGACATGATAAGAGTCTATTTGATCACCGGTGACAGGATGCAAAAAATGGCACTAACAACACCAATCTCATGGGATGAGAGAATTTGAAATGGTGTTGTTAGTGTCAGTTTATATATATAGATATATATAGATATATATGCATATGGCCAAACACTAACAACACCAATTCAAATTATCTCATCCCATGAGATTGGTGTTGTTAGTGCCATTTTTTGCATCCTGTCACCGGTGATCAAATAGACTCTTATCATGTCTTGTTAGGTTTCCATTTTGAATTTTTTGTCATCTCATTAGGTAATCATGAAAAATTTTGGTCACTGGATGTAGATCTAGGGTCTTCATATATATATATATATATATATATATATATATATATATATGAAGATTAGTGGAAAAAATATACCTTAGAAATGGTAATATTCCTAAGATAATAATTGAATAATTGTGTAAAATTATTTCTTTAAATGTATTCTCAAATTAAATACTGGAAACCTAAACTTGGTAGTTATATTTATCAAGCTCTTTATAATTTGTTATTTATTGGTATTAGGATTTTTCTTTTTCTCACTTCAATTTTTATTGATTTGTTTAACATATATGCAACAAAATACACTATGCTCTCAAGATTCAACATAAATATATGAAACAAATGCATGCTCAGTCTCCATAAACATTTCAAGAAGAAATTCAACACATATTGGATATATTTTCATTGAATTATCTAATTTTAAGACATGTTGTAGAGCATAATTTTTTTTTAATTAATTGTTGGTATTGATTATGGTAAATTGGAATATGAAATACTATTATATCATATCCATGAGTAGGGAGCCTAAAAAATCCTTAATCAACAGGTTGAAAAAAATTCCTGAGAGAAGTGACATCATGATAGTAGGAGGTAAAACCCAATGTATGATGGTTACTGAAATTACTTAGCGGCTAAGAACCAATTTAGTTCTAAGTCGATCCTATAATGTTCGAGGGCCAATTACTTCTCCCTCGTTTGATGAAGTCACCATAGTGACTATTCTTAGGTAAATTATCTTACCCCATAGGTGACTGTTGTGTGAAGCAATGGTACCTGGATCGAATTTTGATACATTTTTGTACCTTCCCAAGAATCCATCATTATAAATGGTTTTCACCAAGTACGTGAGTACCGTCCATGTAATGGACTTGAGACCCATGTCGGTGGTAGTTGGAAAAAAGGTTCTATTGATTTGCATTGAGTGGAAAGGACGCATAGGTGTCTTGGAAAATTTATTTTCTTTTTGCGTGGATGTGTGGATTTCAAAGTACCTAAGACCATTTTATAGCACTTTTATTGCATTTATTACATAAGTTTTTCTTTTCATATTAAATAAACACATGTATAATATTTTTGAAATTAAAATGTATCTGCCTGGAATCTCCCTAGAGTCAATTTAGCAGTCATCATTATGGACCTTGGCCCAAAACGCTGATCTTGAAGACTTCAATGTCTTCCTCCCATTGAAGGGGGATTTTATCCCCTTACAAATCACAAAAGGTAATAACACGCACACCCTATCAAGAATTTGTAGTTGGGTTTGATTTACTCATAGTATCATTACTTCAAAATGTTCAATGGACTCCCCCTCAATCACTTTATACTATTAAATACTTATGATTCACTCACTTTTATATCTTTTATTCCACTATGCAAGACTGGAAATTGATCAACCACATGAGAAACAAATTTTTCCCTATCAAGTTGGTAAACCACTAGAGGAACAATATGTGCCTTATCAAACTTACCAACCACCACAATAATGGGCCGCACCCTCTCAAGTTGATAGGATAATAAGGAGTTTTAGTGGTTTGGAGGGTGGTGGAAGGTTTGCAGAAAATTTGGATGCAAGAATAAGAGAGGACCTTGGGGAACCTATTCCAGATCACATAGTTATAGAGCATGTTAGTAACATTACTCAATATTATTTGAGAAACATTTGGTTGTTTCACAAGCTTAGATACTACATGGGTTAATCAAACATAAGAAACTAAAACATGCCACAAATATTTTGGGTATCCAAGATGCGAAAAGAAGAAAGACACGTGTGAATGTCACTAAAAATATATCAAACGAATTCTTTATGTTTGTAAAATCAATAAAACCCTAGATGTTCGAGTTGCTTGTAGGGAAATTACAACTAATATTTTTGTACCAAATACATATATATATCAAATGTTAGAAAAAAAGTTGAAATTTCTCGATGTATCGAGAAAAAAATTTCACAAGCATACCAAATTCAGGGTTCAAGTAAATGAAAATGATGAAGCTGCTTATTAGGCTCTTATCACCAGGAAACCCTACTAAAACAATATTACAGTAGGAACTATACCCCTTGTGGTATATTTTTGGGAGAGTCATTCTCGTGTTATTCCAGATGAAAAGCATGTCGTGTGACATCACCTATGTAAAGGTGAGTATGTAGATCATGCTAACAAAAATATAGAAATGATCGAAGTTGCACTATTTGAGGAATTTCAAGAAAGAAATCCCTATGTCAAGATATCCATAAGCATGTTTTAAAAATTGAAACCATAGTTTATTAAGCCTAATAAAAACCATGACACATGTTGTTTAAAATATCACATTACATTCCAACTTCATTATGACACATTCTAGGAATATTACAAGAATAATTGGAACAATGACCCTCCTCCTCCCACAATATGTTATTTTATTTAATCATTATTGCGCAGAAGGGAACCAACAAATTTGTTTTACAGGAAAATATGTATAGGTGGGAGAATATGCACTGAATGCGGTGATTTTTCATTGTTTCATAGGAACTTTCCTATTGATCCCAACCAATCTAGGATGTCATATTTCATGGTCACATGGAAGTGATATGAGTATCTCATGGTAAATAAACCATGTTCTTAAACTATGGCCCCTAGGAGGATAAATAATGTTAAGGATGAGATTACTATTTCAGAATTTATGGTGATGCTTTAGAACGATATCTATAAATTTGTCTAACACTCGCATAGGTCCAGGTGGTAAGATAATGCATTTAAGCATTCTAATGAGGTATTCAATGTGTTTAAGCATTCTCATGAGGTATTCCAACCAAGAAAAATCTTATTAGTGGTATACTTTATCAATAATTACACATTTTCTCCTCAGATAGAGATACAGTGTGAATACTATCACTCATACAAAGTTTTGATATTCGTACATGTTCTATACAAACATGCACAATAGAATGTTGGTTTATGGATAAAAATAATGAGTCACCTGATGTGATAGAGGAGTATCACTTCTACATCAGCAATTATCGTGAGCATGAAACATTATTTGTGCAACATTTCTTTGGCCTGATTTATGAATCATTCAAAAATAATGACATATCGTTTAGAAATCATTCTATTTGGTCATATGGTTGTAGGGGGTATTTCAAGTCATCACACGTTTTTTATTGGTTGAGTTGACTACACAAGGAGACAAATATTTAACATACATAGGGTTAAACATGACATGGAAAGGGTGAGCATGATGGTGAAAGTTCTTACATGAAACAAGCACTTAGGAGGTACCAAATGAGCCATTATGCATATCGACTCAAACCATCAATACAGGTGGTCAATTAGTGCAGATCCCATTTAGGACATGAAGGTCATAGATCCATTAGGCATGTGTGTTGGTTCTTATGGAATGTTGAACTTCACGATGCGAATTAATCAATTCCTTGGTATTGTAATATTATAAAAGACAAAAGGGAATTACATAGTGTGAAGTAAAGACATGGGGGAAATGTTTTCCAACGAGATAAGAAAACTTGCAATATTTTTGATTTTTTCATTGGTGTATATGGATGTAGACTTGTTCAATGTGAAAAATACAGGTATGTGAAAGGATGGAAATATGTCCCTCTTAATCTTAAGGGACCTCATTCTATTCTGATGTAGTAAGAGATTCAAGCGGAAGAGGCCACAATTTCACTTCATCATAATCAAGTGTCTGATGTAACAAACCTTGGTTGATTTTCCATGTAAATAAAATAATACTAAGGTCATGGGATGCATAGTGCCAATTGAATGGTGGGTAAACATTATAGTAGGAATCACTTACAGTTTTTTAATAACTATGGAAATTGGCAAAGGAATTGGCAATGGAAAAGATGAAATAATTGGCATGTAATTATGAAATAAAGGAAAATAGGAGAAAAAGGAGATGAAGATACATAAGAATATTCTTGGAAGGGAAATGATAGAGAAACAAAAGTAAAATTAAGAAAAAGGAGATATCAATTATAAAAAGGCACCTGAGAATTAGTTGGCAAATTTTTCTTAGCTTTTGGTCAGTTTTGGCTTAGATTAATTTCAAAGAGAGAGAGAGAGAGAGAGAGAGAGAGAAAACAAGCAAGCAAAGGAAATAAAAGGACTAGCAAAGGAAGGTAAAGGACAAGCAAAGGAAATAAAAGGACTAGCAAAGGAGAAAATTTGATCAACAAATACAACATGAATATCTTACAGGGAACATGTTGCATGTGTAATTTCCTTTTTGGGATGTGAATGCATGGTACATGCATTTGATTATTTGGTTCATTTATTTTCACTGGCATGGGGTTTTCCTAGATTGAAAGTGGTTTCAACCTTTCCTTATGATTTCCTGGATAACTATGGTGTGATGGGATTCATTCTTGGTTGAGATTTGGATTGCTGCAAGGTTTTGGATCCAGTTGAGGTGGTCCTAGGAGAATCCCAAGGGTTTGGGGTGGACACGGTTTTCTTTGGGAAGCCATCAACAAGTGGGTGGAGATAGGAAAATACCTCTTGGTATGGTCAAGGAATTCTAAGGAATATAATCTCTTTTTGGATTTGTGATATCGACACCAGTTTAGGTGAGATCACCGTAGCTTGAGGGTGGAGGCGGTTTAACCTCTGGAGCCCCTATTTTTATATGTATTGGTTTATCCCATATTCATGCTTGGCATATGGCACAGGGATGATTGGATGAAAGAGAGATTTGGTTCAACCCAATATATGGTTGGGTGGTATGTGAAAGTCCCTGATTTGGTTGGAATTTTCATATCTTAATATGAGTTATTTTTCTATTGTGATCTATGAAAATTTGTACTTATTATTATGGTGACATTATAGTTTATTTTTCATGGTTTCTATTCTGGTTATATGCATCGTTATATTATGAGTTCTCACTAAGGATCTTGTTGATGATTTGATAATCTATTATATGGTTGATAAATGCATGAGCTAAAAAGTGTTAATGCAGATAGCTTGAGATGGAATATAGCCTTCTTCATAATTCTCATATGAAGTTTAGAATTTTATGATTATATATGCATTCATGACCTATAACTTCTATGTATATAACATGCTTTATGAAATGTCTACAATGTATTATGCATGTCTAGGTTAATATCTTGCTCAAGTTTTTAATGGTTGGTATTTTTATCATCTTAGTTGTGTTTCTATAAATTTATAGGCAGTTATGGGAAGTGATATGGAGGATAGGTTGAAAACGTGGCATAGATCGCGCCAAAACATGCACAAAATTAGGGATTTTGGGTCATAACTACTTGCAGGAAAACTTATGGGTGCAGTTGGAGCCTCATAACCATATGCACGGTGTGTCAAGGGTACATTTGGGGTGTTAGGATTGTCCAAGATAAGTTATAGCTTAGGATCTGATCATCAAAGTTTGTGGTATGACTTATGGGTGATAAAGTGATCCTGAGAGGTATCAAAAAGTTTTTGGTTTGTTTACCCTGTAGAGCTTGTAAAAGGGGGTAAATGTGGGAGCGGGCATTATAGGGTGGTACCATCACTAGACCTCAAGGTAAAATAAAACCTTCATACATGTTTATATGTTTGGCATGCATAAATTATGGTTAATGGTTGCTATATGCATTGTGATTATGTGCATGTTTGTAATTCTATTGATATTGTGGTTACATGCATGATATATGCTAGTTTATTAGTGCAGTTATATGCATGTTCATTGGTTAGTCATGCATGATAGTTAAATTTTGGTTGTATGCATAGTGGTCATATGCATGATGATTATTGTTATTGTGGTTAAGTTCTTGATATTATTATGTATCGTGCTAATATGGATTGAGTTTTGCAGATGTGATAGAATCCCCTGAGATACATTGAGTTACTAATTTGATTATGTATTCTATTTGGTTTATATAACATGGTATGATTGTAGGAAACAAAAGATTGAATATTAGTGGACTACAGTTCGGATGACTCTCCATACATTCATGAAGAGATATTGGTCGTATGGGAGAGATTAGTTGAGAAGAAAAAAAGGATTATTCTCCTAATCTAATAGAATTTAATGCAATTATTCTTCACAGTATTTCATATTTGCAGAAGCAACAAAAAATGGGGATCAATCTTGGACATGAGGAAAATATAAATGGTGCAGATGGAAATAGGTCTCAAAAGGGGTTCAATTTGGACAAAGATGATATAGTTAGAGGTGGCAGATCGTTGGATACACCTAACAAATAGGTTAGCACTCATTACCGCTATCATATGTATAGGAGTGAGAAGTGATATATACCATAAGAGTTGAAGAAAGCCAAGCCTCCTACGTTTGATGGAGAGATCAAGAAAACAAAATCTCTGGAAAGCATTGTTTCTCAGAATGAAGAAGTTTTGAATATTGCATGATTACTCAGAGAATATGAAAGCCAATATAACTACCTTTAGCCTCAAATGGAAAAGAAAAAAATTAGTGGGAAGACATGAAGAATGTCATTAACATTTAGATAAGAGGAGTTGATTTCAGATGATTTTGAGAGATTCTTCAAGAATAAGTACTTATTTGAGGGGTAATATGATAGAAAGGCAAATGAGTTATATGATCTCACGATGTAGGTGACAAGGAAAATGTGTCTCTGTACAATAATTTAAATGCAACAAAGAGAGGACATGGGTCTCATCTTGTGGAGCATCAAAGTAAAGGAAATGATGAAGAAACATTGCAATGTTGAACCTATGATAGAGATCATCATAGGAAGTATTTCCCTTTCTATCAGAGTGGTACAATGAATGTGGGGTCAGCCTAAAATATACAATTCTTAGGAGGCACAAAAATTTGGGGATGTAGATCAAATCATTCCATGAATCTATGCAGCAGTTGATAACAGGCATGCATCTCACCAGGTATCCATCATCGAGGTGGTAGTGGAACCAGGGGGGAAGTTATAGGAAAAGCCTCAATTCATTTTATAGTGAAAGGAGCACATGCTCTATGACCAAGAAATAGAGTAAGTTACAGTGTGTGGATGCACTTTTGGGCCAAGGAAGCTACTTGGAAGAAGGTTGATCATATGCAGGCATAATAAGAGGTTTTAAATTATATTTAGATTCATCAAGGGAATTGAAATACCTTGAGATATGATATTTTCAGATGTTAAGTTGCAGGGCAGCATGCTTATTACAACAATGTAATGTAATTGGTATATTTTTATATATATTTATTCACTCAAATTTTTCTATTTATGGCAGTGTGATGCGGGGAATTGCATGGCAAAAGAGGCTTCCATGAAATATTAAAGAAGGCTTCCAATGAGATTTCCCTTCGAAGCACTTGGAACCATGGGGGTTGAGTCATGGTGTCTGTTGAGAATCTTGTGCTTTTGGTATTTTGTGATTTTTTTTGCTTGATTTTTATTTTTTATTTTGTTTGGTGCATGTCCATGACAATTTATTTGTGGTGTTGTAATGTTCTTTGGTTTTCCTTTTTTCTTTATCTTTCCTTTTACATTTCAAGGGTCTTGGGAATTAGTTGGGAAAGAGGAAAGTTAATGGATCACAGAGAGAGTTGAATGAAACCCAACATGTAATATAAGACCCAAATGAATCCCGATGCATGAATAAAGAATAGCTGAAGGCAAGAATATGATATCAGGTTGGGGAGATTGGGTCAATTGGGATAAATTGATAGTGGCAGAAAAATAATGAGAAATGTAACAAGAAAGGTAAAGTAAATGGATTTGAGGCATCATATGCATTGTCTAAGTTGGGAAATGTTGTTCTCGATATTTTCCATGCATTGCATAGATAAAATAATTTCTTTTAACCTTGACCTTATGAACATTGGTAAATATATATATTTGTCTATGTATGTGTGTGTGAATTCCATTGTCTGACAGGGTTGTCATGTATTATTCTTGTGGAAGAAATATTGTTTTATGTAGATGAATGGCATGAAAGGTTCTTGGTTTTATAAGGAATCAAGTGGGTAGAGTAGCCCTCAAAGGTCCATGAGCTTAGTATCATATGGATAAGATTCTGATATTATGTGTTTATAACTATGCCTATGTTGATGTTATGGAAGACATTGTTGAAGGTGTTTGTTGAAGGTTCCCATGTTTTGGCCAGATTGGCAAGACCAAAAGATGAGACAACATAGAACCACTTTGGAACCTCGGGATCTAGCCCTCCTGGGTTCAGAGAGGGATCTCTCTATGATATGTCAAAGGTATAACTTTGGAGTTCAGTTTGAAGGTATTAGGCTAGGTATGAAGCATAGGGTTTGTTTGTTTGATTAAGAGTTTGGTTGTTGGGAATCAGGAAAGAAGAGTCCAATATAAGGCAAGGGTGAGCATAGAGTAAACTAGGCAAAGGTAGATAACTCAGAGAACATCAAGGCCATTGGGAAATGGAGTCAAGAAAGGGTTTACTTGTTGTTCAATGTGCAAGCTTTCAGTTGGGCTAGTCATCTCAATTATCTGGATCTTTAGAGATATTGGGTGGAATGGAACATTAAGGACTGAAAATGAAAGGAGGAGAACCATCTAATCCAGTCTATAGATCAGGTCAGAGGTCATTTAACTCCAGACCTGCTTGGACCAAATCAGAGGCAATACAAGGGATCTTAGAAAGGCTAGCTGGTCGTGCAAAGATCCTAGTGGACAGGGCTAACACTAATCCCCAGTGTTCCCAAACCTTCCAGCTAAATCCTACCAAGAACATCTAAACATAGACTTCATCAATTCATACATCAGAGAGCAGGCAATAACATCCACTACACTGGTTAAACCAATTGAAATCAATATTCAGATACACATTAAGCAGAAAATGTTGAGGTAGGGAGAGCAGGAAGCATAGGGCACCTAACAAGGGTGAATCCTATGTTATACTTCTATTGCCTACCTGCAGAAATGAAATGAAACGGAACATAACATAAGAGCAAGTCAATCACAAATACAGAGAAAGAGGAAACATCACCAGCTGCTTTAGATCAAGATCCAAAGAAATGTGCTTGTCATATTAAAAACAAAACCAATCAGGTACAACATTGCCCACAACTTGAACATTCAGTCTGAATACATCAAATCTCAGCCTATCTTACAATATACACAGAGAACTTATCTCAAGAGGAGAATACTTGCATTTCACTGATATCTCATCAACAACCATTACAATGTTTCCTTCTGTGCTTTATAGCAAAGGGTGAGCCTAAGATCGACTGAAGGAGTAGGTGAAAATTAAATGTATCATTAAACACAACAATGGATGCAGGGCCGAAACCCATTCTACTTGACCTGCTATGTATTTAATCTTTGTCACCTTCCTTGTGAAAGAATGATCTGCTTTGGATATGATCTTGACCTTTTGGCTTGTTGTACTCCAGGTGATTTGAAAAAAAAATGAAATAAACTGCTAGAAAGGTCTGTCTCATAAATGTCTGACTGTTTTTGAACTGTAGTTAGGGCGGAAATCATTTCAGGGACATTCTGCATAATAAAAGTTATATGGGCACCCTGTACTTGATAAAGAAAAACATTCTGCCAACAAATAACCCTGATGGTACCTTTCACCGTGCTTAGGATCTTTTCGATCGATCCTCGGGGTCTGTAATCTGCTGCTTTACCTTCTAAACCTCTGCTTAAAGCTTAAGATCTTCATCAACTTTCCTTAATCTCTGTTTGCTCTGTACTGGGACACTCTGCCGCTCCATTTTGGCCTCTGACAGGTTAGCTCAAGCCTTTAATGGCGCTGGGAGACTTTTACAAAGTTAAAAACCCTGTTCTCTTTAATGCATGTCCTGTGTTCATCTCCCAGGGTAATTTTCGATACACTTAGCCACTGTAAATGATCCTCTTTGGATTTATTTTTACTTGTAGCAGAGGCTACGCTTAATGGCTGCCATTAACTGTGATAACACTGCAGAACAACAGACTGTGAAGAAAACCATGGACAGGAACGATGGATGCAGCGTGGATGGAGAATATGGTCATGCAGATGATGAATTAGGTGGAGCGGTGCAGTTGGTGGCGGAAACACAGTGGAACGGTGCATTATGGTACGGGAACGTGAAACACAGTGGAGCAAGATTTGTTAAATAAAACCTACGACAAAACCTTTGAATGCATATAAAGATGACAGGATGGATAGTGACAAATTTACGTGGAAGAGTTTACGTGGCAAGAGTACGGCGGTTTCACGTGGAAAGGGACGTGGCGGAACGGGGACAACGGAACAGTCAGCGATGGAGGAACATATCCAAACCATCGATTATGGTGAAGATCGACAGTGGAGGACCAAGAATACGGAGGAGGCAGGTTATCAGGGGTGCAACTTCGTTGAATCACAGTCGTTAGATGGGGTCCTCCAGATCTGATGGTCGTCATTTATTCCGCTACCCGTCTATCACCCGAACAATAGCAGATGAAATGAAAGAGGTTTCAGGTTCGTACAGAGGACATGCGGCGATCAACTAGTGGAATCGCTGGGTGATGGAAGAAAACCGCTAACTTGCAGATGGTGGTGCGGAAAATACCGGTGGATTTGGAACAGTGCGCAGGGATGGGAGTGGGGACCACTGATTGGAAGGGCTCCGCGCCGTCGGATCATACATTAATTTGGACGGCGAAGATCTGAACAGCGCAAGGTTAATTCGGCAGCAAGTTGGCGGTGATCAACGAAGTATGGGAGGTCGAACCGCTCGCCGGTTAACACGGAGGGTACCCCCCGTAGCTAACCAGTTGATCGGGCATTGACCGCAAATCAACGGTCGGCTATGACTACAGGGCCTCACCTCATTCGATGTGTACGGGAAAATGGAAGCCCCCGTAACCACCATTTTTGTGGTGGCTCCGCCTATGCACCACCACATGCCGCCAGCGCACCACGAATTCACCACCGCAGCGGGAAAACATTGGGGAAAGCAAGCGCCTGACGGGTTTAACAGGTGGTTCTGGCGCTAGGTCCTGTGGAAGGCGGAAGGGCGCGGGGCTCTGGCCAAAGGTGCTAGGCCCCAAAATATGACTTTTTGCACATTTTAAAGAAATTTTAGGCCCAAGGGAAGGAACGATAGGGAGGCGAGGTGGATAATTAGGGAAATAAAGGGTGATGGGGGAGTTTAAGGGGATTTTGGGGAATTTAAGAGGGTGATGGTGGGGATAAAAGGAAGAAAAGGGATTTTGACGAAGGAAATGGGAGGGTAAAATGGGGGTATTTGCAGGGGTATGAAGGGGCAATAGTGGGCCTTTTGAGAAATGGATTAGCAGAGGGGCTATATTTTAGGCACAGTCCACAGAGACTTCAAGGAGGATGGGTTTTCCGGGGAAAGGCATTCCTTGAAGGATCCCAAACAATCTAGCCCCCAGCTTGCTTGCCAAGAATTTCATAGGGGGGCTAACAGTGGCTCCACATGGGGATGGCTGCTCCTTGGAGGAGTCAAGAAACCAGATATGATCTTTGGAGTAGGCCAGATGCCTGCTATCATAAGCCATCTTTCTTTGTTGATTTTCAGCTGCCAGAAACATGATATATCAGCAGAAACATTTTCCCAACCAAACTACCTACCCAACTGTAGTCCTAACTATTCCCTTTGGGTGCATTTGAGCTTGCAGACCCTTTTCATTTTATTTTTCAAAACAAAAACAAACCTATTCTAAATCTACCCTTATTGCTCCATGAGGCCAGATTAGACTGTTGGCCTCATACAATTCTCTACCTAATCTACTACCTGTTGGGATTAAACTGTCCAACAGGTTTCTTCACCTACATTCTAAGGCAGGAAATTTAAACACAGCCAAGCCAGGATTAGACTGTCTGACTTGCTGGACAGAAACTTGCAGAAGACAAAACTGTGAAGGCATGGAATTCTGCAACTTTGAAACATTCTTCTTTCTTTCTTGTGACTCAGGTTTTGAGCATATTTGAGTCACCTCTTTTCTTTGCTTCAGCTCTGGATTTGGGCATATTAGAGCTGATTCTTCTTGTCACTGCTAGTCCAGATTTTGAGCATATTAGGACTAGCTACTCTTTGCTTCTTGTATGGAGTAATCTTGAGGCAGGATGTCTTCATGAGCCTCATTTTGAGAATTTTTCTGAGCAAGAGCAAACTCCAGACCAAGACTGTCATACATGCCTTGCTTGTTCACTTGGTCTAGAGTATGCACTTACTCTGGAAAATGCATGGGCTTATCTGGATCTGTTCTTTGCACTTTAAAGGTCCATGTTTTGGGCATGTCTGGACCTGTCCCTTCACTCCGTTTTTTTTTTTTTGGAACATTTCTCTCTTTTTTTGAAAATAAAGACTGCAATGGTATGTACAATGGAGATGAAACTGGAAATGGAAAATCAATAGAAGTAATGTTTGAGCATCCTGCCATTGACAGGACCCCCAAACAACTCTATGCCACCAAGTTCTTGCAGAAAAAATGCATTAGGACCCACAGTGGCTTGTATGATATATGGACCTTGCCACAAACTGTCAAACTTACCATGTTTTCCTTTGTCCTCTCTTCTCGAATCCCATCTCAGAACCTTATCTCCAACCTTGAAATCTGAAGCTTTGGTTCTTTTTCAAAGCGCCTTTTTTATGTTTTCTTGGACTTTGATAGCCTCTGCATTATAAACTTGCTCCTTGTTTCTTGAAGATGGATTGTTTCATTAAATTCTCTGTATCATGCTGTCCTCCTCACCACTGAATCTCTTGGACAGAAACACACCCATACCCATTATCCCAAAGTGGTAGGAAAAGCGCCTGTACCATAAACAAGTTGGGAGATGGTGACAGCGCGATGGATTTCTTTTGTGGTGAGCCTATACACCTCCCAGCCCATAGGCATGTACAAAACTTGTTTTGCCAAGATTTCTTGTTCTCTCTAATAGCTTTTTGATGCTTGTCACTAGCTCTTATTTGTTTGATGATTAATGAGCCATTATGAGGGTATGGCGATTGAATGACAAGCGTGAAACGATTTTCAATAAAATAAATCATTCTCTTGGATCAGCAGCATTGTCGGTGATTATTTTCCTTGGACAGCCAAACTGAGATAGGATGAAGTCTTCTAGGAACCTAATAATGACAGAATCGGTGGCATTCCTAGTGGGTATGGCTTCTATCCATTTAGTGAAGTAATCTGTAGCAGTTAGGATCCATTTATGTTGTCCAGAGGAGGCAGGATGAATTTCTCCTATAAAGTCTAGGCCCCATTGCATGAAAGGGCCTTCTATGGTGATCGGTTGCAGAGGGAGGGGAAGGAGCTTTCTTTTGCCCTCGAAGATTTGGCATTTGTGGCAGGCACGAATCATTTTATGGACATCACTAAAGAGTGTAGGCCAATAGTAACCAGCCCTGAGTATCTTATTTGCAGTGGCTTTCCAACTCAGGTGGCCTCCACACTCTCGAGTATGGAGTTCTTGTTTGATTCTTTCGGCTTCAGTTTCAGACAAACACTTCAGCAATAGGCCATTTGGATTTTTCCAATATAGACTCTCATTCATGATGCAATAATTTCTAGCTCTGAGTTTTATGAATCTGGCCTTTGTTTTTGTCATTTCTGGGGGAGCATTCAGATTGGTGAGGACATAAAGGATGTCAGAATACCATGGAGAGTTTTGGAATTTCTCCTCAATAGTTGGATGGGGAAATCCTTCCTGCTCATCTAGGGCATTTATCATGTTAATGTCAAGGGCCTGTAAGTTTGATTCAGCCATTAACTGGGCCAAGCCTTGACCTTTGATCAGCTTGGTGGGTTTTATTTCAATGTCATATTCTAAGATTGTAGCAATCCATTTGCCCCATTTTCCATCAGGGTCCTGGGACAAGATATCTTTGACCACTATATTTGGCACGAAAGCAATGGTGTGAGAATGCAGAATGTACACCCTAAAGTCCTTTAAGGCCTTAATCAGGGCATAGGCCTGCTTTTCCATGATGTTGTACTTTAAGGGTGCATCTCTCAAGGCTTTACTGAAGAAGGCTATAGGCTGTTCCTTACCTTCCGAATTTTTCTGCAGCAAAACTACAGCTATTGTGTGTGGGGAAGCGAATGAAAAGATCAGAAAATCTTTTGAAAAGTCAGGGCTAATAAGGACAGGGGCCTGGGTGAGTGCGAGCTTTACTGACTCAAAATATTTTTTGGCTTCAACAGTCCACTTGACTCCTGCATCTTTCTTTAGCATTTCAGTCATTTTCCTAAGATGCTCAGCAAGATTGGGGATAAATCTTCTAAGGAAATTGATCTTCCCAATGAAGGACTGTAGCTCCTTGATGTTTCTTGGATGTGTAATTTGAAGTATTCCCTCAACTCTCTGGGGGTCTATCCTAACCCCTTTCTCGGATATAATGTGGCCAAGAAGCTTACCTTCTTGCAGCCCGAAAACAGTCTTCTTAGGATTTAGGGACAGACCATACCTTCTACATTTTTCAAAAACTTTCCTCAGATGTTTCAAGTGTTCTTCTTCTGTTTTAGAAAAGACAGTTAAGTCATCCAAGTAGATAACTATAAAGTGTCCAATCTCATCTGAGAAAGCAATATCCATTGCTCTCTGGAAGGTAGCTCCAGCATTCATCAATCCAAAAGGCATTTTCAAGTACATGAAGGTGCCCCATGGAGTGGTAAAAGCTGTTTTGAGTTGATCTTTTGGGAGTACCAGAACTTGATTATACCCTGAAAAACCATCAAGCAGGGAGATTCTCTTAGAGCCTACTACCTTTTGTAGGATATGTTCCATTCTAGGAAAAGGGTAGTTATCTTTCAGGGAGGCTCTGTTGAGGTTTCTGAAGTCTATGCATAGTCTGATCTCACCTGTTTTCTTTCTTACAGCCACTAAGTTTGACACCCAATCAGAAAACCTCACCGGGACTATTATCCCTGCTTCATTCATCTTTTTAATTTCTTTCTCAACTGCAGGCAATTGTTTTGGATTGATTCTTCGAATTTTTTGTCTGAAAGGCTTCTGATTTTCCTTTAGTGGTATCTCGTGTTGTATGATGTTGGTGTCATAGGCCTTTAAGTCTTCGTAGCTCCATGCAAACACATCAATGAATTCCTTAAACAAGTCAACATATTTCTTCTTCATGTTTGCAGGTATAGACTTAGCCAGTTTAATCATTTTGGGTCTGTCTTCAGTGCCAATGTTGCATTCTTCCACATCAGAATCAACATGTTCAATTGTGGGATTTTTTGCTACGTCATCAAAGTCAAAAAGGTCCTCTAAGGGTGCCAGGCCTCTCGGTATGTTCTTATCTTTGGCCTGCAGCACCTCTACCTCTTCGGTATCTGCGTTTTCGCAATTTTCGGTTGGATTTCCAGTTTGCTCAGAAAAATAATTTATTTCTATGTTACAGGGTGTTTCTTGTTCATATGGGGGATCCTCGCTTGGGTAGCTATCATCAGAGATCGAGTCTAAATGAGAAAATTCAAACTCATTCCTGCCCACCAGGAAATCTTCGATCTGTTTGTCTCCTTCAAAGACCTGCCAATATTTTTCATTGTCTGGCACTGCAGGCCTGAATTTGGTCTGAATGATAATTTGTTGGTCAACTGGGGCCTTAGGATATGAGCTAGCTAGGCAAGCTAATCCATTTTCTATTGCGTTTTGACCCCTAGGAGTGAACACTAACTCGAATTCAACAAACATTTTCAGCAAATCTAGAGTGTCATTCTTGTATGCCCTAAGCCTGGGGTGTTTTGTTGAATATTCACCATTCACTTGTTTGATTACTAACTCTGAGTCTCCTCTCACAGCTATCCTACGGGCTCCTAATTTTTTCAACAGATTTAAGCCCAAGATCAGAGCCTCATATTCTGTAATGTTATTCGTGCATTTGAAATGCAGATTGACAGCGTGGCTCTCTGCGTGATCATTTTCAGTGTTACGCAGCCACACTCCTGCTCCAGCGTTTTGTCTAGTACAGGACCCATCAAAGTTCATTTCCCACGGGGGTTCTTTGTTCAATTCATTTTCATCCCATCCCCTACAGCTGGGTTTGCCATTATGTTGAGTTGTAAGGTCTGTACTAGGAGAGGGGTTTTTTTTTTTTCATTATGGGCATGGAGATCAGGGAGGTGGCTAGCTTGTTGTTTTTGTTCTGTTTATGTTTCATTCAGAGTTATACTTTCAGCAGATTGCCCATGGTCTTCTTCTTCGTATTCTTCCAGAGTAGCCATTATGTTGAAATCCATGGCCTGTATGTTTGTATTTCCATTATCTGATCTCGGCTCTTCTGAGGATTGGTCATTGTAGAGAATGAAAGAGTCTAGATCTGTATGTACAGAGTATAATGGTGAGTTTTCAGGTTTCTCGGGGCTACTGACTAAGAATTTCATCTGAGACTCTCTATACAGTCTTCTAAGTTGGCCAAATATAGGGATAGTGGCATATGAGCCATCCATCTGCATTGTTCCCTGCAGTTTGGCTCCCCATGATCTTGATAATAGCATGCCATACTTAGGTGGCACATCTGCCACCACAACATCCATGACCATACATTTAGCAGGAATCTGGGTTAAACTCACACATAAGTCTTTGATGAGGCCTAGGCATTTTACTCTGCTAGATTCAAATGAATATAAGTCTTTGTAGGGTCTGGTGATTTCTAGGCCTAGCCTCTCCATCACTACCTTGGGCATTAAGTTGTGAGACGCTCCAGAATCATGCATTGCATTGTGCAAGATCTTGTCATGAATGTTGAGACTGATATAAAAAGGCGGAACTACCCCTTCCTGAAACTTTCCCTCAATCTTTGAACCAAACAGCAGGGCAGGTTGATCATCACTCAGATTTACAGTGTCACTATTTACACTCAGACTTAATGCTTTCAAAATCTGGCCTTTATATATATCCTGAGTGACCAACTTAGATAATGGTACATAGATTTTAATTTTCGCAGTCTCACTCTCTAAATTGAAAGTGGACTAGGTCTTTGGAATGTTCAACTCTATCTTATTTGTTACTACCTTAGTAGCTGAATCAGTTTGTGATTTTTCACTATGTACAGGGTTGGGAACTGTTGTATCAGGAGCACTAACTGTGGTGCTAGTACTGCTAGTTGGTTGACCTTGTTTCTCAGTGTTTTGGTTGTCTTTTTCTTTGTCTTTTCCAGAACCTTCAGCTGCTGATTTGGAATTCTCAGCAATTGCTTTAGAAGTTTTGTCAGGCTTTTTCTTGATTGTAATCTTAGGAGTCTTGGCTTTGGGAGTATCTTGGTTTTTCTTGCTCCTAAGTTCATATTGTTCCCTGACTTGCAACATGGCATTTTCAAATCCTAATCTATAATCCTCAGACTCAAACCACTCCTCATCACAACCAGTGGTGGAGGGATGGTCTTCTTCTGAATCATAATTTAGGATTGAGTCTTCTGTTTCAAACATGTTTATTGCATTCCCTTCAGACTCTTCTATGATTCCCTCATCCTCATCTAGAAAGTTTTGGAAAGGGGGAATAACTTGTTGATCTGATTCTTTCTGTCTGTTGAGAGTGGCATTGTTGTTTCTTCTAAAGTTCTGGTTCTGGTTTTGATTTCTGTTTTGGTTACTAACTGTGACAACCATTCTCTCCATCATTTGTTGTAGCTTATCCACATTTTTAGATAATCTATCATAGTTTCGATTAGAGGTGGAAGCTACGTTGTCATCCCTATATGTTACCCTCTTCTCAGCTCTCAGTCTTGCTCTCTTTTCAATCAGGTTTCCCTCTATGTTAATTTCTCCTTTTTGCATGTCCTCTAGTGTGGCATATTCTTTATCTCTAAGCTCATAGGCCATGTCTTCATCAAAGCCTTCGGGATATTTTGCTAGGGCCATGCCTTGTGGAGGTTTCATATGTGGGGGGAGAGCATTATAAATGCTATTGAATCTTGTTGTGTAATCATGTACACTCTCTCCCGGATTCATCTTAAGGCTCAGGTATTCTGCTAGGAGCTGGCGAGGGTTTGCCCTAGTCTCCCATTTGTTTATGAATGTCTAATATAGAGCAGGAAGGTCTTGGATGCTATTAGGAGGCAGATTTTTAAACCATTTCTTTACATCACCCCCCAGGATCTGAGTAAAGATACTCATTTTGACTGTTTCATCATCAATTTCCATATAGTCAAAAGAGTCTTCCATTTTATCTACATGTGCCTGAGCTGTGATGGATTCTTTGGCAGTGAAGTGAGAGATTTTTTATTGATAGTCATTTGGCAGGGGGATAAGAGGCTGAGGTAGAACTAGAGGTGTATACCAGGCTGCCATTGTGATGTTCTGATGAGGTAAAATATTAACTTGAGCAGCTGGTGTATGGATGACAGGGATATTAAGACCAGCAAAGGCTTGTTGAGCAGATCTAGGGTGAGACAACCCCGAGTTTTGGACAAAGTGTATATCAGGTGGTGTAGATGGAGGGGTTTCTCTGTCCCTAGGGTCTGGCTGGTTTGAAACACTAAATGACCTAGTTCTAGGTAATCTGTTTTGAAGGTCTAGGTCGAAGAAAGGGTCTAATAGAGCTGCAAGATCTTCTGGTGCAGAATTAGCTCTATGAATGTTGCTGGAAATAGTTGATCTCCTACTTACAGGTGTTCTCTTGAGGATTTTCTCAGAATTATCAACTATTTCAGGTGGGTTTGGATCAGGGCAAGCTCTCGTATGAATGGTTCTGTGAGCCAGAATGGTGTTCTTGAACTAAGCAGCTTAACCCTACTTGTTACTTCTATTGTGGTTGATATTGTCTCAGGGCTGGTCTCCCAGCGGAGTCTTCATTATGTTTCGGGTCTAGTCTCCCAGTGGAGTCTGATGCGAAACCAAGATGATCAGCAGGCCTACTGATCACCAGTGGAGTCTTTTAACGTTTAGGAGCTATGGAGTCGCCAGGTGGAAAGGTTTAAGGTATTTCAGGGGATACATTGTCCACCACAGTGCTGATGAAATATCCCTTTTCAAGGATATCCCACTAAACACAACAAACTCTAACCAGAGATTGAATGGGAGGGAATTTACCAGATATGTCACCTCAAAGAAGAGGATGAGATTCGGAGGCTACCTGGCCCTTTCCAGGCTCTGTCTAAGAGTATGGGGTAAAACACACAAGAGGTAAGTGGAATGGGAAGGATAAGTGTTTTACTACCAACCTAACCAGAGATTCCAGGTTTTCTGAGGTTTGGAGATGTATCAAGATGAAAGTACTCAGAAATTCCCCAGCGGAGTCGCCATTATGTTGGGGTTCCCATGTTTTGGCCAGGTTGACAGAGACCAAAAGATGAGACAACATAGAACCACTTTGTAACCTTAGGATCTAGCCCTCCTGGGTTTAGAGAGGGATCTCTCTATGATATGTCAAAGGTATAACTTTGGAGTTCAGTTTGAAGGTATTAGGCTAGGTATGAAGCACAGGGTTTGTTTGTTTGATTAAGAGTTTGGTTGTTGGGAATCAGGAAAGAAGAGTCCAATATAAGGCAAGGGTGAGCATAGAGTAAACTAGGCAAAGGTAGATAACTCAGAGAACATCAAGGCCATTGGGCAATGGAGTCAAGAAAGGGTTTACTTGTTGTTCAATGTGCAAGCTTTCAGTTGGGCAAGTCATCTAGATCATCTGGATCTTAAAGGATAGAAGATGGAATGGAACATTAAGGACTGAAAATGAAAGGAGGAGAACCATCTAATTCTGTCTATAGATAAGGTCGGAGGTCATTTAACTCCAGGCCTGCTTGGACAAAATCAGAGGCAATACAAGGGATCTTAGAAAGGCTAGCTGGTCGCGCAAGGATCCTAGTGGACAGGGCCAACACTAATCCCCAGTGTTCCCAAACCTTCCAGCTAAATCCTACCAAGAACATCTAAACATGGACTTCATCAATTCATACATCAGAGAGCAGGCAATATCATCCACTACACTGGTTAAATCAATTGAAATCAACATTCAGATACACATATAAGCAGAAAACATTAAGGGCTGGGAGAGCAGCAACATAGGGCACCTAACAAGGGTGAATCCTATGCCAAACTTCTGATGCAAGCCAGTGGAAATGAAATGAGATGAAATATGAAATAAGAGCAAGTCAATCACAAATATAGAGAAAGAGGGAACATCACCAGCTGCTTTAGATCAGGATCCAAAGAAACATGCTTGTCATATTAAAAACAACACCAATCAGGTACATCATAGCCCATAGCTTGAACATTCAGTCTGAATACATCTAATCTCAGTCTATCTTACAATATACACAGAGAACTTGTCCCAAATAGGAACAATGCTTTCATTCCACTGATTTCTCATCAACAACCATTACAATGTTTCCTTCTGTGCTTTATAGCAAAGGGTGAGCCTAAGATCGACTGAAGGAGTAGGTGAAAATTAAATGTATCATTAAACACAACAATGGATGCAGGGCCGAAACCCATTCTGCTTGACCTGCTATGTATTTAATCTCTATCACCTTCCTTGTGAAAGAATGATCTGCTTTGGATATGATCTTGACCTTTTGGCTTGTTGTACTCCAGGTGATTTGAACAAAAAATGAAATAAACTGCTAGGAAGGTCTGTCTCATAAATGTCTGACTTTTTTTTGAACTGCAGTTACGGCGGAAATTCTTTCAGGGACATTCTACATAATAAAAGCAGTATGGATGCTTTGTACCTGATGAAGAAAGACATCTTGCTGACAAATAACCCTGATGGTACCTTTCACGGTGCCTAGGATCTTTAGATCGATCCTCGGGGTCTTCGAACTGGGCTTAGCCTTTCAAACTGCTGATTTAAGGCCCGAAACCTTCATTTTTGTGCTCTAATCTCTTGTCCTCATTCTGAAACATTCCTTCTTCTCTGACCTTGCCATACTGCGCTCTAAATGGTGCCAAAAAGTTCCTTACAGGGTTTGAAGTGTGCCCATTTAATAGGAATCCCTGTCTCCACCTTCCCTGGTCTTTTTCCATAAATTCAATCCGCAGCACAATGGTTCTCTGCGATTTCTCTAACATCGTGACAGAGACTGTGTGCTAAGGTGATCTTTTCTCCTCGAAAACCCTGCACGAACAACAAAATTCGTCAAGAAAACATAGATGGGGAGACAGAAGTGGTGTGAACGGATGAGATGATCATGCAGTGGATGGAATGGGGGAAAAAAACATGGAAAATGGTGGAAAATCCATGAACAGTGGACCAGAAGACGTTGCATGCGGCGGAGCGGAAGATTACGTGAAAAAAATTAAAAATCGCGAAGAATGGGGCAATATATGCAACGGAAAGGCATGTGCGCGTGGGATGCTGACGTGGCGGGAGTGGGAGACCGTGAAACAGTCAACGATAGGGAAAGAATTTGGACCGTTGATCGCTAGGAGATCAACAATGGAGGATGACGGATGGAGGGCCAGCGGGTACGATGGGTGGGGTTAAACAGTGCACAGCTTCGTCGAATGAGCGTCGTTCGATGAGGGCTCCAAGATCTGACGGCCGTCATTTATTCCGCTACCCGTCTATCACCCGAACAATAGCACGCGAAATGAGAGCGGTTTCAGGTTCGTACAGAGGACACGCGGCGATCGCTGAGTGGAATCGCTGGGGCTCCGGGGAAAACCGTCGACTTGCGAATGGTGGTGCGGAATAAACAACGTGGTTTTCTGAAACTGCGGAGGCGGGGGTGGGGACCATTGTTTCGGGTGAGCACCGCGCCGTTGGATCTGGTGTTTAACGGATGGCGGAGATGGACTGCGAGGGGGTCAAGGTGTACGGTCATGAGATTTTGGAGCGACCCCCCGTAGTGAATAACAGTCGTTCGATCGGTTTTTCCCACATCCCGAGGATTCAACTACGGGGGCTCCATGGTTTGACTCTACGGACAGAGGAAAACCCCCGCAAGGAAAAAGCCTTGGTCACGGCGCCGGGTCTTGTGGAAAAAGGTGCGCAGGCTAATGGTGAAAGGGGCTAGGCTCAATATAATGTTTGGAGTGGGCTTTTCAAGCCTTTTTGATGTAATTTGAGGCCATGGGAGAGCAACGATAGAAGGACCAAGGTGTATTTGAATGAAACCAAGGGTGTATGGAGGATCTGATGGGGTTTTTGGGGGGTCTAGTGGGAAAACGTGGTGTTTGTAGTGATACGAGGGGCAATGAATGGCCTTTTTGGAAAAGGGGCAGCAGCTAGGATTTATACAAGGCAAAGCACTCAGAGACTTCAAGGAGAATGGTTTTTCAGGGAAAGGCATCCCTTGAAGGCTCAACAATCATTCAGCCCCCAGCTTGCTTGTCAAGAATTTCATAGGGGGGCTAACAGTGGCTCCACATGGGGATGGCTTCTCCTTGGAGGAGTCAAGAAACCAGATATGATCTTTGGAGTAGGCCAGGTGCCTGCTATCATAAGCCATATTTCTTCGTTGATTTTCAGCTGCCACAAACATGATATATCAGCAGAAACATTTTCCCAACCAAACTACCTACCCAACTGTAGTCCTAACTGTTCCCTTTGGGTGCATTTGAGCTTGCAGACCCTTTACATTTTATTTTGCAAAACAAAAACAAACATATTCTAAATCTATCCTTATTGCTCCATGAGGCCAAATTAGACCGTTGGCCTCATACAATTCTCTACCTAATCTACCACCTATTGGGATTAAACTTTCCAACAGGTTTCTTCACCTACATTCTAAGACAGGAAATTTAAACACAACCAAGCCAGGATTAGACTGTCTGACTTGCTGGACAGAAACTTGTAGAAGACAAAATTGTGAAGGCATGGAATTCTGAAACTTTGAAACATTCTTCTTTCTTTCTTGTGACTCAGGTTTTGAGCATATTTGAGTCACCTCTTTTCTTTGCTTCAGCTCTGGTTTTGGGCATATTAGAGCTGGTTCTTTTTTCGCTGCTAATCCAGATTTTGAGCTTATTAGGACCAGCTATTCTGCTTCCTTTGGCTCAGATTTTGATCAGGTTTGAGCCATGCTTTTTACTTCAGAGGTTCATGTTTTGAGCATGTCTGAACCTCTCTTTTCATTCTGTTTTTTGGAACATTTCTCTTTTTCTGAAAATGAAAACTTGCAATGGTATGTACAATGGAGATGAAACTGGAAATGGAAAATCAATAGAAGTAATGTTTGAGCATCCTGCCATTGACAGGACCCCCAAACAATTCTGTGCCATCAAGTTCTTGCAGAAAAAACGCATTAGGACCCACAGTGGCCTGGATTATGTATGGACCATGCCACAGGCTGTCAAATTTGCCATGTTTACCTTTGTCCTCTCTTCTTGAGTCCCATTTTAGAACCTTGTCACCAATTTTGAAATTTGAAGCTTTGGTTCTTTTGTCAAACTGCCTTTTTATGTTTTCTTGGACTCTGATAGCTCTGTCATAAACCTGCTCCCTTGTTTGCTGAAGATGGATTGTTTCATTAATTCTCCTTACCATACTGTTTTCCTCTGATTGGATCTCCTAGACAAGTTTGATCACTGGAACTCCGAGACTAGTAGGAAAAACTGCTTCTGTCCCATAAACCAGCTGAAAGGGTGACATGCCAATAGATTTCTTTGTAGTGAGCCTGTCTGCCCACAAGGCATGTATCAACTTTTTATGCCATGACCTTTTGTTCTCTTCCAGCAGCTTCTTAATGATTGTAACCAGGATTTTATTTGATGATTCAGCTAGGCCATTACCCTGGGGGTAATAGGCAGTCGAATGTCCAAGTGCTATTCCGTACCTGTGACAGAAATCAACCATTCTTTTGGATCCGAAAGCAGCAGCATTGTCGGTGATTATTTTCCTTGGACAACCAAACCGAGATAGGATGAAGTCTTCTAGGAACCTAATAATGACAGAATCGGTGGCATTCCTAGTGGGTATGGCTTCTATCCATTTAGTGAAGTAATCTGTAGCAGTTAGGATCCATTTATGTTGTCCAGAGGAGGCAGGATGAATTTCTCCTATAAAGTCTAGGCCCCATTGCATGAAAGGGCCTTCTATGGTGATCGGTTGCAGAGGGAGGGGAAGGAGCTTTCTTTTTCCCTCAAAGTTTTGGCATTTGTGGCAGGTAAGAATCATTTTATGGACATCACTAAAGAGTGTAGGCCAATAGTAACCAGCCCTAAGTATCTTATTTGCAGTGGTTTTCCAACTCAGGTGGCCTCCACACTCCCCAGCATGGAATTCTTGTTTGATTCTTTCAGCTTCAGTTTCAGACAAACATTTCAGTAGAAGGCCATTTGGATTTTTCCAATATAGACTCTCATTCATAATGCAGTAATTTCTAGCTTTGAGTTTTATGAATCTGGCCTTTGTTTTGGACAGTTCTGGAGGGGCATTGAGGTTAGTGAGCACGTAAAGGATATCAGTATACCAAGGAGAGTTCTGAAACTGCTCCTCAACAGTTGGATGGGGCAATCCTTCCTGCTCATCTAGGGCATTTATCATGTTAATGTCAAGGGCCTGCAAGTTTGATTCAGTCATTAACTGGGCCAGGCCTTGACCTTTGATCAGCTTGGTGGGTTTTATTTCAATGTCATATTCTAAGATTGTAGCAATCCATTTGCCCCTTTTTCCATCAGGGTCCTGGGACAAGATATCTTTTACCACTCTATTTGGCACATAGGCAATGGTGTGAGAATGCGGAATGTACACCCTAAAGTCTTTTAAGGCCTTAATCAGGGCATAGGCTTGCTTTTCCATGATGTTGTACTTTAAGGGTGCATCTCTTAAGGCTTTACTGAAGAAGGCTATAGGCTGTTCATTACCTTCTGAATTTTTCTGCAGCAAAACTGCAGCTATTGTGTGTTGGGAAGAAAATGAAAAGATCAGAAAATCTTTTGAGAAGTCAGGGCTGATAAGGACAGGGGCCTGAGTGAGTGCAAGTTTTACTGACTCAAAATATTTTTTGGCTTCAACAGTCCACTTAATTCCTGCATCTTTCTTTAGCATTTCAGTCATTTTCCTAAGATGTTCAGCAAGATTGGGGATAAATCTTCTAAGGAAATTGATCTTCCCTATGAAGGACTGCAATTCCTTGATGTTTCTTGGATGTGAGATTTGAAGTATTCCCTCAACTCGCTGTGGGTCTATCCTGATCCCTTTCTCAGATATAATGTGGCCAAGAAGTTTACCTTCTTGCAACCCAAAAACAGTCTTCTTAGGATTTAGGGACAGACCATACCTTCTACATTTTTCAAAGACTTTCCTCAGATGTTTCAAGTGTTCTTCTTCAGTTTTAGAAAAGACAGTCAAGTCATCCAAGTAGATAACTATAAAGTGTCCAATCTCATCTGAGAAAGCAATATCCATTGCTCTCTGGAAGGTAGCTCCAACATTCATCAATCCAAAGGGCATTTTCACATACATGAAGGTGCCCCATGGAGTGGTAAAAGCTGTTTTGAGTTGATCTTCTGGGAGTACCAGAACTTGATTATATCCTGAAAAACCATCAAGCAGGGAGATTCTCTTAGAGCCTACTACCTTTTGTAGGATATGCTCCATTCTAGGCAAAGGGTAGTTGTCTTTCAGGGAGGCTCTATTGAGGTTTCTAAAGTCTATGCATAGCCTGATCTCCCCTGTCTTCTTCCTTACAGCCACTAAGTTTGACACCCAATCAGAAAACCTTACAGGGACTATTATGCCTGCATCATACATTTTCCTGATCTCTTTCTCTACTGCAGGCAATTGTTTTGGATTGATTCTTCGAAGTTTTTGTCTGAAAGGCTTCTGATTTTCCTTTAGTGGTATCTTGTGTTGTATGATGTTGGTGTCATAGGCCTTTAAGTCTTCATAGCTCCATGCAAACACGTCAATGAATTCCTTAAACAAGTCAATGTATTTTTTCTTCATGTTTGCAGGTATAGACTTAGCCAGTTTTATCATTTTGGGTCTGTCTCCAGTGCCAATGTTGCATTCTTCCACATCAGAATCAGCATGTTCGATTGTGGGCTTTTTTGCTACGTCATCAAAGTCAAAAAGGTCCTCTAAGGGTGCCATGCCTCTGGGTATATTCTTGTCTTTGGCCTGCAATACCTCAACCTTTTCGTTTTCTGCGTTTTCACTATTTTCGTTAAAATTTCTAGTTTTATCAGAAAAAAATATTTATTGCTATGTTACAGGGAGTTTCTACGTTACAGGGTGTTTCTTCCTCATATGAGGAATCTTCATCTAGGCAGAAGCTGTCAGGTTTGGAGTCTGAATCAGAAAATTCAAACTCATTTCTGCCTATCAGGAAATCTTCGATCTGTTTGTCTCCTTCAAAGACCTGCCAATATTTTTCATTGTCTGGCACTGCAGGCCTAAATTTGGTCTGAATGATAATCTGTTGGTCAACTGGGGTCTTAGGATATGAGATAGCTAAGCAAGCTAATCCATTTGCAATTGCATTTTGACCCCTAGGAGTGAACACTAACTCGAATTCAACAAACGTTTTCAGCAAATCTAGAGTGTCATTCCTGTATGCCCTAAGCCTGGGGTGTTTTGCTGAATACTCACCATTCACCTGTTTGATCACTAACTCTGAGTCTCCTCTCACAGCTATCCTACGGGCTCCTAATTTTTTCAA
Source organism: Pinus albicaulis (assembly GCA_034641835.2). Classification (NCBI taxonomy): domain Eukaryota; kingdom Viridiplantae; phylum Streptophyta; class Pinopsida; order Pinales; family Pinaceae; genus Pinus; species Pinus albicaulis. Next base: position 37,397 of record JAXQQM020067726.1, read on the forward strand.
CAGATTTAAGCCCAATATCAGAGCCTCATATTCTGCAATGTTATTCGTGCACTTAAAACGCAGGTTCACAGCGTGGCTCTCTGCATGATCATCTCCTGTGTTATGTAGCCACACTCCTGCTCCAGCACTTTGCCTAGTACAGGACCCATCAAAGTTCATTTCCCACAGGGGTTCGTTGTTTACTTCGTCTTCATCCCCTCACCTACAGCTGGATTCGCCATTATGTGGAGTTGTGAGGTTTGTGCTAGGAGGGGGGTCATTTTGTGGTTCATTATGGGCATGGAGGTCAGGGATGTGGCTAGATTGATGTTTTTGTTCTGTTTCTGTTTCATTCAGAGTTATATTTTTAGCAGTTTTCCCATGGTCTTCTTCTTCGTATTCTTCCAGAGTAGCCATTATGTTGAAATCCATGGGCTGTATGTTTGTATTTCCATTATCTGATCTCGGCTCTTCTGAGGATTGGTCATTGTAGAGAATGAAAGAGTCTAGATCTGTATGTACAGAGTATAATGGTGAGTTTTTAGGTTTCTCAGGGCTACTGACTAAAAATTTCATCTGAGACTCTCTATACAGTCTTCTAAGTTGGCCAAACATAGGGATAGTGGCATATGAGCCATCCATCTGCATTGTTCCTTGCAGTTTGGCTCCCCATGATCTTGACAATAGCATGCCATACTTTGGTGGCACATCTGCCACCACAACATCCATGACCATACACTTGGCAGGAATCTGGGTCAGACTCACACATAAATCCTTGATGAGGCCTAGGCATTTTACTCTGCTAGAGTCAAATGAATATAAGTCTTTGTAGGGTCTGGTGATTTCTAGGCCTAGCCTCTCCATCACTACCTTGGGCATTAAGTTGTGAGACGCTCCAGAATCATGCATGGCATTATGAAGGATCTTGTCGTGAATGTTAAGACTGATATAAAAAGGTGGAACTACCCCTTCCTGAAATTTTCCTTCAATTTTGGGACCAAAGAGTAGGGCTGGTTGATCATCATTTAAATTTACAGAATCATTCATTTCTCCCAGATTTAATGCTTTCAAAATTTGGCCTTTATATACATCCTGAGAGGCCAGCTCAGATAATGGTACAGATATTTTGATTTTTGCAATCTCACTCTCTAGATTGAAAGTGGACTGGACCTTTGTAATGCTCAATTCTGTTTTATTAGCTACTGCCTTAGTAGCCGAATCAGATTTTGATTTCTCACTATGTACAAAGTTTGGAACAGTTGTATCAAGAGTAATAACTGAAGTGCTAGTACTACTAGTTGGTTGACTTCATTTCTCATTATTTTGGTTGTCCTTCTCCTTATGTTTACTAGAACTTTCAGCTGCTATTTTGTTGTCTGCAGTAGATGCTTTAGAGGATTTATCAGGTCTCTTCTTGATGGTTACCTCAGGAGTCTTTGTTTTGGAAGTATCTTGGCTTTTCTTGCTCCTAATTTCATATTGTTCCCTGACCTGCATCATGGAATTTTCAAATCCTAATCTGTAATCCTCAGTTTCTAACCATTCCTCATCCTCGCACGCAAATGAGGGCTGATCTTCTTCTGAATCGCAGTTAAGGACCGAGTATTTATGGTATTCCCTTCAGACTCTTCAATGATTCCCTCGTCTTCATCTAAAAAGTTTTCTTGAAATGGGGGAATAATTTGTTGGTCTGACTCTCTTTGTCTGTTGGGAGCAGCATTGTTTCTTCTAATGTTTTGGTTCTGGTTTCTGTTTTGGTTGTTTTTTTGGACAACCATCCTCTTTATCATTTGTTGAAGTTCTTCCACATTTTTTGAAATTCTGTCATATTTGGGATCAGACGTGGAAGCTACGTTGTCATCCCTATATGTTACCCTCTTTTCAGCTTTTAGTCTTGCCCTTTTTTCCATTAAGTTTGCTTCTATGGTTATAGCTCCTTTCTGCATGTCTTCCAGTGTGGTATACTCTTTATCTCTGAGCTCGTAGGCCATGTCAGCATCAAATCCATCAGGGTATTTAGCTAGGGCCATTCCTTGTGGAGGTTTCAAGTGTGGAGGGAGAGCATTGTAAATGCTATTGAATCTAGTGGTGTAATCGTGAACACTCTCTCCTACGTTCCTCTTAAGGGACATGTATTCTGCTAGGAGCTGGCGAGGGTTTGCTCTAACCTCCCATTTGTTTATAAAGGTCTGGTATAATGCAGGGAGATCTTGAATACTGCCAGGAGGCAACCCTTTAAACCATTTCTTGACCTCGCCCCCTAAGCTTTGGGCAAAGATCCTCATTTTGATTGTTTCATCATCAATTTCCATATAATCAAAAGAGTCCTCCATCTTATCTACATGTTGCTGAGCTGTTATGGACTCTTTAGCAGTGAAGTGTGGGATTTTTGACTGATAATCATTTGGTAAGGGTAACAAGGGTTGAGGTAAAAGCAAAGGTGCATACCAAGCTGCCATGGTAATGTTCTGATGAGGTATATGGTTGGCTTGAGCAGCTGGTATCTGGATGACAGGGATGCTAGGACCAGCAGAAGTCTGTTGAGCAGATCTAGGGTGAGAGAGCCCCAAGTTTTGAAGGAAGTGAAAATCAGGTGGTGTGGAAGGAGGGGTTTCACTGTCCCTAGGGTCCGGCTGGTCTGAAACACTGAATGACCTAGTTCTAGGTAATCTGTTTTGAAGGTCTAGGTCGAAGAAAGGGTCTAATAGAGCTGCAAGATCTTCTGGTGCAGAATTAGCTCTATGAATGTTGCTGGAAATAGTTGATCTCCTACTTACAGGTGTTCTCTTGAGGATTTTCTCGGGATTATCAACTATTTTAGGTGGGTTTGGATCAGGGCAAGCTCTCGTATGAATGGTTCTGTGAGCCAGATTGGTGTTCTTGAACTAAGCAGCTTAACCCTACTTGTTACTTCTATTGTGGTTGATATTGTCTCAGGGCTGGTCTCCCAGCGGAGTCTTCATTATGTTTCGGGTCTGGTCTCCCAGTGGAGTCTGATGCGAAACCAAGATGATCAGCAGGCCTACTGATCACCAGTGGAGTCTTTTAACGTTTAGGAGCTATGGAGTCGCCAGGTGGAAAGGTTTAAGGTATTTCAAGGGATACACTGTCCACCACAGTGCTGATGAAATATCCCTTTTCAAGGATATCCCTTGACAAATCTAACTAGAGATTATTTGGAGGGCATTTACCGAGGATATGTCACCTCGAAAGAGGATGAGATCCAGGAGGCTACACGGCCCTTTCCGGGCTTTGTCTAAGAGTATGGGGTAAAACCTGAAGTAAGTGAAAGAGAGACATTGACACACACCAAACCCCAACAGACTATTAGGCTGATCCCAGGCTGTGTCCGTGAACCCTGTTGCAGTTTATGCTTTGCCGATTGGCCCAAGACCAAAGATGAGACAACATAGAACCACTTTGGAACCTCGGGATCTAGCCCTCCTGGGTTCAGAGAGGGATCTCTCTATGATATGTCAAAGGTATAACTTTGGAGTTCAGTTTGAAGGTATTAGGCTAGGTATGAAGCACAGGGTTTGTTTGTTTGATTAAGAGTTTGGTTGTTGGGAATCAGGAAAGAAGAGTCCAATATAAGGCAAGGGTGAGCATAGAGTAAACTAGGCAAAGGTAGATAACTCAGAGAACATCAAGGCCATTGGGCAATGGAGTCAAGAAAGGGTTTACTTGTTGTTCAATGTGCAAGCTTTCAGTTGGGCAAGTCATCTAGATCATCTGGATCTTAAAGGATAGAAGATGGAATGGAACATTAAGGACTGAAAATGAAAGGAGGAGAACCATCTAATTCTGTCTATAGATAAGGTCGGAGGTCATTTAACTCCAGGCCTGCTTGGACAAAATCAGAGGCAATACAAGGGATCTTAGAAAGGCTAGCTGGTCGCGCAAGGATCCTAGTGGACAGGGCCAACACTAATCCCCAGTGTTCCCAAACCTTCCAGCTAAATCCTACCAAGAACATCTAAACATGGACTTCATCAATTCATACATCAGAGAGCAGGCAATATCATCCACTACACTGGTTAAATCAATTGAAATCAACATTCAGATACACATATAAGCAGAAAACATTAAGGGCTGGGAGAGCAGCAACATAGGGCACCTAACAAGGGTGAATCCTATGCCAAACTTCTGATGCAAGCCAGTGGAAATGAAATGAGATGAAATATGAAATAAGAGCAAGTCAATCACAAATATAGAGAAAGAGGGAACATCACCAGCTGCTTTAGATCAGGATCCAAAGAAACATGCTTGTCATATTAAAAACAACACCAATCAGGTACATCATAGCCCATAGCTTGAACATTCAGTCTGAATACATCTAATCTCAGTCTATCTTACAATATACACAGAGAACTTGTCCCAAATAGGAACAATGCTTTCATTCCACTGATTTCTCATCAACAACCATTACAATGTTTCCTTCTGTGCTTTATAGCAAAGGGTGAGCCTAAGATCGACTGAAGGAGTAGGTGAAAATTAAATGTATCATTAAACACAACAATGGATGCAGGGCCGAAACCCATTCTGCTTGACCTGCTATGTATTTAATCTCTATCACCTTCCTTGTGAAAGAATGACTCCTGGTGTCTTGATCAAAAATAAAATAAACTACTGAAAGGTCTGTCACATAAATGCTACGGTGGTTTTGAACTGTTGTCTGGTGGAATTATTTTCAAGGACACGGTGTGTAAATAAAACAGTATGGGTGCCCTTTACCTGATAAAGAAAAAAATTCTACTGACGAAAACCCTGATATTACCTTTTGCCTACGCTCAGGATCCTCTGATCGATCCTCGAGGTCTGTGATCTGCTGCTCTTCCTTCTAAACTTCGGATTAAAAGCTCAAGATCTTCATAAGCTAGCTTTAATCTTCCTTTTTCTCTGCACTGAAACATTCTGCCGCTACATTTTCTTCTGACAGGGTAGCTCGGGTTTTAATGGTGATGGGAGATTTTCTGCAGAGTTTGCACTCTATTCCTTTAATGAACATCTCGTCTCCACCTTCCCGGGCCTTCGTTCATAAATCCAGCCGCTGTGGATGATCTTCCTCGGATTTAGTTATCTGGGTAGCATAGAAGTTTATCATGGTGGCCATTATTTCTTTATATCCCTGCAAGAACACGCAAACTGTGAAGAAATCCATGGACGAGGGTGGCGGGTGATATGGATGGATGAAACAGACGCATTTGGTGACATGGCGGAAGAAACTACAGAGGAAACAGTGAAAACTTGCTCTGGTTGGGGTTGGCGGAACACAGAGCGAAAATGCATGAAAAATGAATGATAATCGTGAAAAGACACGAAAAGAGCTAATTATACGTAATGGGCAGGGAGGGAGTACGGAGTGTGCACGTGGAACTGACGTGGCGAGGCAGGGTGCCGAGGAACGGTCAACGGAAGACAAATGAACCTGGGCCATCCATCGGGGTGGAGATCGACGGTTGAGAACGGTAGACGGTGGGCCAACGGGTATGATGATCGGGCGTTAAGCAGTGCGCAGGTTCGATGAATGAGCGCCGTTGAATGAGGGCTCCAAGATCTGACGGCCGAGGTGAGTTTCATTTTGCACGCTTTAGATCCACGAGAGATAATGTCTGAAATGGCGGGTTTGCCCGAAATGTGCAACCTGGAATCTTGACGATAAAGCTAGTGGAATCGCTGGGGCTCCGGGGAAAACCGCCGACTCGCGAATGGTGGTGCGGAATAAACAGCGTGGTTTTCTGAAACTGCGCAGGCGGGGGTGGGGACCACTGTTTCGAACGATCTCCGCACCGTCGGATCACACATTAATTTGGACGGCGGAGATGCACTACGGGGGGGCCAAGGTGTACAGCCATGAGATTTTGGAGCGACCCCCCGTAGTGAATAGTCGTTCGGTGGAGTTTCCCAGCTCCCGGGAGTCACTCTGAGGCTCCATGTTTGACCTCTGAATGGAATCACAAAGCCCCGCAGTAACGATCTGCGGCTGGGTTTTATGGGAAAGGTGTGGAGGCTAATGGCCCGAAAGGGCCGGGACCGAAATATGATTTTCACTTTTAAATAATTTGCGCGGCCCAAGGAGGCGATGGGGAGGCGGGTGGAGGTAGGGAAAATAAGGAGTGATGAGATTTTAAGGTATTTTGTAGAATTTAAGAGGGTAATGGTGGGGATAAAAGGAAGAAAAGGGATTTTATAAAGGAAAGGGGAGGGTAAAATGGGGGTATTTGTAGGGGCATCAAGGGGAAATAGTGGGCCTTTTGAGAAATGGGGCAGCAGATAGAATTTATATAAGGCAAAGCACTCAGAGGCTTCAAGGGGAATGGTTTTTCAGGGAAAGGCATCGCCAGAGAGCAAAAGCAATCATTCAACCCCCTAGCTTGCTTGTCAAGAATTTCATAGGGGAGCTAATAGTCGGCTCCACATGGGATGACTTCCTGCTTGGAGGATTCAAAGCTAGATGTGATCTTTGGAGATGGTGGATACTATTTATCTTAAAGCCATCTTTTCTTCTTCAATTTTAGGCCCTTACAGTATGATAGAGATCATCGTAAAAATATTTCCCAACCAATCTACCTACCCAGACTAAAGTTCTAACTGTTCCCTTTGGGCGCATTTGAGCTTGCAGACCCTTTACATTTTACTTTGCAAAACAAAAACAAACCTATTCTAAATCTACCCTTATTGCTCCATGAGGCCAGATTAGACTGTTGGCCTCATACAATTCTCTACCTAATCTACTACCTGTTGGGATTAAACTGTCCAACAGGTTTCTTCTCCTACATTCTAAGACAAGAAATTTAAAAACAGCCAAGCCAGGATTAGACTGTCTGACTTGCTGGATAGAAACTTGTAGAAGACAAAACTGTGAAGGCATGGAATTCTGCAACTTTGAAACATTCTTCTTTCTTTCTTGTGACTCAGGTTTTGAGCATATTTGAGTCACCTCTTTTCTTTGCTTCAGCTCTGGTTTTGGGCATATTAGAGCTAGTTCTTCTTTCGCTGCTGATCCATATTTTGAGCTTATTAGGACTAGCTATTCTGCTTCCTTTGGCTCGGATTTTGATCAGGTTTGAGCCATGCTTTTTACTTCAGAGGTTCATGTTTTGAGCATGTCTGAACCTCTCTTTTCATTCTGTTTTTTGGAACATTTTCTCTTTTTCTGAAAATGAAAACTTGCAATGGTATGTACAATGGAGATGAAACTGGAAATGGAAAATCAATAGAAGTAATGGTTGAGCATCCTGCCATTGACAGGACCCCCAAACAATTCTGTGCCATCAAGTTCTTGCAGAAAAAATGCATTAGGACCCACAGTGGCCTAGATTATGTATGGACCCTGCCACAAACTATCAAACTTACCATGTTTGCCTTTGTCCTCTCTTCTCAAATCCCATCTAAGAACCTTATCTCCAACCTTGAAATCTGAAGCTTTGGTTCTTTTGTCGAACTGTCTCTTTATGCCTTCCTGTACTCTGACAGCTCTGCTATAAACCTGCTCTCTAGTTTGTTGTAAATGGATAGTTTCATTGATTCTTCTCGCCATATTGTTCTCTTCTGATTGGATCTCCTGAACAAGATTGATTACTGGAACTCCAAGACTAGTAGGAAACACTGCTTCAGTCCCATAAACCAGCTGAAAGGGTGACATGCCAATATATTTCTTTGTAGTGAGCCTGTCTGCCCACAAGGCATGTATCAACTTTTTATGCCATGATCTTTTGTTCTCTTCCAGCAGCTTCTTAATGATTGTAACCAGGATTTTATTTGATGATTCAGCTAGGCCATTACCCTGGGGGTAATAGGCAGTCGAATGTCCAAGTGCTATTCCGTACCTGTGACAGAAATCAACCATTCTTTTGGATCCGAAAGCAGCAGCATTGTCGGTGATTATTTTCCTTGGACAGCCAAACCGAGATAGGATGAAGTCTTCTAGGAACCTAATAATGACAGAATCGGTGGCATTCCTAGTGGGTATGGCTTCTATCCATTTAGTGAAGTAATCTGTAGCAGTTAGGATCCATTTATGTTGTCCAGAGGAGGCAGGATGAATTTCTCCTATAAAGTCTAGGCCCCATTGCATGAAAGGACCTTCTATGGTGATCGGTTGCAGAGGGAGGGGAAGGAGTTTTCTTTTGCCCTCAAAGATTTGGAATTTGTGGCAGGCAAGAATCATTTTATGGACATCACTAAAGAGTGTAGGCCAATAGTAACTAGCCCTGAGTATCTTATTTGCAGTGGTTTTCCAACTCAGGTGGCCTCCACACTCCCCAGCATGGAATTCTTGTTTGACTCTTTCAGCTTCAGTTTCAGACAAACATTTCAGTAGAAGGCCATTTGGATTTTTCCAATATAGACTCTCATTCATAATGCAGTAATTTCTAGCTTTGAGTTTTATGAATCTGGCCTTTGTCTTGGATAGTTCTGGAGGGGCATTGAGATTAGTGAGCACATAAAGGATATCAGTATACCAAGGAGAGTTCTGAAACTGCTCCTCCACAGTTGGATGGGGCAATCCTTCCTGCTCATCTAAGGCATTCATCATGTTAATGTCAAGGGCCTGTAGATTACATTCCTCCATTAATTCAGCCAGGCCTTGACCTTTGATTAGTTTGGTGGGTTTTATTTCAATGTCATATTCTAAAATTGTAGCAATCCATTTGCCCCTTTTCCCATCTGGGTCTTGGGACAAGATATCTTTGACCACTATATTTGGCACGAAAGAAATGGTGTGAGAATGCAGAATGTACACCCTAAAGTCTTTTAAGGCCTTAATCAGAGCATAGGCCTGCTTTTCCATGATGTTGTACTTTAAGGGTGCATCTCTTAAGGCTTTACTGAAGAAGGCTATAGGCTGTTCATTACCTTCTGAATTTTTCTGCAGCAAAACTGCAGCTATTGTGTGTTGGGAAGAAAATGAAAAGATCAGAAAATCTTTTGAGAAGTCAGGGCTGATAAGGACAGGGGCCTGAGTGAGTGCAAGTTTTACTGACTCAAAATATTTCTTGGCTTCGATAGTCCACTTAATTCCTGCATCTTTCTTTAGCATTTCAGTCATTTTTCTAAGGTGCTCAGCAAGATTAGGAATGAATCTCCTGAGGAAATTGATCTTCCCTATAAAGGACTGCAACTCCTTGATGTTTCTTGGATGTGTAATTTGAAGTATTCCCTCAACTCTCTGTGGGTCTATCCTGATCCCTTTCTCAGATATAATGTGGCCCAGAAGTTTACCTTCTTGCAGCCCAAAGACAGTTTTCTTAGGATTTAGGGACAGACCATACCTTCTACATTTTTCAAAGACTTTCCTCAGATGTTTCAAGTGTTCTTCTTCAGTTTTAGAAAAGACAGTCAAGTCATCCAAGTAGATAACTATAAAGTGTCCAATCTCATCTGAGAAAGCAATGTCCATCGCTCTCTGGAAGGTAGCTCTAGCATTCATCAATCCAAAAGGCATTTTCAAGTACATGAAGGTGCCCCATGGAGTGGTAAAATCTGTTTTGAGTTGATCTTTTGGGAGTACCAGAACTTGGTTGTATCCTGAAAAACCATCAAGCAGGGAGATTCTCTTAGAGCCCACTACCTTTTGTAGGATATGTTCCATTCTAGGCAAAGGGTAGTTGTCTTTCAAGGAGGCTCTGTTGAGGTTTCTGAAGTCTATGCATAGTCTGATCTCTCCTGTTTTCTTCCTTACAGCCACTAAGTTTGACACCCAATCAGAAAACCTTACAGGGACTATTATGCCTGCATCATACATCTTCCTGATCTCTTTCTCTACTGCAGGCAATTGTTTTGGATTGATTCTTCGAAGTTTTTGTCTGAAAGGCTTCTGATTTTCCTTTAGTGGTATCTTATGTTGTATGATGTTGGTTTCATAGGCCTTTAAGTCTTCATAGCTCCATGCAAACACGTCTATGAATTCCTTGAACAGGTCAATATATTTTTTCTTCATGTTAGCAGGTATAGACTTAGCTAGTTTGATCTTTTTGGGTTTGTCTTCAGTGCCAATGTTGTATTCTTCTATATCTGATTCTGCATGTTCTATAGTGGGCTTCTTTTCTACATCATCGAAATCAAATAGGTCCTCTAAGGGTGCCAGGCCTCTAGGTATATTCTTGTCTTTGGCCTGCAGCACTTCGACCTCTTCATTTTCTGCGTTTTCACTATTTTCGTTGAAATTTCCAGTTTTCTCATAAAAAGAATTTATTTCTATGTTACAGGGTGTTTCTTGTTCATCTGGGGGATCCTCTCTTGGGCAGCTATCATCAGAAATCGAGTATAAATCAGAAAATTCAAACTCATTCCTACCCACCAGGAAATCTTCGATCTGTTTGTCTCCTTCAAAGACCTGCCAATATTTTTCATTGTCTGGCACTGCAGGCCTGAATTTGGTCTGAATGATAATTTTTTGGTCAACTGGGGCTTTAGGATATGAGCTAGCTAGACAAGCTAATCCATTTGCTATTGCGTTTTGACCCCTAGGAGTGAACACTAACTCGAATTCAACAAACGTTTTCAGCAAATCTAGAGTGTCATTCCTGTATGCCCTAAGCCTGGGGTGTTTTGTTGAATACTCACCATTCACTTGTTTGATTACCAACTCTGAGTCTCCTCTCACAGCTATCCTACGGGCTCCTAGTTTTTTCAACAGATTTAAGCCCAAGATCAGATCCTCATATTCTGCAACGTTATTCGTGCATTTGAAATGCAGATTGATAGTGTGGCTCTCTGCGTGATCATTTTAAGTGTTACGCAGCCACACTCCTGCTCCAACACTCTGCCTAGTACAGGAACCATCAAAGTTCATTTCCCACAAGGGTTCGTTGTTTACTTCGTCTTCATCCCCTGCCCTACAGCTGGATTCGCCATTATGTGGAGTTGTGAGGTTTGTGCTAGGAGGGGGGTCATTTTGTGGTTCATTATGGGCATGGAGGTCAGGGAGGTGGCTAGCTTGTTGTTTTTGTTCTGTTTCTGTTTCATTCAGAGTTATATTTTCAGCAGTTTTCCCATGGTCTTCTTCTTCGTATTCTTCCAAAGTAGCCATTATGTTGAAATCCATGGGTTGTATGTTTGTATTTCCATTATCTGATCTCGGCTCTTCTGAGGATTGGTCATTGTAGAGGATAAAAGAGTCTAGATCTGTATGTACAGAGTATAATGGTGAGTTTTCAGGCTTCTCGGGGCTACTGACTAAGAATTTCATCTTAGACTCTCTATACAGTCTTCTAAGTTGGCCAAATATAGGGATGGTGGCATATGAGCCATCCATCTGCATTGTTCCTTGCAGTTTGGCTCCCCATGATCTTGACAATAGCATGCCATACTTTGGTGGCACATCTGCCACCACAACATCCATGACCATACATTTGGCAGGAATCTGGGTCAGGCTTACACACAAGTCTTTGATTAGGCCTAGGCATTTTACTCTACTAGAGTCGAATGAGTATAAGTCTTTGTAAGGTCTGGTAATCTCTAGGCCTAGCCTCTCCATCACTACCTTAGGCATTAGATTGTGCGATGCACCAGAGTCATGCATGGAATTATGGAGGATCTTGTCATGAATGTTGAGACTGATATAAAAAGGTGGAACTACCCCTTCCTGAAACTTTCCTTCAATTTTGGGACCAAAGAGTAGGGCTGGTTGATCATCATTCAAATTTACAGAATCATTCATTTCTCCCAGATTTAATGCTTTCAAAATTTGGCCTTTATATACATCCTGAGAGGCCAGCTCAGATAATGGTACAGAGATTTTGATTTTTGCAATCTCACTCTCTAGATTGAAAGTGGACTGGACCTTTGTAATGTTCAATTTTGTTTTATTTGCCACTGCTTTAGTAGCTAAATTAGTTTGTGATTTTTCACTATGTACAGGGTTGGGAACTGTTGTATCAGGAGCACTAACTGTGGTGCTAGTACTGCTAGTTGGTTGACTTTGTTTTCCAGTGTCTTGGTTGTCCTTCTCCTTATGTTTACCAGAACCTTCAGCTACTGATTTGTTGTTTGCAGCAGATGATTTAGAGGATTTATCAGGTCTTTTCTTGATGGTTACCTCAGGAGTCTTTGTTTTGGGATTTTCTTGGTCCTTTTTGCTCCTAAGTTCATATTGTTCCCGGACCTGAATCATGGCATTTTCAAACCCTAACCTGTAATCCTCAGTTTCTAACCATTCCTCACTCCAATATGAAGGCGAGGGCTGATCTTCTTCTGAATCACAGTTAAAGACTGAGTCCTCTACTTCAAACATATTTATGGTATTCCCTTCAGACTCTTCAATGATTCCCTCGTCTTCATCTAAAATTTTTTCTTGAAATGGGGGAATAATTTGTTGGTCTGACTCTCTTTGTCTGTTGGGAGCAGCATTGTTTCTTCTAATATTTTGGTTCTGGTTTCTGTTTTGGTTGTTGTTTTGGACAACCATCCTCTTTATCATTTGTTGAAGTTCTTCCACATTCTTTGAAAGTCTATCATATTTGGGATCAGATGTGGAAGCTACATTTTCATTCCTATATGTTACCCTTTTTTCAGCTTTTAATCTTGCCCTTTTTTCCATTAAGTTGGCTTCTACGGTTATTGCTCCTTTCTGCATGTCTTCCAGGATGGTGTATTCTTTGTCTCTAAGCTCATAGGCCAGGTCAGCATCAAATCCATCAGGATACTTAGCCAGGGCCATACCTTGAGGAGGCTTCATGTGTGGAGGGAGAGCATTATAAATGCTGTTGAATCTAGTGGTGTAATCGTGAACACTCTCTCCTACATTCCTCTTAAGGGACATGTATTCTGCTAGGAGCTGGCGAGGGTTTGCTCTAACCTCCCATTTGTTTATGAAGGTTTGGTATAATGCAGGGAGATCTTGAATACTGCCAGGAGGTAAACTCTTAAACCATTTCTTCACCTCGCCCCCTAAGCTTTGGGCAAAGATTCTCATTTTGATTGTTTCATCATCAATTTCCATATAGTCAAAGGAGTCCTCCATCTTATCTACATGTTGCTGAGCTGTTATGGACTCCTTAGCAGTGAAGTGTGGGATTTTTGACTGATAATCGTTTGGTAAGGGTAACAAGGGTTGGGGTAGAACTAAAGGTGCATACCAAGCTGACATGTTAATGTTCTGATGAAGTATAGGGTTGGCTTGAGCAGATGGTATCTGGATGACAGGGATGTTAGGACCAGCAGAAGTCTGCTGAGCAGATCTAGGGTGGGAGAGCCCCAAGTTTTGAAGGAAGTGAAAATCAGGTGGCATGGAAGGAGGGGTTTCACTGTCCCTAGTATTTTGACCACTGTGAGATGGTGTATTGTAAACTTCGAGGTCTTGCTGGTCTAGATGATTGAATGACCTAGTTCTTGGTATTCTATTGGGTATGTTTAGGTCAGGGAGGAAATGTGCTAGAGATGTAAGATCTTCTGGTGCAGAGTTAGCTCTATGAATGTAACCAGAAATAGTTGACCTTCTGAGGGAAGGTGGTTTCTTGAGGATGCTCTCAGGGTCGTCAACTACTTCAGGCGGGTTAGGGTTAGGGAAAGCTCTTGTGTGAATGGTCCTAAAAGCCAGAATGGTATATTTCAACCAAGAAACTTTACCCTACTTGTTACTTCCTATGGTTGATGTTTTCTCAGGGGTTGGCCTCCCAGTGGAGTCTGATTGTGAAACCAAGATAATCAGCAGGCCTACTGATCACCAGTGGAGTCTTTTCATTTAGGAACAATGGAGTCGCCAGGTGGAGGGTTTAGGATGTTTCTAAGGGGTACACTGTCCACCACAGTGCTCAGGCACTATCACCTTTCATGAATCTCCTCTAAAACAACAAGCTCCAACCAGAGATTGACTGGGAGGGCATTTACCAGATATGTCACCTCTGAAAAGAGGATGAGATCTGGAGGCTACCTGGCCCTTTCCAGGCTCTGTCTAAGAGTATGGTGGATATTCAATAATGGAGGTTGATTCAAGAAAGGGGTGACTTACTGTCAACCTAACCAGAGATTTGTGGGTTTGAATGCCTAGGGGTGTTCAAAGTGTAATGCACTCAAGTCCCCAGCGGAGTCGCCATTATGTTGGGGTTCCCATGTTTTGGCCAGGTTGACAGAGACCAAAAGATGAGACAACATAGAACCACTTTCAGACCTTAGGATCTAGCCCTTCTAGGTCTAGAGAGGGATCTCTCTATATGAGTCAAAGTATATGTCTTTGAAGCTCGGATGTTATGATTTTAGGCTAGTTATAGGCTCATGGTTGTTTATTTGATTGTTTGTGTTTGGTTGGAGGGAATCAGGAAAAGAAGGACCAATATGAGACAAGGATGAGCAAAGAGGAAGCTTAGGCAGAGACAGATAACTCAGAGAACATCAAAGCCATTGGGCTATGGAGTCAAGAAAGGATTTATTTGTAATCAATGTGCAAGCTTTCAATTGGGCTAGTCATCTAGAGCATTTGGATCTTAAAGGATGATTGGTGGGATGGGACATTAAGGATTGAAAATGAGTGAAGGGGAACTATCCAACTCTATCTATAGATCAGGCCAGAGGTCATTTAACTCCAAGCCTGCTTGGACAGAATTAGAGGTAAAAAAAGGGATCTTGGAAAGGTTTAATTGGGATGGAAAGCTCCTAGAGAGACAGAGATCAGGTTCTAGACCTCCAGGATTCTCAACACATTCAACTAAATCCTAACAAGAACATCTAAATACAGATTTCATTAATTCATACATCAGAGAGCAGGCAATAACATCCACTACACTGGTTAAACCAATTGAAATCAACATTCAGATACACATATAAGCAGAAAACATTGAGGTAGGGAGAGCAGGAAACATAGGGCACCTATCAAGGGTGAATCCTATATTATACTTCTGTTTCCTACCAGTAGAAATGAAATGAAATGGAACATAACATAAGAGCAAGTCAATCACAAATACAGAGAAAGAGGAAACATCACCAGCTGCTTTAGATCAGGATCCAAAGAAACATGCTTGTCATATTAAAAACAACACCAATCAGGTACATCATAGCCCATGGCTTGAACATTCAGTCTGAATACATCTAATCTCAGTCTATCTTACAATATACACAGAGAACTTGTCTCAAATAGGAACAATGCTTGCATTCCACTGATTTCTCATCAACAACCATTACAATGTTTCCTTCTGTGCTTTATAGCAAAGGGTGAGCCTAAGATCGACTGAAGGAGTAGGTGAAAATTAAATGTATCTTTAAACACAACAATGAATGCAGGGCCGGAACCCATTCTGCTTGACATGCTGTGTATTTAATCTCTGTCACCTTCCTTGTGAAAGGATGATCTTCTCCAGATCTGATCTCGACATTTTGGTTGAAGTACTCCTGGTGTCTTGAATAAAATAAACTACTGAAAGGCCTGTCACATAAATGCTACGGTGGTTTTGAACTGTTGTCTGGTGGAATTACTTTCAGGGACAAGGTGTGTAAATAAGACAGTATGGGTGCCCTGTACTTGATAAAGAAAAACATTTTGTTGATGAAAACTCTGATATTACCTTTTGCCTGCGCTCAGGATCCTTTGATCGATCCTCGGGATCTGTGATCTACTGCTCTTCCTTTGAAAACACTAATTTAAGGCTCTGGATCTTCGTTAGTGTGCCTTAACCTTCCTTTTTCTCTACTGAATGACTCTACCATTTTCATTTTGCTTCTGACAGGGTAGATCGGTCTTTTAATAGCGCTGAAAGGTTTTCCACAGAGCTTTGAATCCTGTTCTTTAAAGCAAATCCTGTCAGCCACTGCCTTTGACTTTCTCGTGGTAGTACCAGCTCTTGGATTTAATACTGTCTGGACAGCCTTGCCGTGTAGAATCATGGCGGTCTTTCACTTTTGGAAACCCTGCAAGAACACAAAAATTGTGAAGAAATCCATGGACGAGAGTGGCAGGAGATGTGGATGGATGAAACGGACGTGTAGGCGGGGACATGGCGAAAAAACACAGTGAAGCGATGAAATATGGGAGGCGGATGCGCAGCGAAGACAGTTTGCATGGGAAAACCACGTAAAAATGACTTCGGGAACAAATATATGCAGTGAGACATGCGGGCGTACGACAAGGACACGTGGAGGTGATGTGGCGAGGTGGGGTGACGAGGAACGGTCAACGGAAGACAAACGAACCTGGGCCGTCCATCAGGGTGGATATCGACGGTTGAGAATGATAGACGGTGGGCCATCGGGTACGATGAGCGGAGGTTAGACAGTGTGCAGGTTCGATGAATGAGCGCCGTTGGATGAGGGCTCCAAGATCTGACGCCCGAGGTGAATTCCGCTGCCTGGCTTTCGTCTGGGAGATAATGCGCGAAATGGGCGGTTTTCGAAATAGTACACTCGGACACGCGGCAGGAGATGAGTGGAATCGCTGGGTGTCCAGGGAAAACCACTCAGCGCCCAACGATGGTGCGGAAAAAACCACAGCTGTTTATGTACAGTGAAAGCGGGGAAGGGGGGACCACCGCTTCAGGCACACTCCGTGCCGTTGGATCTGGTCTTTAACGGACGGTGGAGATGGACTGCGGGGGGCCAAGGCGTACGGGCACGGGAATTTTGGAGCGACCCCCCGTAGTGAATAACAACCGTTGATTTGAGTCGTCCCATATCCCGAGGAGTCAATTGCGGGGGCTCCATGGTTTGACTCTACGGATAGAGATAAACCCCCGCAGGGAAAAAACCTTGGTCATGGTGCCGGGTCACATGGAAGATGAAGGAGCGCGGGGCTATGGCCAAAGGGGCCAGGACCCGAAATATGATTTTTGCACATTTTAAAGCATTTTTTGGCCCAAGGGAAGGAACGATAGGGAGGAGAGGTGGAGAATTAGGGAAATAAAGGGTGATGGGGGAGTTTAAGGGGATTTTGGAGAATTTAAGAGGGTGATGGTGGGGATAACAGGAAGAAAATGGATTTTTAAAAAGGAAAGGGGAGGGTAAAATGGGGGTATTTGCAGGGGTATGAGAGGTAATATAGGACCTTTTGAGAAATGGGGCAGCAGATAGAATTTATATAAGGCAAAGCACTCATAGGCTTCAAGGGGAATGGTTTTTCAGGGAAAGGCATCCCTTGAAGGCTCAACAATCATTCAGCCCCCAGCTTGCTTGTCAAGAATTTCATAGGGGGGTTAACATACAGTATGGTGTGTATGTGGGTTGGGACTTTATAATAGTGGGACTTTAATAAAACTATATGTTATAATAAAATAAGGGGTTGGGAAGTATGTGTATGCGGGAGTTAATACATATGGGGGTTAATAAGATAAGTGAATGGATTTAACTATATATATTAAATGGGGGTTAAATATAAAGGGATGTTAATGAAATATGTAAATCGGAATGTTAATATGTGCGGGATATTTAAAACATAGTAAAAATGAATTAAAATAACACCAGGGTGGGATTTAGCAGTGGGGCCCGACTTTATTTTGAACAAAAACTTACGATAAATTTATTTAAGTGTGTTTTAAATGAAAAATGGAAATTAGTAAGGGGAAATTACTTTTTTCAAAGAAAAATGGATTTTAATCTAGGGAAAAGGAGTTTAGTAAGGGAAAATAAGTGAAGGGAAAAACCTAAAATGAAGGGAAAGGGATATTTTTAAAAGGGAAAATTCCTTTTAAGAGTGGCATGAGGATTTTTTAACAATGGGAAGGGGATTTTGGGATATTAGTGATATGAAATTACCAACTTGATGCTTTCTATGCCTTCTGAAAACTGCTTCTACCTACCCATCATTTACCCTAACATTTTTTCTTCATTTGTTGGGTGCATTTGAGCTTGCTGGCACTTTTTTTTTCTTTTATAAGCAAACTATCTAATTCGAACCTTATGAATTCTAATGGCTCAGATTAAACTGATGAGCTCATTATTATTCTCTACCTAACTACTAATCTACCAAGATTAAATGGTTTTGCTAGATCTTTATTCTCTAACTATCAGCATGAAATTTAAAACATGAATGAGTCAAGATTAAGCTATTTGATCATCATGGATTGTGGCCTTTTTGACAAGATGCACACAATATTATTTTGCAAGGTAAAATAAGAAGTAGTGGCATTTGAATTTGCATCACTTTCAGCATATATTTTTATCTCTTTTTGGTGGGTTTCATATTTATATTCTTTTTTGATATTTTTCTTTTAGTCCTTTGATTTTTCTCTTATGACTTACCCTCTTTACATTTTTTAATATGGGAAAACAATTTGCAGAAATAAAATTATGTACAATATTACAAGACTAAAACATAGTCAATTCAAAATTATGAATCCTATTATTATAGGGCCCTAATAGCTAGATCAATCTTTACTCCTTGTTTTGAAACTATATGACCCAATAATTTACCTTCCTCCAAGGAAAACAAATATTTTTTTGGATTTAGTGACATACCATACTTTCTGAACTTTTCGAAAGTTCTTTGTAGATGTTCTAGGTGTCCATCATCTGATCCTGAAAAATAGTTACATCATCCAAATATATAGCCACATACTTGTCCCAAACAAATGCTATGTCCATGGCCCTCTGAAAATTTGTGCCTGCATTCATAATACCAAATGGCATCCTTCCATACATGAAGGTGCCCCAGGGGGTTGTGAAAGCTGTCTTTTTCTGATCTTCCTGATCCACTGCCCCTTGATTATATCTAGAGAATCCATCAACCATAGACATCATGTAAGCTCCTTTCACCTTCTGTAAGACATAATCCATTTTAGGTAAAGGATAATTATCTTTAAGATATGCTTTGTTCAAATTCCTAAAGTCCACACATAGTCATATCTCTCCATTTTTCTTCCTCACAGGAACTGGATTAGAGACCCAATTAGAATATATGAGAGGAACTATGATTTTTTCGTGTATCAATTTCTTCACTTCCTTTTCAATTGGAGCTAACAGTAATGGATTAATCTATCTGAGTTTTTGTCTATGTGGTTTAATTCTTTCTTTCACTAGGATCTTATATTGTATTATGCTTTTATCATACATTTTCCAGTCTTCATATGACCAAGCAAACACATCCATATTGTTCTTAAAAATATCAATGTATCTTTCTTTATAATTTTCTAGAATGCCATTGAAAAACTTCACCATTTTTTTCTCTTGCTGAGTTCCCAAATTACATTCTTCCATCTCTTCTTCTTTATGTGTTTTCTTTGAATTAACAACAACATCATTAGAATCAGATAATATTTCAAGGGGAACTAGTCCTTTAGGGAGGATATTGTCTTTCAACTGGATAATATTCTGCTCACCTATTGACTGCTTGAGGTTTCTTACCTCGCCTTTCTACTCTTTATGTTCTTCTTCTTGATCTATCTCAGCATATTCAAAGTTTTGAATCATTTTCAAGAAATGGTTTATCTTCTCATCATCTTCAAACACCTGCAAATTTTTCACATTGTTAGGAATGGAGGGTCTGTGTCTAATTTCAATCTCATACCTCAACCTTGGATTCTTTGGAGGCTTAAAGGTACTAGCTGCAACTTCTAATGAATATGCCAACCTATTCTCAACCTATTCTCCTCCCTCGAGATGAACTGAAGATTGAAGGCTTCAAAATATTTCTCTATCATATCCCAAACTTTATTTCTACATGATCTTAATCTCAGATGCTTGTTCTGACAATGATTTTTAATCTGTATTATTATCAATTCATAGACACCGAAAATTGAAATACATTGAACTCCCATATTTTTAGCAAATTCAAGGCTTAAGATCAAGGCTTCATACCCAACCATGTTATTTGTTGAATCAAATTCTAATTTAAGAGAAAAAGGGATGAGGTTACCTTCTAGTGATATCTGCAAGAATCCACCTCATGTGCCTTCCTTGGAGTAGGCACCATCAAAGTATCACTTCCAAATATTTTTTGAGTGCAACTCATTATTTACAACTGCTGAAGAGAGCCTCTTCCCTGTGTCTTCAGCAAATTCTGCATCTTCATGCAACATGAAACATGAAATATCTTCAGTTTCTTGACCATAACTAGGGGAATTTCCTGCATATTTCTTGGTAGTAGTCTTCACGAACCTTGTTTCCCTGTAAAATATCCTTTTTTCCCCATTGAAAACAGGAATGATAGCATAATTGAAATCTATTTTAAGAAAAACTCCTATATTTTCTCCCCAAGATCTTGACAGGAGCATTCCAAACCTGGCTAGAATTTCAGCAACCACTACATCCATGACTATACTCATTGCTGGAATTTGTGCCTAGGAAACTGCTACATATTTAATTAACCCAATACATTTCACCCTCTTGGAATCAAATGAATATAGATCCTTGTAAGGTTTGGTAATCTGCAATTTTAGTTCCTTCATAACAGATAATGGCATGAGATTATGGGATGCACCTGAGTCCATCGTACAATTATGGAGAGTAAAATCATGAAGCAACAGAGAAATATAGAATGGTGGGACAGAAGGGTCTACTCCTTCTACATGAGGACCAAAGGTGACCACTAGCTTCTCTTCTTGTAAGTTCACAATGTCACTTATATCTATAGTTTGTGTGAGATTAATAAATTTTGAAACTTCTTTCTTGTAAACAAGTATTTTAGCTAATTCTAGAAGAGGTACCTAAATTTTTACCTTCTCCAAATATTTTTTCAAACTGAAAGGATGAGTTTGTTTAACATTCTTTTCAGGTTCTTCTTCGCTCTTTCTAGAATTTGCTGCTTGTTCGGGTACAGGAACAACTCTCTCCAAAATATTAGTATCAAATGATTTTCTCTAGGAAGGTTCACCCTGTTGCATAGCTCTTCTATTAACTAAATTTACAGGTCTCTTCCCATCACTGACTTGTTTTAAAGGGTCCCTTTTTTGTGGAGTCACCATTGGAGGAGGAATAGAGTCTTTTTGTTCACCTTAATTATCATGCACTCTATATCTCTTTCTATACCTTAAATCATACTTTTTATGCAACTCAGCTTGCATGAAATCTATGAATTACCTACAGTATTCATCCATTTCATCTTGGCCAAAAGATACTTCAGCTTCAGCATATTCTCCCTCACAATATTCCTCTTCATCACCTTATATTGTGTACATAGCAGATATTTGATCTTCAGCCTCCCTTTTGTCATCTTCTGTTGACTCTCTGGGTGCTTCTTCTATATACAATGGTGCTTGAAACTGGTCTTGATATTTTATTTCCCTCTGCAAAATTTGTAGGGGATGTCTTTCGAATTGAGGGTTAAATACCCCTTGATTTTGTTGTACTTGTATTTGGGAGTTTTTACTTTCCAATTCCATCTTAACTAGCTTATTTGACAAAAAAAATTATCACCTTTGTCATATCTTCAATTCTTTGATCTTGTGATGATTATTCTTTTTCTTTCCCCTTCTGTGGGACTACTTGCTTCCCTTTTTCCTTTCCACTCGCTCAAAAGGAACCTTTCCACTCGCATTCATATTAGCTTAAATATCTAAAGATCTGTCTGTATCTTCCTTAGAGTATGAGATCTCCTTTTCCCCTTTTCTCTAAGCGTGAAACCACCTTTTTCTCTAAAAGGAGGGGGCTTCATTTCTATAGGAAAATAATATACAAATTATTGAATCTCTATAAAATATGATCGTGGAGTACTAAAAAGGTATGCTTTTGATGATTATTTCAATGGCTTTTTAATAGAATTTGTGAACCTTTTGTGTCATGAATTTGGGAATTAATAAGTAACCATAACAAAACATGTGAGAATCGATATACAAGACTTAGCCACTGATAATGGTTATTTTCTATACAGGAAAAGGAGAAAACAAGGGATTGCCGTTCCAAAGGGAAAGACAAAGTCGAGATAACTGTTGTCTCTCTGGATGAGAACCGAACGCAAACAAAGAGAAATAGATCAAAGCAAATCGGCTCGGAAAAGAAGGAGAGGACACCAGCTCAGCGCAAAAGAAAAGACAGGATGAAGAGTTAACAGTTTGGCGAATCCCTCAGGATCGAAGATCCTGAGGGATCGCTGCTTTATTTATCTTGTTGCTTGGACATCTCCGTCGTCGTCTTTATAAAAAGAGACAGCACTGTTAGTTTAAGAGATAGATAATAGAGAGATAGGATACGTTTTATGTAATCTTCTGTAAGACATCAGCTTTGGTTATTAAGTTTTGTTGAGGACTGGTTCGATGTATTTTTGATCGATGCATTAATAGAAGCTTGGTGATTATTCCATCTTCGCGTCTGCATTAACTTAAAGCGGTGTATCCTTGGAGGCTAAGGGCCCGGCCCCGAAGGACACTTGCTTCTGTACCATTACGACTTTACTTCTGTGTGGTTTGTTTATTATTGTTATTTGATAAATTGATATGCTTTACAAGTTCATATTATATGCTCTGTTCAAGTTTGAATCATTGAGGTTTCTACAGATAGAATCGTGTGTTAACTCCGCATCAAGTTATTAATCCCTTCAAGAGTTCATTACATGTTCTTACTGTTATATTACAGAGCTGTCATATTAAGGTTCGTGTTGTGTGCAGTATTGTTCTATAATTCGTTAATCGTTGTTTCTGTTCCTTTAGTGCGATTTGTGTGAATTGCCTTTAGAGTGACAGAATGTTCTTTGATTGCAAAGAGTACATAGATTGAGTTTGGTTATAACCTGCGGGACTTAGTTATTCAATTGCTGTTCCATTTTTAGAGTTGCTGTTCCATTCCAGAATTGTTGTTTAAATCCTTTATTCGCTTTGCTGTTCCATTTACTTGCAGTTGTTGGTTTGTTGTGAGAGATGATCTAAGGCTGTAGTGAGTAGTAGCAGTCACTGTCTAGCTCCCAGGCTCGTGATCTATGCTCTAGTCCCTTTTCCATCAGTTTCTGAAGGGATGGGTTATCATTGCCGAACCCTTGACTGATAAGTTATTGAGTTTTCTGAGTGTGTGATTTATTTCTTTAAAGTAATTTGATTTCAGTTAAGCATCCGTTTACTCTTGTATTTCTTAAGCACCGTACTACTAGCATTACTCTGACAAATGAGCCTCGGATTGAGTCACTCTTTGTAATGACAAAACGCTCTCGGGTTGACATATTAATGTGAGGTAATTAGAGGTGAAAGAGACCCTTTTTATAGCTCTACATTTTGGCGCCGTTGCCAGGGACAGAGTGAAGCCATTTGTTTTTTTTTCAGAGTGGTGTACAAGCCTGCTAGGGAGGAGTTGGATCTTAAAAACGGAAGGTAAGAACCTACGTGCAGAGCATGTAAAAGACCTGCTCACTATCCGCTTTCCTAACAGATTTGTTTTTGCTTGTTTGAATAGAAGTTGGTAGTTCATTTTTTTTGAGTGCATGACTAAGCAGAAAATACCAGAAAAGAATATCAAACCCCCATCCAAACCTGAAAAAGCTAAGGGGCCGGTGACCCTTGGCCGAACGACCTTCATAGACGAAATCTACAAGAAAACAAAGTCTCAGCCATCAGTAGGCTTCAAGAAAAACACTTCCAAACCGCCTACTAGTTCCCTTCAGGCCACAGGATCACCATCTGTAGCCTGTGCTGAGGTGCATAGTCAAACTGAGGAGCAGGACTTTCAAGAAGTTGAAAATTCCACTCCAGAATTATTGCAAGAAGGGAACTCTAGCAACTTTTGTGAAGGAGAAGGAGAAACAGGGGAAACCAAGGAACCAAAATCTCCTCTTGAAACAAATCAGCCATTAGATAGCCCAGATAAAGGAAGTGCCGCGAAAGTCATTGTTGAAGAGATTCAATCTCCTCAAACACCCGGTATTCCCATTATTCCAGATAAAGGAAGCGCTATTAAAAAGATCCCTGTCAAAACCGTTCCCACCCAACCTAGGAATACCCTCCTAGATATCCCAGAAGGTTACTGACATATATTCGATCCCATGGCTCAAAACCAACCAAACGCTCAAAACCAGCCAAACACTCAAACCTCTACATTACAATATCCTATAGTGGATTCTGCAGCAAATGCACCCATGAAAGCTATCCCTCTTCAGCATATCCCTACATTTCATGGACTCACATCGGAAGATCCGGATGCATTCCTATTCGAATTCGATGTGTTATGTCGAGGATACGATTACACCACCGATCCCCAAAAATTGAAATTATTCCCCTCTACATTGAAAGGGGTTGCTTTAAGATGGTTTATGGGGCTAGGTGGCGGGGTTATCAACAATTGGGATCAAATGAAAGAATCCTTCTTAAAGAAATACCAGGATTATTGTAGGTCTAGAGAATTAAAAGACGAAATATTTCAAATGACAACCAGACCAAATGAAACATTAGAGGAGTATGTGGAACGTTTTCAGTATAATTTACAAAGATCTCCTTATGCATCGCTACCTTTACCTGATAATGTGTTAAAAACCGCATTAATGAGGGGCATGAAGGAACAATGGATTGAAACATTAAACATTATGGGCAAAGGGGATATTTATCAAGAGAATTTTACTGACATCCTTGACTTATGTATCAGGAGTTCGAGAGGCAGCACAAGAATAAAACCGACAGAATATGATCGGTTTGCAAGAGATAATAAAGTATCGGCAGAAGGAGTAACACGTGCAGAAATTGGAAATTTATTAGAAAATTTTAAAACCGATATTATGGGGACACTAACTACACAACTTGATATTGTGCAGGCTAAACAAAAGCAGCTGGAGGCAGAACAGAATTTGGCAATCTTCTGCCCCCGATGCAGAAAAAAACACAGCCACAAGGAGTGTCCATTAGATAAAGTCCAAACATGCGCCATCTGTACAAAAGATCACCTTATGGAGAGCTGCCCCTCACTTCCTGGATTGAAAGAGGTATATAAGGAAGCAGAAGAAGAACCAGAATCGGTGAATTCGATCAACCAGCGCCGTCCGTGGCAGCCGAGACAACCTGGTATGTTTCCAGACCCAACCTCTTTCTTTCAAAACCCACAATATAATGCTCAACAATATGGTATGTGGCAAAATCAATCTCAAACCCCATTTACAAACTGGTCACCACAATCATTTCCTTCTTCAAATCCATGGCTGAATCAAACAAGCCAAACTGGTTGGCCGAATTTCCCTTACATTCCACCATATTGGCAAAATGGCCCGTATCCTTCACAATGGACTCCCTCTACTTCACAAAGTTCACCCTGGTAGACAAGCTGGCAAAGACCGATGTACCACCCAGCTGGAACTATTCCGCTCCCTCAACCTACTTTGCCAGCTTTACAACAAAATCCCCAGTCTAACTTGAGGCCGCAACTCCCAGCCCAACCCGATCCCAATCCAAACAACAGGCAGGTCCAATCTATTCAAATCATAGAATCACCAGAAACAGGACCTGACTTAAGGGAGTGCAGTGACCTTCAGTTAAGATCTGGACGTATCATTGAAACTGAGGGAGATAAAACAATTCATATTGAAGATCAGTTACCCAGAGAACATCAGTCACAACAAGAGGATGAAAATAAGCAACAAACTCATAATCAAGCAACCACATCCTCTCCTCCGTTCCCAGAACGATTAGCCATACCGCGATCCATACAATATCCTGACTTTGACATTCTGGGAGAATTACAAAATCTGTACATAAAAATTCCATTCCTCCAAGCCATTCAAGACATTCCCATATACGCCAAAACTATAAAAGAATTGTGCATAAAGAAACCAAGGAGGAATATAAAAAATAATCCAAGAGTCCAAGTAGTCGGTACCTTATCTGACCTATTGTCTGGAAGAGAAACACCCCTTAAATATGAAGACCCCGGGAACCCAATTATAACTGTTCAAATTTATGGTCAGACCCTGCCTAATGCCTTAGTTGATCTAGGGGCTGCAATTAATATTTTAACAACCACAACTTGCCAAAAGCTCGTCATTACATCTGTAGAACCCACCTCTACTCTGTTAGAATTGGCTGACCGATCTGTGGTTAGACCAGAGGGCACTCTACATGATGTCATGGTCTCCGTAGAATCCTGGGAGTATCCAACCGATTTCCTGATAATTAATCCAAAAACCCGACTTGATGGACATCCGCTAATTTTAGGTAGGCCTTGGCTTGCCACTGCCGATGCCTACATTGGCTGTCGGCAGGGAAATATGACCATAACCAGAGAACCGAATAGCAAAAATTTAGTTCTATATCCTCCAGCGCAGCCAAGTGTCACAATGATTAAAACTAATAAACACCCTGTATCATACCTTACTGATAACATCAGATCTCCATTAACCATACAAGAGGCACTCGATTTCAAAGATCAAACAGAAGACGATGCCATTAATAATTTCATTACTCAAACTGAACCTCGCACACAGTGTCACATGATAGAAGCAGCATTTGATAATGAATTGGAAGAAGATCCCCAGAAAGATATTCATGACCAAACAATACCTGTTACTTCTGTTGCAAATAGTAAAACTGTGGAAATTGCACCGGGGAAAACTTTAAACATCAATGCTAATCTCACACCTAAACAAGAAACAAAGCTCATCCATCTGTTAACAAAATATCAAGAAGCATTTGCATGGGACTACCCTGATATGAAAGGAATCGATCCCCAGTTATGTACACACCACATTTACATAGAAAAGGATGCCAGACCTGTGCGTCAGCCGCAAAGGAGACTTAATCCCCATCTAAAAGATGTCGTAAAAACTGAACTTCAGAAGCTTTTAGATGTGAATTTTATATACCCTATTTCCGATAGTAAATGGGTCTCTCCACTTGTGGTGGTACCAAAAAAGAATGGGAAATGGAGAATTTGTGTGGATTATAGGGAACTTAACAAGGCAACACAAAAAGATCATTTTCCTCTTCCTTTCATAGATCAAGTATTGGACACTTTAGCAGGGAAGAAGTTCTTTTCTTTCCTGGATGGCTTCAGCGGATACAATCAGATTCAGATTGCCCCTGAAGACCAGGATAAAACTACCTTTACTTGCCCCTGGGGAACATTTTCCTATCGAGTTTTACCTTTTGGCTTATGTAATGCTCCTGCCACATTTCAGAGGGCTATCCTTAGTATTTTTGCAGATTTAATCAATGATGGACTTGAAGTTTACATGGATGACTTTACACCATATGGAGATGACTTTGATCCAGCTCTAGACACCCTAGAGAAAGTCCTACAACGCTGCATTGTTACCAGGCTTTGCTTAAGCAACGAAAAATGTTTCTTGATGATGACCGAAGGACTTATCCTAGGGCACTATGTCTCAGCAGCCGGCATTCAGGTAGACCCGGCCAAAATCCAAATACTTTTGCTTATTCCCACTCCTACTACTCAAACAGAGGTACGCAGTTTTCTTGGATTTTCAGGTTATTATAGACGATTTATAGAGCATTATTCGCACATTGCTGCTCCTTTATATGCACTGACTGGTAACGTTGATTTTCTTTGGACATACAAATGTGATCGTGCTTTCGAGGATCTAAAGAAGCTTGTATCCACAGCTCCAGTCCTTCGAGGACCAAACTGGGACCTACCATTCCAGATATCATCTGATGCCTCAGATACAGCCATTGGTGCAGTCCTTGGGCAGGAAGAGGATAAGAAACCATATGCTATCTATTACATCAGCAAAAATTTATCCCCTGCTGAATTGAATTACACTGTTACTGAAAAAGAATTCCTAGCTGTAATACATGCTGTCAATAAATTTAGACATTATATCATAGGCTACCCTGTTATATTGTATACAGACCATTCTGCTATAAAATATTTAGCAAATAAGCCTGTCACAAATGCCAGAGTAACTCGATGGTTAATCTTATTGCAGGAATTCGACGTCACAATCAAGGACCGCCCTGGCAAAGAAAACCCTGTAGCCGATTTTCTTTCAAGAATACCAAAATCAAGCGATGCAGCAGCAGTGGAAGATCAATTTCCGGATGAGCACCTGTTTGCTGTTGCTGTTCAAACACCCTGGTATGCCGATGTTGCCAACTACCTTGCAGTAGGTAAATTACCAAAACATTTAACTCCTAATGAGCGTAAGCAGATTATTCAGAAAAGTTCTCGATTTTCGTGGATTGGAGGTTATTTGTTTCACACAGGAGCAGACATGCATATCGGGCGATGTGTTAGAGAGGATGAAATCTTTGACATCCTAAAAGCCTGTCACGATGGACCGTGTGGGGGGCACTTCGCTGAGCGTAGGACTGGACATAAAGTATTGCAGACAGGATATTACTGGCCTACGATCTTCAAAGATGCAAAGAAGTTTGTCCAAGCCTGTGACAGTTGCCAGCGAGCAGGACGACCTGGTCAAGCTGATGAGATGCCTCTGAAACCACAGCTAGTCATCGAACCATTCGAGCGGTGGGCTCTGGATTTCGTTGGACCCATCAACCCTTCATCAAATCAGAAAACATATATTTTGGTGGCAACAGAATATGTCACCAAATGGGTTGAGGCAAAAGCATTGCCAAGAGCCACAGAGGACTCTGTCATACAGTTCCTGTTCCTTCTATTTGTTCGTTATGGCCTTCCTAGGGAAATAATTACAGATGGAGGACCACAATTTGTTGGGCATAAATTAGCTGCAACACTTAACAATTATCATGTCCAGCATAAGATCACTACTCCATATCACCCACAGGCAAATGGGCAAGTAGAAAGTAGCAATAAGATAATAGAATCAATCCTAACAAAAACCATTGCCTCACATAGGCGTGATTGGGCTACCCGACTACCTGAAGCACTCTGGGCATATAGAACCACATGGAGGAGCACCACCGGTTACTCACCTTATCAACTAGTGTTTGGAAAACAACCCATTTTTCCCATAGAATTCGAAATCCAAACACTGCGAACAACACAAGAAGTTGGCCTAGATCTAAGCGAGGCACAACTCAATCGACTACAGCAAATCAATGAATTAGACGAAATTCGGCTCTCTGCACTACAAAATACAGCATTGATTCAACAGCAGCGAGCCAAATGGCATGATGCGCTCATCAAGAACAAAGTCTTCCACGAGGGAGACTGGGCTTTGTTATACGATTCTCGGTTTCAGGATTTCCCGGGAAAACTTCAGACTCGATGGTTGGGACCCTACGAAATCCAAAAGGTACATGACAATGGAACCCTTACTCTAATCACCATTGACGGTTCTGGATATGCATTCAAAGTAAATGGCCACCGAGTCCGTCTCTATCGTAAACCACTTACTCGGGAATCCTTCTGCCAGCAGCTACGCCGAGATACTGATCTGGAGATCTTAGGAGAGGAAGAGAAATCTTCCTCACCTGTAATTCATTAAGGGTCTATTTCTTTTTTTTTTGCAATTTGTACATAAGCTCTTGTTTTTGAGTGATTTTTGTACATAAGTTTGATTTGAATATTTTCTTGTCATTTTTGCTGTTCCTTTTTCTTCCACAAAGTTTGATTTTTGCTCTTCTAATAGCATATGCGTGTTTTTTATGATGTTGGTTTTGCTTGTTTTGCTGTTCCTTTTCTAAAGGAACAGCATTCGGATCTCTATTGTTCCTTTTTTTTTTTTTTTTCAAACGAACGATATTGTTACGTTTCTCGCTGTTCCTTTTGGTTACCACTGTTCCTTTTCCTTCAAAGAAACAACGTTCTTTTATTGTTGTTTTGCCTTTTTCAACGGAATGGCATGTTGAGTGTTTTATAGTATTATTTCCGTTCCTTTTCCCAAAGGAACGGAATTTGCATTTTTTTTTTCCCTTTTTCTATTATCCATCGTTGTTGCTTTTCCAACGGAACACCATTAGCATACTTTTGATCTCTTTTGCTGATTTAAAGTGAGGATGCTTTTTGCCCGTCTTCTTTCTAGTCTTCAAGCTTCAGCTATGTATTTGTGCGATGAAATATAAAAACACAACATACCGAAATCTGCAAATCATAAATCGCTATATCTATAAGGCTCTGCATTAATAAGAGGACAAATGGAAGGACATACTTATTTCTTACCTTTTGTTGACATGGTTTACTAATTTTGCCCTGATTGGTTATCTTTATCATGCTGATTCCCTTAAAAATTTTATTAGCACTTGGGAATAAGAGCAAAGAGTTTATATCTTCCTATTGAGATAATAAGACTTCTTCCGCCATTCCTACTCTTAAGGAGTGTTGAACCACCCTTTGTGTATAAATAAGGAAAAATATTCTATGAAAAAATAATAAAACATGTGTGAACATGATATGTCAAATGTCAAATGCAGGATAGGGGGTCTCATTGAGAGCCAGCCTACCATGATCATGAGGATGGAAGTGAAGTGGCATTCCCATTATGGCCACCATACCAGGGATATGGTCCAAAAGGTATATCAAGTAAATGAACCTTGGAACAGGAGGTCTCATCACGAGCCGGCCTGCCCACGATTCGCTCCTTCCTCGTGAATGGCATTATGGTTAACTGGTCACCAAGCCAGCATAATGGTCTACATTTTGACATAACAACATTCCTAAGTATACACAAAGGATCATGGTTCCGAGGGTGAAAAAAAACTCTGCCGAGGTTATGGACACCTTTTGGCAGCAGAGTAATGTTAATGGTATTGAAGTCACCTTGCTTACACCAATGGGTAAGATACTAACACTCTTTTGTTTCTTATATCCTAGGCACTAATCATATGTTATTTCCCGATTTATACATCGCATGAATATTTATCATTACCAATCATGGCAACGGAAGTGACCATGACCACTGGAGATTGGCAAGTACGATACATGCCCTATCCATCAGCCTCAACTCATAACACAACAGCCTCTTATATCATACGCGATCAATTCTCCGCCTCGATTTCGGTAATCTGTTGTCCTTTTTCAACATGGCATAATTCCACATGCTGTTCCTTTATGACTTGATTGCAGACTGGGTGCCGCTCCTTTATTTGCCGGCTGGGACAGCCTATCACACTGCGGGGGGGGGAGGTTAACCTCATCATTCCCTGTATTGCGTGTCAATTCACCATTCGAAACAATTAGTTTACGACGGTTTGGCATGGTTTCACGGCATGGCATATTTTTATTTTCACACAAATTGTTTTTGTTGCACTGTTGCATACTCTGTGTTTTCTGTCTCGAAACCTTGCGATTACTCTCTGTGTTTCAAACCAAAAACGTTTTTGCTGTTCCATTTAGAATTCACAGTGAAATCATGGGAGGAAAGGCAATTCGAAGTGAGCCTCAACAGCTGACGATCTCCGCTGCTGCCCGGGAGATCCTGGAAAGGGCAGGATGGTTGAATTATTTCAATCGCCTACAGGAAGCTAATGAAACAGTAGCAATGGAGTTCTTGCAGAATTTACAAGATGACCACTCCACAGTAAGAGGGAAACGGATACCGGTCACTGATAACATAATTGCAGAAGTCTCAGGACTACCAGCTACCGGACCGGTATGGACATTCAAAAAGGAACGATTACAGAAGGTCATCGACATCTTCCAGGATGAAGGCCAGCATTTGACAATCAAAGGGAGGGGAATTCTGCCAGCGACCCTAGGCGAACCCTGGACAGAGCTAGCAAGAATAGTACAGAGCTACATTACTTGCGAAGGAAGAAAAGACGTGGTAAGACCACGACACCTTAAACTTTTAGCTGTTCTAAAACAGAAATGCTCTGTGAATTTACCGGCACTCCTAAACTCATTATTGCATGATGCTGCACAAAGTATGAAAAAGGCACAGCACGTAGAGGCAATTGTTAGTCACCATGGGTTGATTCGACTTGTTGTTAGTTATAGTCTTACCCAGTAGTAGAGCAGCTGGGAAGAGCTCATTGCAATGATTGAAGGGGGATTGACAGAGCCATCCCCGAAACGTAGACATTCTATAAACCCACCAGAGCAACCGCAAAACGCAGAGAAAATGTTGCTAGTACATCACAACAACCAGAGACACGACAAGAATCGGCAAAGCGCAAGCATGCCGTTGATCCACCCGAGCAAAATATGAAGAGTTGCAGCAGCAACTAAGGGACGTCAGTCAATCTAAAAGCCAGGCTTTTGAAGGGTGGAAGAAGGAACAAGAGGAAGTTGCACAGGTAACTTGTAGACTAGATACCGTTATCAAACAGATGAATGACTTGTGTTCTTTATACAATAATGTTTTAGCATGTAGGGCCCCTGCTAAAAACTATGCTCTGTTTTTATTAGAACGGTATTTACAATTACAAATAAAAGTTGTTAAGGCAGGCACCCCTATACAAATCAACAATGTCAATGATTTTATAGACTGTTGTAAACATTATGGAGTGAAAGTCCAGAGATTGTTGTGTGAACTTTATTTGCACGACCTTGTGCTAAGTCAGGAGACTGAATTAAACCCTGGCCCTTCCATTGGAGATATCCAATTCCAAGCATTCATTTCATTCGGGGTTAATCAGATTAAGTGGCTCAAAGCCTATGATACTTTCCAGAGTCATGAAAATGGTCTAGATTTACGAGTTAGGGCTGAGCCTAGGAACCCAGTACAGTTATGGAAAGCTCATATAAACCACATAAGGACTCCGGGTGTCATTGAAACATTAGGGCCCATGCATGAGGCACTCATTCGAGAGAGTTTAGAGTATTTCCTTTCCATCAAAGACTTGGCCATTAATGCAGCCAAATTTCGATATCGAATCTCTGATCCACACATCCAGCTCAGAGAACCATTTAAGTATGAGAACTTTGAGTTAGCTGCCGACCGTTTGAACCTCTATGGCGAGACCATTCTGAAAGCAGGATCATCCTGGTTAGGGTATAGATTTCGCACTCCAATTGTTTGGCACCCTGCACCCGGATACCAGGCCCTGTATGATATGCCTGAGGGACAAACAGGTCAGTTCTTTGACTATCTAATCACTCAACATGGTTGTAGGCCTCCGCATGAGACTCCTTCTCCAACATATTCTCTCACCGCATTACATGTCAACTACAATGTTTTCATGAGGACATGAAACAAGGTAAGCAGGGGGGTGTGTGGAGTACTAAAAAGGTATGCTTTTGATCATTATTTCAGTGGCTTTTTAATAGAATTTGTGAACCTTTTTGTGTCATGAATTTGGGAATTAATAAGTAACCCTAACAAAACATGTGAGAATCGATATACAAGACTTAGCCACTGATAATGGTTATTTTCTATACAGGAAAAGGAGAAAACAAGGGATTGTCGTTCCAAAGGGAAAGACAAAGTCGAGATAACTGCTGTCTCTCTGGACGAGAACCGAACGCAAACAAAGATAAACAGATCAAAGCAAATCGGCTCGGAAAAGAAGGAGAGGACACCAGCTCA
The DNA here is from genome assembly GCA_034641835.2 of Pinus albicaulis. Classification (NCBI taxonomy): domain Eukaryota; kingdom Viridiplantae; phylum Streptophyta; class Pinopsida; order Pinales; family Pinaceae; genus Pinus; species Pinus albicaulis. Next base: position 70,551 of record JAXQQM020067726.1, read on the forward strand.
GCGCAAAAGAAAAGACAGGATGAAGAGTTAACAGTTTGGCGAATCCCTCAGGATCGAAGATCCTGAGGGATCGCTGCTTTATTTATCTTGTTGCTTGGACATCTCCGCCGTCGTCTTTATAAAAAGAGACAGCACTGTTAGTTTATAAAGAAGGAAGAGATAGGATACGTTTTTATGTAATCTTCTGTAAGACATCAGCTTTTGGTTATTAAGTTTCGTTAAGGACTGGTTCGATGTATTTTTGATCGATGCATTAATAGAAGCTTGGTGATTATTCCATCTTCGCGTCTGCATTAACTTAAAGCGGTGTATCCTTGGAGGCTAAGGGCCCGGCCCCGAAGGACACTTGCTTCTGTACCATTACGACTTTACTTCTGTGTGGTTTGTTTATCATTGTTATTTGTTAATTTGGTATGTTTTACAAGTTCATATTACATGCTCTGTTAAAGGTTGAATCATTGAAGTTTCTGTAGATAGAATCGTGTGTTGACTCCGCATCAAGTTATTAATCCTTTCAAGAGTTCATTACATGTTCTTACTGTTATGTTACAGAGCTGTCATATTAACGTTCGTGTTGTGTGCAGTATTGTTCTATAATTCGTTAATCGATTGTTGCTGTTCCTTTAGTGAGATTTGTGTGAATCGCCTTTAGAGTGACAGAATGTTCTTTGATTGCAAAGAGTGTATAGATTGAGTTTGGTTATAACCCGCGGGACTTAGTTATTCAATTGTTGTTCCATTTTAGAGTTGCTGTTCCATTCCCGAATTGCTGTTAATTCTTTATTTACTTTGTTGTTCTATTTATCTGCATTTGATGTGTTGGTGTGAGAGATGATCTAAGGCTGTAGTGAGCATTGGCAGTCACTGTCTAGCTCCCAGGCTTATGCTCTAGTCTCGTTTCCATCAGTTTCCGAAGGGATGGGTTATCATTGCCGAACCCTTGACTGATAAGTTATTGAGTTTTCTGAGTGTGTGATTTATTTCTTTAAAGTAATTTAATTCCAGTTAAGCATCCGTTTACTCTTGTATTTCTTAAGCACTGTACTACTAGCATTACTCTGACAAATGAGCCTCGGATTGAGTCACTCTTTGTAATGACAAAACGCTCTCGGGTTGACATATTAATGTGAGGTAATTAGAGGTGAAAGAGACCCTTTTTATAGCTCCACAA
>JAXQQM020074035.1:0-124073 GCA_034641835.2 Pinus albicaulis
AAGAAGCTAATCAGGGCACTCACCAACCTAAGGTTCAAACTTGTTATCAGAAAACCCAGAAGATCTCTAGCTTCCAGACAAAGGAGAAGGAGAGGATTAGATGTTCTTGCAGAAGCCTTTGAGTTCATAGGATAATTTGCATGAGGACATGCAAGGAGTCAGCAGTGGGGGTATGTTGAGCCTCAAAATTGTGCTTTCTTTCATCTCATTTTACCTCATTTTCCCTTTTACATTGCTATCCTAGACCCAATTGATCAATGAATATAGTTAAAATTACTTCTAGAATGATTTACATCACTGACTTGCTAAGTTTTGTGATATTTTCCATTGTAAAGCATTTTGACCGGAACTAGCTGCAGAATGCAGACATTCCGTAGCTAACCGGCGATTCTGCAGCTATCTTCACGTTTGAGTATGTTCCAGGTGGCCTCTCAAGAAAAACCGCATATGGGCATAATCCACGTCATGTCTACATGGTTCGTTTCTCATCATGGAGGAAGAAACAAATTCTGGGTATGGTTTTGGAACGTGGGAACACATTTAGGAAAGCAGACTTCTATTAGGACTGTCTCAGTCCAGATGTCTTTTTCCTTTTCACGCAGCCACTTCAAGAGTCCTAATGTGATTCCGATAAGGAAAGACAATGTTCCTGAAGTTGTTGCAAGTTTGTTATTTACATTTGTTATATAAACACTTGGGAAACTGAGAGTTAGGCTAGATTTTATGCTAGATTTCATTCTAGATTTTGCTTAGATTCTGTGCTACATTTCTGAAGACGTAGAGTGCTATGTTCAAGTTATTTCATCTTTAATGAAGCAGACAGTGTTGTTTTGAAAGCGTGATTTAATTTGGATTTGAATTCCGTCAGGTGGTAGAGGGTCCCTGCCTCTTGCACGGATTTATTTGCGTAAATTAGATAAGTATTCTAGCTGCCTTTACGTTTTTTTTGTATTTGAATTAGTAGTTGTTTTAATTAGCTACTGTAGTTATACTCATTCTAACTCTTCCACAAGACGAAGCTCTTCCAAAAGATTATAATGATGAATGGGAATTGGATATAGTATTGTAGGATTAGAAGTTGAATTTGTAGTTGTTTTAATTAGCTACTGTAGTTATACTCATTCTAACTCTTCCACAAGAAGAAGCTCTTCCAAAAGATTATAATGATGAATGGGAAATGGCTATAGCATTGTAGGATTTAATTGTAATTTTTGTTGTTCACTATCACAGTTACACTTGTTCTAATCACTCTTCCACAAGAAGAAACTCTTCCAAGAAATCCTTAAGATGTTCAAGACATGACCGTGATAATGAATGATTTAGTTGTGTGTTTGCACTAAGTACCATCTATGTTCTTACTCTTAAACGCTTGTCCAAAATATCATAATGATGAGTGGGATATGGATATGATATCTTAGTTTTTCATTGCTTTCAGTCTTTACATTTGCATTTGCACTCAATTACACAGTCAGAATTGTTCTAAAATCTCTTCCAAAAGAAGGAACTCTTCCAAAATATCAACAATGATGGACAAACAGACTGTATAATTTCATAGAACAATGCATGATAGCATAGTTAGGATACTCCGGAGTTTCATTGCACTTAATTCATGTTCAGTTGTTTTGTTTTGGGTTTGATAATGACTTGTAGTTCAACATTGTTTTAGATTAGTGACACTTTTAAGTTTAGCTTTAGTTCAACTCACTGCATTTGCATTCCATAGTCAGTTGTCATTCACTGCACAATAGATTACTTCAGTTGTTAAGATTAACAAAACAGCCTTCATTATTTACAAACATCTTCTTGTTCTAAAATCTACAATTGATCCATAACCATATGAACAGAAGACAACATCATTTTAAGGCCTGAAGTACTTCTGCAATTTCCTCATCATTTCATAAACAGAGCTCTCCCTCAAAAGACTACTTTGAAAAGATATCAATAACTCTTGAGAAAGGTTTTGTGACATTCAATTAAATTGCAGAATAGAGTTAGGAATTAGCTTTAGAGTAGAAAATCTTATGATGATATCAATGTTTTACTCCAAACATACTTCAACAAATATCTAATCAAGGACAAGATGTTGCATCATTATGAGTTAGTTGTTTAAACTGTTTAGTTAGGAAGATTTGCATGCTTAGTTGACCATGTTTCAAGCTCTCTCTCAAATGCCTTTGATGAAAGAATTTGACAAGTTTAGTTTGTGTTTTGAATCATTTGCTTAAAAGTCATTATCAAGCTTTGTTTCTAATTGGTCATAGTTTAGATTTGATTCTGTTTTAAGTATTGCATTTGTATCAGTCATTTGTCATCAACCAATTAGGTTTCACTTTGTTTCTAATCATTAGCTTCCTTCCATCAGCTTTTTAGTCATCTTTCTTGTGAACATAAAACCACCAAAAGACCAAAAACATCATAAATCATCACAAAAGACCAAAAACATCACAAAACACTACACACGACGCATTAGGAAACAAGTACCTAGGTACATACAGTACACTTCACTTCAGCAGTTTACAAATCCTGGTTGACAATTAAATGAGCTCAGTTTAGGAGACTAGATTGAGACCAAACACAAACCTCCTATATACTTGAGTAAAGTGTCTTGGCTATGCAAATCAATTCCTAGTAAAAGAGCTCTTCTTCTAAAATCTTGGGTATAAACTTGAACATTTTAGAATTTTTCCAATCCATTATGGCTTTATGCATGTGAGCTAATGGATAAAACTGTTGTTTAATTACAGAAATGAAATCAGATCATGATAGATAATCTTACCATATTTTTTGATCTCCTCCTTTGTTTTGGCTTCCCACCAAACAAGTGCTACACCTTCCATTCTCAATGAAGCTAATTGGATTTTTGTTTCGTCATCATGAAAATTTTGAATTCTCAAATAGACCTCTAATTGCCTAATCCAATTATCTAGCTCTTCTGCATTTACTTCACCATCAAACTTTGGCAATTCAAACTTAACATCAAGTTTAAGAAAGGGACTTTTACCCGCGTTCTTGACTTTGTGAGAATGATGTACTAAATATGATGTAGAGGTTGATGAAGATGAAGATGAGGGTGATGGTGGAAACTTTCCACTGTCTCCATTTCCTCCATTACCCTTCTTGGATTTCTCTTCGTCATTATGGCCTCCTGACGATCCCTCTCCTTCCTTGTGAAGTTTGGATCCTTCTCCTTCAAGCCTTTCGTTCCTTTCGTGATAAAGGACTCTCACCATTCCTGTCAAATCAAGGAATGCTTTTCTAAACACCCTTTCTTCCTCTTTGGGATCAATTTCTTCATGGATTTTTCCTTCCCTTGAAGACATGCTTATGGCTTCTTCTGCTTCTCTTGGAGGTGAAATTGAAGGTGGAGATACTAGCACTCTTGCCCTCCTTGGCTGAGGATTACTATAAGTCCTCACCAATTGGCATTCTCCTCTCTTAAGCTTCAACCTAGTAAGCATCAAAAAATTTGCAAACATTTAAACAAACCTTTCACAAGAAAAATATAGCGAGTAGAACTCTTGCTATGATACCAACTTTATATGAATGGATTGTATTAGTTATGTTTTGCTAAGTATCCATACAGTAATAATAATGTGTGCATAAGGTTCTCCTTAATTTTCAGGTTAAAAAAATAGTTCTGGCTTCGTTAAACAGATTTATGTGTGAGGATTGATTAAGTATTTTAAATGTTTATCATTGTATAACAGTAAAGAACAGAGAAATAAAGTTCACAAAGCACATTACTCATAAAATTGTTGAAGCATTTCACCCCTCCTGGGCTACATCTGCTGGTCCAGCTCCTAATGGCATGTCCCTCATGTATTAATTTTCTCAAAATGTAAGTACAAGTGAAAATAAGCCTCAATAGGAAAAACTTTCTTCTCCATGATGGCCCCGATGGCTTCTTGATCTTCCTGAAAGCTAAAAATGTTGAATATGACCTCTTTTCGACCTAAAACCTATGCCAAACTGCTCAGAATGTCGAAAATACCCAAAATTGACTATTTTTTCACCCAATTTGGTTCAATAAAGAGGAATTTATGGCCTAAAACAAATTTTTCCCAATATCCCTTGAAAATCTCCTCCAAAACTGGAGGAACTCTAGTTAGAGCCGATAAAAATGGCATATTCCCGAAATTGGCGGAAACACTCCCCAAATTAGGTGGACAGTTTGAACTGGAAATAAATGTTAAGTGGGGCGGTCACATGGAGACCACTGCCCAAACTGCCTTGGAAACCGCATCATAACTATTACAAAAGTCATTACAATAAATGTTTTAAAAATGTTGTCACATGGGTTACGGATTTTCATAACCATTGTCTGCCCGCGGGTTAAGGCCTTTAAGGCCAAGGTTTATAGCACGTCGGTCTTATGCTACCAGGGCTAGCCCTTATATTTTTTTCTGTCGATTAACAATTCAAACAAAAAATAAAACCCATGTGCCATATGGATTAAAAACTAACACACAAACGGGCCAGTCGGGCCTTTGTGCTGGTAGTGGGTCAACTCGGTTTTGAATCCTGTAGACTATGCAAAATTTTTGTTAGACCATCTATCTCTGACCTAGGGCCACGTGGCAGCCTCCAAGCCTGCCACGTTGCAGCCCATGATAGGCCAAAAATCCCCAAAGTCAACCCAACCTCCAACCAACAATTGCCACTTGTTATAAAATAATTCGCCCTTCATGGCATATTCTGAGGAATATTCTTTTTTTTCCAAATTTAACAAAGTCAAACTTGGTCAACATATTTTAGAGTTTACTAGAAGATTTCAAACCTCAATAACTTCTGCTTACGACCTCAGTTTTGAGAATCGTTCACGGCGCTAGAATCACAGTGACAAGACCTTTCTGGTCATTCAGATTGCAACCACTTATTAGCGCTTCCATTTTTTTAGCAATTTTCATAACTTGGACATGATCTCTTGATCAAGTGGCCTCCAAAATCTCCCCTATGGAATTCATTCATTACATGCTTAGCTTCATCTTAAACTAAAAATTTAAAAGAATAGCTCCTGGATCTTTCCAATAAAGGGCACTACCTAGAACGTAGAATTTAGCAAATTTTAATTTCAAAGACCTACCCTTACTTTTTGACATTCTAGGAGGAGGACATAAGTGTTGAAGAACACACACTATATCTGAATACCATGGTGAAGTGAGAAACATTTCGGATTCCTATATTAGAGGATCCTCTTCTTCATCATATGACATTACTGCAATAACGTTTATGTCTAGAGCATGTAAGTTGGATTCAACCATGAGTTTGGCTAACCCATGTCCCTTGATCAACTTGGTGGGCTTGATCTCGAGATCATACTCTATCATCAATGCTATCCATTTACCTCTTCTTCCTTCCAAATCAGTCTGCATGAGAACTTATTTTACAGCTGCATTTGGAACATAAGCTATGGTGTGTGAATGTAGAATATAGACTCGGCAATCCTTCAAATGTTTGATTAAGGCCAAAGATTTCTTCTCAATAATATTATATCGAAAAGCAGCATCTCTAATGGCTCGACTAAAAAAATCAATGGACTGCTCAACCTGATCCTTCTTTTGCATCAAAACCGTAGCCAAGGTGTGCTCAGATGCAAATGAAAATATTATAAAGTCACAAGTATAATCGGGACTAACCAAAACAAGGGTTGTAGTCAAATCAAGCTTTACCAAATTGAAAGACTTCATAGCATAATTATTCCATTTTACATTGTTGTCCTTATTCAACATATTAATCAACTCACGCAAATGCTCCATCTGTGTAAGAAATTCATCTTACCATTGAAAGCTTGTATCTCCTTTTTATTGCGTGAAAAATCTATTTGTTGAATTGCTTCCACTCTAGAAGGATCAATGTGAATTCCATATTTGTAAATTATGTGACCAAGGAGTTTTCCTTCCTACATGGAAAAAAGACTCTTTTTCGGATTCATAGAAATTCTGAAATCTCTGCATTTCTGAAAAAAAATCCTTAAATGATGTAAATACTCATCATTAGAACCAGAAAACACCATCAAATAATCTAAATACACCACTAAGAAAACATCCTTCTCATTAGAAAAAGTTATATCCATTACCGGCTGAAAATTAGCCCCTGCATTCTTGAGTCCAAATGGCATTTTGACATACTAAAAGGTTCCCTGTAGTCTTGTGAAAGAAATTTTATCTTAGTCTTTTTCATGTACCAAAATCTGATTATAAATTGAATAACCATCAAGCAGTGACATCTGTGATGCTCCAACTACCCTTTGCAGAATATGGTCCATCTTAGGAAGAGGGTAATTATCCTTCAAAGACACTTTATTTAAATTCCAAAAATCAATGCACAACCTTATCTCTCCGGTATTTTTCCTTACCAGAGCCAAATTTGAAATCCAATCGGAAAATCTAATTGGAACAATGATACCAGATTTATACAATCGGTTTACCTCTTTCTCGATGGATGGAAATAGTCTTGGATTTATCCTTCTTAAATTCTTTCTGAAATATTTTTTATCCGGATTTATGGGAATAGTGTGCTAAATAATATTTTTTTCATAGACTTTCAAATCTGCATAATCCCATGCGAAAATATCAGAAAATTCAGATAACAATTTGATGTACTTATATTTTTCTTCAGGAGACAATGTCTTAGACAGGTTAACCATCTTGGGCTTATCTGATGTTCAATGTTTATGTCTTCCACACCCTTTTCAGTGGGAACCAATGTTGGTTTTCTCGCCACATCATCCTGATCAAACAGTTCCTCTAAAGGTATGAGACCTCTAGGAATAATATTATCCTTCAGCTGCAAAACATTAATTTGATTGGCCTCTATGTTTTAATCATCAGAATTACAAACACCATCAATAAAAGCACCTTTGAAATTTCCTTCATTTTGAAAAAATCTATTAATTTCTTTGTCATCTAAAAAACTTGCCAATACCTTAAGTTATTAGGATCACTAGGTCTATGTTTGACATGAATTTCAAATTTATTACTTGAGTTCATCGGAATTTTGAGATTACTTGCTACCATGGCAAGCAAATATGCAATGATATTTTGACTTCTTGGTACCGCTGCCAATGTACATTCAGGAAGAATTTTTAAGATATCCAAGACTGCATTCCTATTAGCTCTCATCCGTGGATTCTTTGCTTGATATTATCCTTTCACCTGCTTTATGACAAGCTCAGAATCTCCATAAACAAAAATTATTTTTATGCCAAGTTTCTTTTGTTGGTGTCCCATGTTTTGATAGTTTGGAAAATCGAAAGACAAGGCAACATCAGAACCAATATTTAGAGTTACAGGATCTAGTCCTCCTCTTCTCAGAGAGGGATCTCTCAAATGTTTGTTTGCAAAAGTTTATCTTGTGTGCTTAAAGTATGGATTTTAGACTAGTTATTAAGGGTAGGTGTTTGATTGTTTGTTTGGTTGGATTGATACAGTAGAACATGAAAGGTCTAGGAAAGATATATAGAAAGGATAAAAATCTAGTTCATTGGGCAATGGAGTCAATAAGAGGTCATAACATACTCATCAACGAATATGGGATATCATAGGGAAAATCTAACTTGGCCACAGGATCCTTTGGTTTTTGGAATGAGATGGACATCAATGATTTGGAAAGAGAAGTTTTATTCTCAACAAAAGGAATTTGAAAACACAATATGAACAATAAAGAGCCATTTGATAGACAGGGCTAACCATGAATTCTACAAATCACACCTTTAAGCAAACAATGATTTCAAAACAACTTTTAAAATGAAATCTAAGATTCAGGGAACACCCTATTTTCTCAAAGATTTTATTTCAAATGACTTAGAAAACATAAAAGATTCACTGATAATTGTATTCATAGAAGAGGGAACACCTAACACATCTATGATTACAACTACAAAGACCTTTAAGACAACTGTTTAAGCAAGGATAAAGGGCAAGATCAGAACAGACCTCCTTGACTCACTGTAAACAAGAAACTTCAAAAGGAGACTTCAATAATAGTTTTTTAAGTGGCAGCAGACAAGCAGGGAAAACCATAAATCATGCTGAAACCAACTATTCGAACTATTAAGGAAATCAAAAAGCATGAAGACTAAAGAGAGAGATTAAAGTCTCTAAAATACTTCAGCAGAAGAAAACATAAAACAGTGAAGGATGAACAGGTCTAATGTGCTTCCAGGAGTCATTTCTTAGCCTAAAACTTTCAACCTACTGTAGTAAGAAATTATGGAACATAATGAAAACAGGGGAAAACATAAAACAGTTCAGAATACTTCACCAACAGCCAAGCTCATGGATCCAATGATAGAGCCTTCACAGTAACAAGCATGCAACAACATCATCAGGGCTTCAAGACTTCAAATTCTTCTTCAACTTCAACAGATTATGAATTATTTCAGAGAGTTCCAATACAACTAGTGATCAACCAACAATTTCTCATCTTCTACAGAAGTATTTACAGAAGAATGAGGAGGTGAGATCTGATAAAATATCTCTCAAGACAATTAATACAGATTAATGACTTCTCGGCCTTTGAGGGGCTCGATGGAGAATTTTACAGGTGTGTTACTGTATTAATTGATTTACATTCATGAATTAATCTCAGTGGGAGCTTTTTTTTACTTTTAAGGCTCTGCGTTATGTTATAGTAACTTTGCTGATATTTTTTTCATTAAATTCTTTCAGCAGAATTAACTGTTTGGCTGCGTTGAGGAAAATATCTGATTTCGAACAATAACTTCGGCCTCTATTTGAATGCTTTGAGGCACAGGTAGCTTTGTGGTAGCTGAGAGGAATCAATTTGCCTCAGATGTGGTATTGGAGGCCTTTATGTCTGATAAAACACTTATGATTTTCTTTTAACTGTGTTTTAATTATGGGGATTAGGCTTTTGATAATCATTCTTAGCCGTAATCCCCAAATTATCTTCAATCTTTTTGTTCTACCGCGTTTTGTCTTCAACACTGATACTCTTTTGTTTGTTTAAATAACGTTGTTGTCTTGTTGATGTGCAGGCCACGCAGGGCTCTCAAGGCATCAATGCCCATGAAGTATCGACGAAATGTGGATCTTGAACCTTGAGAATGGTTTTCCTTTTATGAATCGAAGGCACGGGAAACATCTTTTCCGGTCTTCGGCCTTTCTTTCAATATAACGGATAAACCTTTAAACGCTTGCAAAACACAAAAAATATTAATAAATATTGAGTTGTGGGTGAACTGCTTCAAAGGACATGGGGAGAGAGCATGGCCATTGGATGGCATCATCCAACGGTGGACATCGGCTAAGAGAAGGTCAAATAAGAGCAGAGGGATGAATAAGATGAAACCTTCGATCGTGCAATGATCAACGGTGGTGATTGGTTTTGAAAACCCTTTGGTGGAAGGCAGAAGGTGATGAAATAATACGGGAATGATCTAGGACCGTCTGATCTGGACACGTGGATGGTCCAGATCCAATCGAAGGATCGCAATCGGCGGAGGAATCATGTTAATGCGCTTGGCAAATAACTTGCGATGCGATTGAGCGATGACCGTTGATCTGAGGATCAGATCAATGGTGGGGAAAGAATCAAAGGGATGTCCAATCGGAGGGAACAAACAAACGTGCCCGATGAAACTTGCGATGCGATTGAGCACTGACCGTCGATCTACAGATCATATCGATGGCGGAGAATGAATCGGGAATCGGCGATCGGAGGGGGCATTATGTTAAATGCGCTCAATGAAAATGTTGCGATGCGATGTTGTGCGGGAAGTTTGATCGGCTTACGATCAATGGAGGGGATTGCTTTTAAAGCAAACTGGTAGAAACCCTTCATAATGCATAAAAAACCCAAAGTTTTAATATAATACAAATTTTTATGCTTTGGGGGCAGGTTATATATATATGAAATGAATAGGCGCCCGTCTGCGGGGACTTTAGTTATATGGAACATGATGGGCCCGGGGCGTATATAACAAAGGGCTAATCGCAATCGAAGCCTCAGGCTCGGTCTTTTCAATCTAACCATTTAAACTTTTCCGATGCGATAAGCGCTTCGGCCTTTGCGCTTGGTTTTACAAAGAAAACAAAGGACCAGGGTTTATACATATGGGACTTAATCGCATCGGAAGTTTTGATGCAGTCTTTCAATAAAACCTTTTTAATTTCTCAGATGCGATTACGCTTCGGGTCTAGCACCTGGTTCTAGGGTGCGGGCATATGGAGGGGAAGTGGTTTAAGGCTTAGCCCAAGGGGGCTTAAGCCGTTATGCAAAAAATATGTATTTTTCATGAAATTTTCAAGTTTTTCAATGGATTTGGGGGTTTTGGTATAGTTTAAAAATGAGTTTCAAACTATGTAAAGAGGATTTTCACAAATGGGAGAAGGGAAATCATGAAAAATAGAGGAATTTTATGGAGAAAAAGGGGAGCAAATGAAGGTTAGTTTTGAATGGAGGAGGGGGAAAATTGATGATTTTGCAGCAGTCTTTTCTCATGAAATCAACAGAATTTCTGAGTTGAAAAGGGGAAAAACAGTGACGATTATCCAAAGGATAGGATATTATCAAAAATAATTTAAGCACCAACAATTTTGGTAATGAAATTGTTTCTTGAAGGCTATCCAAAATCATTTAGCCACCACTTGATATAACAGAATTTATAGGTGGCTAACAGTGGCTCCACTTGGGGGATGGTGCCTTTTTTGAAGGCATCAATAATTTCAGACTTGGATTCTCTGGGAGGCTGATCAGTTGCCTCATCCATTGGGTTGCCCTTCCTTTGCTGGGATGAAAACATATTAGCAGCCACAAAAACAATGGATCTTCATCAATACAATCTTTCTACCTACCCAATCCTATTGATCTAACATTTTTTCTTCATTAGAGTGCACTTGGATTGGAAAACTCTTTCACAACATTTTATTCTTTTTGAAAGCAGTAAATCTAATCTATTTCTACTCCTTATTTCTCCATGGACTTGGATTAAACAGTTGAGCCCATATGATTCTCTACCTAATCTACCATCTGTTGGGATTAAACTATCCAACATATTTTATTCACTAATTTCTACAACAGAAATTTAAAAACAGTCAAGTCAAGATTAAGATGTTTGGCTTGTTGTGATCTATGGCATAAAAACAAGCTGCACATAGATATTATTTTGCGGAAAATTTAAAACACAATGGAAGGTTTAGGATCTGAATCTTTAAAGCACTTCCTTCATCTTTTTAACAGCTTTGTTTTTTCCTCTTATTTGAGTTGTCTTTCCTTTGTCAACTGGTTCAGATTTTGAGCTGATTAGAACCAGTTATTCCTTTGTTTTTGACTCAGAAATTAAAACAGATTTGATTCATCTCTTTTTGGAAACTTAGGTTCAGATTTTGAGCATGTTTGAACCTTTAATTTCTATCCTAATCTACCTACTGATAAGCCAAGATTAAACAGTTTGGCAAATCGAATTCACTACCCTATCAACAGTAAATTTAAAAGCTAATTAGTCAAGATTAGGCTGTTTGACTAACTAGAAGTGTGTTTTGCAGGACTGGTATTTAAGCTTGCACACTTTCAGAATTTATTTCTCTTTTTTGGTATGGGGCTGTACCTTTCTTGTTGTTTACAATCTGCCCTCTTTTCTTTCTTTTCTTTGTTTTTGTATTTTTTATTTTTCCAACTTTGAATGCAATGTCTAGACTATGATATTTATGATGAAAAATAAAATGCTTTAAACTCAAGACTCTTGGCAGAAGTAATGCTTTAGCATCCTGCCATTGACAGGACCCCCATATAAGTCTTCTCCATTTAATTCTTTCAGAAAAAATGCATTGTGACCCCTCTCAGCATGAATAATATAGGGCCCTTTCCACAAGTTCTCAAACTTGCCATGTTTTCCCTTCTCTTCTCTTCTCGAATCCCATTTAAGAACAACATTTCCAGTTTGGAAATTGTTTTCCTTAGTCCTCTTATCGAACAACTTCTTCATATTTTCTTGGACTAACTGTGTTCTTTCATAAAATTCTTCTCTAGTCTGCTGCAAATGGATGGTTTGATTGATTCTCCTCTGCATATCATTCTCTTCAACCTGCAATTCTTGAAGGAGCTTCATGACTGGAACTCCCAACGAGGTGGGAAAAACTGCGTCCAAGCCATAAACTAGCTTATAGGGGGACATATTTATTGATTTCTTTGTAGTTAACCTATCAGCCCATAAGGCATGAACCAGTTTACTGTGCCATGATTTCTGATTTTGTTCCAATAGATTTTTAATGATACTGATGAGGCTCTTGTTGGAAGATTCAGCTAATCCATTTCCTTGGGGATAGTAAGCAGTGGAATGGCCCAAGGTTATGTGGTATTTGTAACAGAAGTCAACCATATTTTTATATTTAAAAGCAACAACATTGTCTGTTATGATTTTTCTGGGACAACCAAATCTGGATAGGATATTTGTTTCAAGAAACTTGATAATGATAGAGTCATTGGCATTGCTAGAGGGTATAGCTTCTATCCACTTGGTAAAGAAATCAGTGGCCATGGGGATCCACTTATGTTGAGCTGAAGAGGATGGGTGGATTTCCCCAATGAAGTCCAGCCCCCATTGTTGAAAAGGTGCCTTAACTCTGATAGGATGTAAGGGTAAGGGAAGAATTTTTCTCTTGCCATCAAATATTTGACACTTATGGTAAGACATGACCAACTTCTGAGTTTCTGGGAAAAGGGTAGGCCAATAGTAACCTGATCTAAGAATTTTTTTTGCTGTGGCCTTCCAGTAGAGGTGTCCTCTGCATTCTCCGTCATGCAACTCATGCATGATTTTCCCTGAATCATCTTCAAGTAAACATTTAAGAAAAATTCCAACGTCATTTTTCCAATATAACACCCCATCTAGGATGAAAAAACTCAAAGCCTTTTGTTTCAAAAATATGGCTTTAGTTTTAGACAAAGAAGGAGGGGCATTTAAATAAAAAAGCACATAAATAATGTCAGCATACCAAGGAGAATTCAAAAATGTTTCTTCAATAAAAGGAGCAGCAGATTCTTCTATTTCTTCCAACACATCTACCATATTCATGTCAAGTGCTTGGAAGTTAGACTCAGCCATAAGTTTTGGTAATCCTTGCCCTTTAACTAGTTTGGTGGGCCTGATCTCTAAGTCATACTCAAGAATAGTTGCAATCCATTTTCCCCTTTTACCATCAGGGTCTTGACTTAGAATTTCCTTGACAACAGTATGTGGAACAAAAGCAATTATGTGAGAGTGTAAAATATAGACCCTAAATTCCTTTAATGCTTTCACTAATGCTAAGGCTTGCTTCTCCATGATGTTATATTTGATAGGAGCATCTCTTAAGGCCCTACTAAAGAAGGATATTGGTTGTTCTTGCCCCAAATCATTCTTTTGAAGTAAAACTACAGCTATTGTATGTTCAGATGCAAAAGAAAAGATATAAAAGTCTTTGGTGAAATCTGGGCTAATCAGGACTAGTGTTTGAGTAAGATCTTGTTTGACTAGTTCGAATGATTGTTTAGCTGGTAAAGTCCATTTTACACTGACATCTTTCTTAAGCATGTTTGTAATGTTTCTTAATAGCTTGGCAAGATTAGGAATAAACCTCCTCACAGAATTAATCTTTCCGATGAAAGATTGCAATTCTTATAGGCTCCTTGGATGGCTGATCTGCAATATGCCATCTATCCTTGTAGGGTCTATTTTGATTCCCTCTTCCGAAATTATATGGCCAAGAAATTTACATTCTTGGAGACCAAAGAGTGTCTTCTTGGGATCCAATGACAAGCCAAATTTCCTACACTTCTCAAAAACGTTTCTTAGGTGAATCAAATGTTCTTCATCAGTTTTTGAGAAAATGGTTGTGTCATCAAGGTAAATGATTATGAAATAGCCAATGTCTTCATAAAATGCTATGTCCATGGCCCTTTGGAAGGTGGCCCTTTCATTCATCAATTCGAAAGGCATTTTGACATACATAAAGGTGCCCCAAGGTGTGGTAAAAGTAGTTTTGATTTGATCACTTGGGAGCACTAACACCTAGTTGTAACCCGAGAACCCATCTAAGAGGGATATCCTTCTTGACCTAACTACCCTTTGAATTATATGGTCCATCTTGGGTAAGGGGTAGTTTTCCTTTAAAGAGGCTCTATTTAAATTCCTGAAGTCAATATAGAGCCTAATTTCCCCTGTTTTCTTTCTAACAGAAACCAAGTTTGATACCCATTCTGAAAATCTAACGGGTAATATGATCCCAACATCATGCATTTTTTCAATCTCTGCCTTAACTAGAGGTAGTAAGAGAGGATTTATTCTCCTTAGTTTTTGCTTGAAAGGCTTTTGATTTTCCTTCAGGGGAATCTTGTGCTGGATGATGCTGGTATCATATGATTTCAGGTCTTTGTATTCCCAAGAAAACACATCTTTAAACTCTTTGAACAGCTCTATGTATTGCATTTTTATGTGAGCTAGGAGAGTGATGGATAGTTTGATCATCTTGGGTTCTGCTAGACTGCCTATGTTATGCTCTTCTACATTTTTTTCCACGGGCTTCATTCTCAGTTCTTTGGCTACATCGTTAAAATCAAAAAGGTGTTCTAAAGGTGTGAGACCTCTTGGGATTTTATCATTTTTGCATAGTAAGACTTCCAAGTCTTCTTGGTCTGCGTTGTTAGTTATCTCTACTTCAAAAGGATTCTCATAATGATTTATGTCAGTAGAATATGTCATTTCAACTTCTGGGATTTGTTCAATATAAAAACAGTTTTCTTTATGGCTGGTTCCTGATATTGGTATGTTGAAATCATTTTCTGATTTCAAGAAATCATCTATGTTTTTGTCAGATTCAAACACTTGCCAGTGATCTTCTTTATCAGGCACAGTGGGCATGTGTTTTATCTTTACACGGATTTGTTCATTTATCTCAGGTATTTGGCAGTTGCTGGCATTGAAGGAGAGTTCATTTGCTAGATGATTCAGTGCTCTAGGGATGAAAATGAGTTCATATTTTTCAAAGGTTTTCAATATATCAAGGGCAGCATTTCAATATTCCCTAAGCCTTGGATTTCTAGCTGAGTATTCTCCTTTGATTTGTTTTATGATAAGTTCAGAATCCCCTAAGATCGATATCTTCTGGGCTTCCAATTGCTTAAGCAATTGTAAGCCTAGGAGAAGGGCTTCATACTCAGCGATATCTTTAGTGCATGGGAAATCCAATTTGTATGAAAAAATTTGATTCGTATTTTGAATCGAAACACCTGCCCCTGCACTTTTTTTTGTTACAGGATCCATCAAAGTTTATTGTCCAAAGTACATTTGCCTCATTTTCAGTTTCTTGTTGCTATTGGTTTTCAATGTTTTGAATTTGATTGAAGGGAAGATTTGATCGTTCTGGTGAAGTGATTGGGTACATGTTTTCCTTATCTGGTTAGGTAGTTTCATCTTCGTTATATAAGATAAAGGAATCTAAACTTGATTGAATAGAATATATTGGAGTGTTGTTTGGTTTGTCTATGTTTCTCACCATGTACTTCATGTGAGATTCCCTGTATAGTCTTCTGTTTTGGTTAAAAATAGGGATGGTGGCATAAGACATGTCCATTTGAAGGCTTCCCCTAAAGTTTGGCTCCCCAAGATCTTGATAAAAGAATGCCATACTTAGGGGGAATGTCAGCTACAACTATATCCATTACTAGACTCTTAGCAAGGATTTGAGCTAGATTAACACATAAATATTTGATTAAACCCAAACATTTGACTCTGCTTGAGTCAAAGGAATACAAATATTTGTATGGTTTAGTAATCTCTAAGCCTAAACTCTCCATTACCACCTTGGGCATTAGATTGTGTGAAGCTCCTGAATCTAACATGGCATTGTGTAAAATTTTCTCGTGTATGTTCAAGCTAACATAGAAGGGAGGGACAGCCCCTTCTTGGTATTTTCCTTCAACTTCTGGACCAAACAACAACTCAGGTTTTTCATCTGTCAAGTTCAAAGTGTCAGTATCACTTCCTAAGTTAAAAGCTTTCAAAACTTGGTTTTTGTACACTTCTTGGGTTACTAGTTCAGCTAGGGGAATGGAAATTTTTTATCTTAGCAATCTCTCCCTCAAGGCTAAAAGGAATAATTGACTTGTTGATATTTACATCTGCCCTTTCAATTGAAATCTTTTCAGCAACTTTGATTTGTTGAACCTTGTTCGTACTGGTAATTGGGACAGTTTTGTTAGGACTACTAGCTGAAGCGCTAGGGGTACTCTGTTCAACATCTGGTTGGACACTTTTGTCTTTGTTTAAGTCTGGTTTATTGGCCAAAATGTTGGTTTTCTATGCTATCTTTTTGGGCTGGTTTTCTGCATTTTTCTTGACAGCAGTGTTAGTGTTCTTATCCTTTGAATTATCCATGCTTCCCTTGCTCCTAAGATCATACTGTTTCTGTACCTTCATTATTGCATTTTCAAAACCCAATCTATAGTCATCAAAATCTTCATAGGTGCTTGTATTTTGATCATCAGAGAAGAAACCTTGTTCTTCCCTAGTGAGGAAAGCATCATCCCCACTGTCTGATCCAATCAAGTTTACATGAGATTCTTCCAACCTTTCCAACTCCCTATCTTCCTCATATTGATCTACATAATTCTGTTGGAAGGGAGGTCTAATCTGTTGGTCGCTTTCCTTTTTCTTGTCTTGATTGTTTTCTCTCCTATAATTATGATTTCTATTTCTGTTTTGATTGTTTTGAGGTTCTCTTGGTGGCAGTCTCTCATTTAAATTGATATTTTCAAGCATCCTTTCCATCACCTTCACTAGGTTGTCAATTTTTGTGTCAGAAGCTGAGGTTGAGGGTAGTATGTCATCATTATAAATTACCCTCTTATGTAATCTCAACCTATTTCTTTTCTTGATTATGTTTTCTTCTACACTCAAAGCTCCTTTCTACATGTCTTCCAAGGTTAAGTAATCTCTCCCCCTTAATTCATAAATCATTTCAGCATCAAGGCCTTCAAGATACCTTACCAAGGCCATGCCTTGGGGAGGTTTCATGTGAGGTGGGAGAGCATTATAAACACTATTAAACCTAGTGGAGTAATCATGGACACTCTCCCCTTTATTTCTCTTGAGACTGTTATATTCTGCTAGATTTGGAGAGGGTTCCTTTTGATTTCCCATTAGTTGATAAATGTTTGATGAAAGGCAGGGAGATAATTTATGCTATTAGGAGGTAAGTTTATAAACCATTTATTTACATCTCCTCGTAAAATTTGGGTGAATATCCTCATATTCACAGTTTCTTCTTCTATCTCCATGTAATCAAATGCATCTTCCATCCTATCAACATGATGTTGGGTTGTTGTAGACTCTTTTCCAGTGAAGTGAGGGATTTTAGATTGGTAATAATTTGGTAAGGGAAGTAGAGGTTGTGGTGACACTAATGGGGCATACCATGTTGCCATGGCTGGAAGTAAGGGTGGATTTACAAGAGTAAAAGTGGGCTGAACAAGAGTGTTTTAAACAGTGGTAGTATGGATTGGAGTGGAAGAAATGCTTGGGCCAACAAACTGATTTTGAGCAGACCTGTTACGGAAAAGTCTAAAGTGATGAAGAAGCTGGGAATCAGGAGGAGTGGAAGGTGAGGCTTCTCTACTAAAGCTCTATTGGAAATATGCAAAGTTAAGGTCAGTCTTGTTTAAATCACCTTGAGATCTAGTTCTAAAGATGTTCTGTGTATGATGTAAATCAAACTGTGAATCCTCTAAGATAACAAGGTTTTCAGGGACAGAGTTTGTTCTTAAGAGGCTCCTATTAGCAGCTGATTTTCCAGAGTTAGAAGTCTGCCACAGAATTCTCTCAGGATTGTTAATGATTAAAGGAGGATTTGGGTCTGGATGGGATCTAGTGTTGATCCTATGTGAAGCCAAACTATTTTTCAAAAATGAGAGAGGTTGAGGTTTTAAGGGCTATTTTTTGGAAATTTTTATCTCTCACGATGTCTTATCCAGTATGGGACTAGGCTCCTGAACTTCTTCAAGGTTGGTTAACACAGTCCTAAAGAGACCTGGAGACCTAGATGAATCATAGGCCTACTGGGGCTAGTGGAGTTGCCAGGTGGAAAATTTTTAGCTTTTATGAAGGTAAGATATTGGATGGTTCCACCACCATGTTTATTTGTGAAGCCAAACTGAAATGTTTTTGGGTTTTTCTAAGTTATTCTGGTCTTATAGGTTATGAGAGTGTCCGAAATCTGACTTAACACTTAGCTAGGGTGTCAAAACCTACAGAGTTCACTCTTATGGCTTGGTAACTAAATCCCTCAAGGTTTGATAAGGCTTTATAAGAATCCTAAGGGTTACTTAGTTTGTCACTGATTCAAAAAGGTCCTATCATGATTATCGTTGCCTGGTAGTGCTTGAGGGAGGTTACTTATGTTATACTAGACAGTGAGTGTTTTGTTTTGAAGATTTTACTCAGAGTCCCACCGTGATCGCCATTATGTTGGTGTCCCGTGTTTTGATAGTTTGGAAAATCAAAAGACAAGGCAACATCAGAACCAATCTTTAGAGTCACAGGATCTAGTCCTCCTGTTCTCAGAGAGGGATCTCTCAAATGTTTGCTTGCAAAAGTTTATCTTGTGTGCTTAAAGTATGGATTTTAGACTAGTTATTAAGGGCAGGTGTTTGATTGTTTGTTTGGTTGGATTGATACAGCAGAACATGAAAGGTCTAGGAAAGATATATAAAATGGAGAAACATCTGGTTCATTGGGCAATGGAGTCAAGAAGAGGTCATAACATACTCATCAATGGATATGGGATATCATAGGGCAAATCTAACTTGGCCACAGGATCCTTTGGTTTTTGGAATGAGATGGACATCAATGATTTGGAAAGAGAAGTTTAATTCTCAACAAAGGGAATTTGAAAACACAATTTGAACAATAAATATCCATTTGATAGACAAGGCTAACCATGAATTCTACAAATCACACTTTTAAGCAAAAAATGATTTCAAAACAACTTTTAAAATGAAATCTAAGATTCGGGGAATGCCCTATTTCCTCAAATATTTTATTTCAAATGACTTAGAAAACATAAAAGATTCACTAATAATTGCAGTCCTAGAAGAGGGAACACCTAACACATCTATGATTACAACTACAAAGGCCTTTAAGACAAATGTTTAAGCAAGGACAAAGGGCAAGATCAGAACAAACCTCCTTGACTCACTATAAACAAGAAACTTCAAATGGAGACTTCAATAACAGTTTTTTAAGTGGTAGCAGACAAGCAAGGAAATCCATAAATCATGCTGAAACAAAATATTCGAACTATTAAGGAAATAAATAAGCATGAAGACTAAAGAGAGAGATTAAAGACTCTAAAATACTTCAGCAGAAGAAAACATAAAACAGTGAAGGATGAACAGGTCTAAGGTGCTTCCACGAGTCATTTCTTAGCCTAAAAATTTCAATCTACTATAGTAAGAAATTATGGAACATAATGAAAACAGGGGAAAACATAAAATAGTTCAGAATACTTCACCAACAGCCAAGCTCATGGATCCAATGATAGAGCCTTCACAGTAACAAGCATGCAACAACATCATCAGGGCTTCAAGACTTCAAATTCTTCTTCAACTTCAACAGACTATGTATTATTTCAGAGAGTTCCAATATTACAACTAGTGATCAAAAAAAAATTTCTCATCTTCTACAGAAGTATTTATAGAAGAATGAGGAGGTGAGATATGATAAAAGATCTCTCAGGACAATTAATACAGATTAATGAATTATCGGCCTTTGAGGGGCTCGATGGAGAAGTTTACAGGTGTGTTACTGTATTAATTGATTTACATTCATGAATTAAGCTCGGTGGGAGATTTTGTTGACCTTTAAGGCTCTGTGTTATGTTATAGTAACTTTGCTGATATTTTTGTCATCAAATTCTTTCAGCAGAATTAACCGTTTGGCTGCGTTGAGGCAAATATATGATTTCGAACAATAACTTTGGCCTCTGTTTGAATGCTTTGAGGCATAGGTGGCTTTGTGGTAGCTGAGAGGAATCAATTTTCCTCAGATGTGGCGGTGCAGGCCTTTCTGTCTGATAAAACACTTATGATTTTCTTTTAACTGTGTTTTAATTCTGGGGATTAGGCTTTTGATAATCATTCTTAGCCGTAATCCCCAAATTATCTTCAATCCTTTTGTTCTGCCGCGTTCTGTATTCAACACTGATACTCTTTTGTTTTTTAATAACTTTGTTGTCTTGATTATGTGCAGGTCGCACAGGGATCTCAAGGCATCAATGCCGATGAAGTATCGATGAAATGTGGATCTTGAACCTTGCGAATGGTTTTCCTTTTATGAATCGAAGGCACGAGAAACATCTTTCCCAGCCTTCGGCCTTTCTTTCAATATAACGGATAAACCTTTAAACACCTGCAAAACACAAACAATATTAAGAAATTCTGCATTGTGGGTGAACTGCTTCAGAGGGTGTGGGGAGAGAGCATGGTCATTGGATGGCATCATCCAACGGTGGAGATCAGCTAAGAGAAGGTCAAAGAAGAGCAGAGGTAAGAATAAGACGGAACTGTCAATCGTGTAATGATCAACGGTGGTGATTGGTTTTGAAAACCATTTGGTGGAAGGAAGAGGGTGATGAAATTATACGGGAATGATCTGGGACTGTCCGATCTGGACACGTGCACGGTCCAGATCCAATCGGAGGATCACAATCGGCGGAGGAATCATGTTAATGTGCTCGGCAAAGAACTTGCGATTCAATTGAGCGATGACCGTTGATCTAAGGATCAGATCAACAGTGGGGAAAGAATCGAAGGGATGGCCGATCGGAGGGAAAAAACAAACATGCCCGATGAAACTTTTGATGTGATTGGGCACTGACTGTCGATCTACAGATCAGATCGACAGTGGAGAATGAATCGGGAATCGGCGATCAGAGGGGGCATTATGTTAAATGCGCTCAATGAAAATGTTGCAATGTGATGTTGCGCATGCCGTTTGATCGGCTTATGATCAATGGGAGGGATTGCTTTTAAAGAGAACTGGCGGAAACCCTTCATAATGCATAAAAAACCCAAATTTTTAATATAATACAAAGTTTTATGCTTTGGGGGCAGGTTATATATATATGAAATGAATAGGCGCTCGTCTGCAGGGCCTTTAGTTATATGGAACATGATGGGCCTGGGGCGTATATAACAAAAGGCTAATCACAATCGGAGCCTCGGGCTCGGTCTTTTCAATCTAACCATTTAAAATTTTCCGATGCGATAAGCGCTTCGGCCTTTGCGCTTGGTTTTACAAAGAAAACAAAGGACCGGGGTTTATACATATGGGACTTAATCGCATCGAAAGTTTTGATGTGGTCTTTCAATCAACCCATTTGAATTTCTCCGATGTGATTGTGCTTCAGGTCTAGCACCTAGTTCTAGGGTGTGGGCATATGGAGGGGAAGTGGTTTAAGGCTTATCCCAAGGGGGCTTAAGCCTTTATGCAAAAAATATGTATTTTTCATGAAATTTTCAAAATTTTCAATGGATTTGGGGGTTTCGGTATAGTTTAAAAATGAGTTTCAAACTATGTAAAGAGGATTTTCACGAACGGGAGAAGGGAAATCATGAAAAATAGAAGAATTTTAAGGAGAAAAAGTGGAGCAAATGAAGGTTAGTTTTGAGTGGAGAAGGGGGAAAATGATGATTTTGCAACAGTCTTTTCTCATGAAATCAGCAGAATTTCTGAGTTGAAAAGGGGAAAAGCAGTGACGATTATCTAAAGGATAGGATATTATCAAAAAGACTTTAAGCACCAACAATTTTAGTAATGAAATTGTTTCTTGAAGGCTATCCAAAATCATTTAGCCACCACTTGATATAACAGAATTTATAGGTGGCTAACATCTTCAAAAATTTTAGACCTATAATCAATGCTTTATACTCCGCTTCATTTTTAGAATAGTCAAAATCCAATTTATAAGAGCATTATCTAACATTACTTGGAATTCCACCTGGCTTACAAACAGGACTTCGGATCCAAATTCCAATACATGCACCTTCCTTACCCAAAGCACCATCGGAATCCATGCTCCAAAGGCCATATTTGTCTTCTAGATGCTGAAACTTAACTATTGGCTCTGATTTGCTTTTGCCAGTCACCTCATTTTCATGTTCTGCACTGATTTTTTGTTCTTCTAAGGGTTGTTTGGAAAAATTCACCACTGTTTTTTCTTTATCAATAACTGTTCTAAAACACAGTGTAACTTATGGTACATCTTCTACCTCTACTACATGACTATTTACATCATTCAAACTACCATCATTATACAAAATAAAATATTCTAGATATGTATGTACAAGCTGTATTGGATGATTTATGGGCTTCTCCTTACCAGTTATCATGTACTTCATTTTCTTTTCCTGGTACAATTTCCTCAATTGCATGAAAATAGGAATAGTATCATAAGAGAATTCAAGTTGTAAAGTACCTTTGAGTTTAGCTCCCCATGATCTAGACAACAACATACCGAATTGAGGCAGTATATCAGCCACCACCACATCCATTAAGACATTTTTGGCTGGGATTTGGTCTAAGGAAACCATTAAATCTTTAATGAGACCAATGCAGTGAACTCTACCAGAATCAAATGAATACAAATCATGATATGGTCAGGTGATATCCATGCCCATATTTTCCATAGTATCCTTTGGCATTAAATTGTGAGAAGCCCTAGAATCAAGAATAGCATTATGAAGTATATACTCATGTAGTCTAAGGCTTAAATAAAATGGGGGAAATTCACTCTCTTCTAACTGACCATCTATAGCCGGACCGAAAATGAGCTCGAGGTGGTCATCTTCGATGTTAACCATGTTAGCCAGCTATAAAAATTTTTATACCAAATGCTGGCTAAAAACTCTTTGGAGCCTTCAAGGAACAAATTTTATGACTAAAAAGCATTGGCTCTTGAAGACTCTTGAAGGCCTCCTGCCTCTGTCCCAATCTTCACTACTGTGCCTATTTCACCATTCAGAAATCCTGTTGTTTCCCAAGAAAGAATACTGCTGCAAGCACCATTTCCCTTTCTCCCCTCTTCCAAAACTAACTTCAGTTTTTATCCCTCCATTTCCCATGAAAATCCCTCATTTTCATGTTTTTTCCCATTTCCCCTTCTTCAAAATCCCTTGATAAGGTTTTAAGACTCCCTCTTAGCCTTATTGAAACTCTCAAATTCCTTTGAAAACTATTAAAAAACCATTAAAAATCATATTTTTATATATTATGAGCTTAAACCCCCTTGGGCTAAGCCTTTAAACCCTTTCCCTCCATGCGTTTTGGTGCTAAGACCGAGCGCTAGTCTTCTAAGTGCTTATCGCATTACCCAATTGCGATTAAGCCCCTCCTCTTTTAAACCCCGTTCATATGTTCTCCCATATAACCCGTGGCCCCGCAGACGGGCCCTATTCGCTTCAAATAAAATATTTTTCGACCAAAGTCTAAAACCTTTGGTTATATATTAA
The DNA here is from genome assembly GCA_034641835.2 of Pinus albicaulis. Classification (NCBI taxonomy): domain Eukaryota; kingdom Viridiplantae; phylum Streptophyta; class Pinopsida; order Pinales; family Pinaceae; genus Pinus; species Pinus albicaulis. The sequence continues at coordinate 23,506 of JAXQQM020074035.1, forward strand.
AAACCGTCGGCCTTATATTATTTTATGATTTTTCCACCGGTCCAATTTTCAGTCGTTCCACACTGTCGATCCAATCTAATGATCAGACGGTGTGGAGTCCGTCTCCCCAGTGGTCCCCACATTCCACTCACCATTCCGAAAACCGCGCAGTATTCATTGCACCGCCTTTAGGCGACGGCGGTTTTTTCCTGATCGGCAGCGATTCCATATGCTGGCCGACACGTGTCCTGGGCGCTGTTCATAAAACTGTCGTCCATCGTGCATTAACATTCAGACGTGGACCCGGCGCGATATTGATGCGTGCCATCCAATCTGAGGCCGCCCATCCGACGACTATCGCTCACCGAAGATGCCCGACAGTTAACCGAGCTACGGCACGGTCATTGGAACATCTCCGTCGTCGATATGATCTGTAGATCGACGGCCCACATTTCATCACCCTGATTTGATCGCCCAGTCAGCGTCTTCTGCTTTGACTTTCCGTTTCCGCTCCTGACCGTCGATCTCTGCGTGATCGACGGCTCTGATTTAAACAATTCTTCCGCCTCTCTATGATTTCTCCTGATCAATCCTGACCGTTGGATCATGCCATCCAACAGCCATGCTTCCCCCACACGTCCTCCGTAGCTGTAAACCTATAAATGCATGGATTTTCTAATAGTTTTTGTATTGTGCAGGGTTTTTATGGTTTTTCCGCCATAACTCAGAAAATTTTTGAAGGAGGAAGTGTTTCCTCAGGCATTGATGGCATATCGTCCTTGCACGAGCCCTGCACACCAACAAAAACCATGCATCGGGCACAGTCATAGAGTATCAGTGATGAAGACCAAAATTTATTAGAACAGAGGATTAAAGACAGATTTTGCGGGGATCACGGCTAAGAATGTTTATCAAAAGCCTAATCCCCGATTAAAACACAGTTGAAGAGAATTTTAAGTGTTTTATCAAACAGGAAAGCCTCCACTGCCACATTAAGGCAGATTTATTCCTCCCAGCTACTAAAATGCCACTTGTGCCTCAAAGTATTCAATCAGAAGCAGAATTTATTGATCAGGATCAGATATTTGTTTCAAAACGCAGCCAAAGAGTAAATTTTGCCAAGGAACTTAATGACAAAACATCTGCAGAGTTACTTCGACGTCACACAGAGCCTCAAAGGTCAACAAAAGCTCCCACTGAGCTTAAATATTTATGTAAAACATTTAATACAGAGTACACCCATGTAAGTTTCTTCATTGAGCCCCCCAAAGGCTAGAAGCCATTAAGTCTGTATTAATTGTTATTGGAGATCTTTTATCAGATCTCAGCTCCTCATTCTTCTATATATACTTCTATAGAAGATGAGTGAGGGGTTGGTTGTTGTTTGATCACCAGTTGTAATACTGAAACTCTCTGAAATAAATACATATTCCGTTGAAGTTGAAGAAGAAACTGAAGTCTTGGAAACCTTGATGATGTTGTTGCATGCTTGTTCCTGAGAAGGCTCTATCATTGGATCCATGATCTTGGCTGTTGGTGAAGTATTATGAACTGTTTTATGTTTTCCTCTTTTTTCATTATGTTCCATAATTTCTTACTACAGTAGGTTGAAATTTTTAGGCTAATAAATGACTCTTGGAAGCACCTTAGACCTGTTCATCCTTCACTATTTCATGTTTTCTTCTGCTGAAGTATTTTAGAGTCTTTAATCTCTCTCTTTAATCTTCATGCTTGTTTATTTCCTTAATAGTTCGAACAGTTGGTTTCAGCATGATTTATGGTTCTCCCTGCTTGTCTGCTGCCACTTAAAAACTGTTATTGAAGTCTCCCTTTGAAGTTCTTTGCTTATAGTAAATCAAAGAGGTATGTTTTGATCTTGCCCTTTTTCCTCACTTAAACAGTTGGCTTAAAGGTTGTTATAATTATGATCATAGATGTTTTTAGGTGTTCCCTCTTCTATGACTGTAATTATCAGTAAATCTTTTATGTTTCTAAGTCCTTTAAAATAAATCTTTGAGGAAATAGGGTGTTCCCCGAATCTTAGATTTCATTTTAAAAGTTGTTTTGAAATCATTATTTCCTTAAAGGTGTGATTTTTAGAATTTATGGTTAGCCCTGTCTATCAAAGAGCTCTTTATTGTTCAAATTATACTTTCGAATTCCCTTTGTTGAGAATTAAACCTCTATTTCCAAATCATTAATGTTCATCTCATTCCAAAAACAAAAGGATCCTGTGGCCAAGTTAGATTTTCCCTTTGATATCCCATATCCATTGATGAGTTTGTTATGACCTTTTCTTGACTCCATTGCCCAATGAACCAGATATTTCTCTGTCCTATATATCTTTCCTAGGCCTTTCATGTTCTGTTGTATCATTCCAACCAAACAAACAAACAAATAAACACCCGCACTTAATAACTAGTCTAAAACCAATACTCAAAGCACACAAGATAAACCTTTGCAAACAAACTTTTGAGAGATCCCTCTCTGAGAACAAGAGGACTAGATCCTGTAACTCTAAAGATTGCTTCTGATGTTGCCTTGTCTTTTAATTTTCCAAACTTTCAAAACACAGGACACTAACATAATGGCGATCACGATGGGAGACTTCTGAGTTAGCGACAATCTAAGTACCCTTCAGGACTCAGGAAATCCCTTATTTTCAAGAATATCCAGTGATTATTAGCCACCTCATCGCCACCAACATAATGGCAATCACGGTGGGACCCTGAGTAAAATCTTCAAAACAAAACACTCACTATCTAAGTATAACATAGGTAACCTCCCTCAAGCACTACCTAACAAATGGTAATCATGATAGGACTTAATTGAATCAGTGACAAACTAAGTAACCCTTAGGATTCTCGTAAAGCCTTATCCAACCTTGAAGGATTCAGTTACCAAGCCATAAGAGTGAACTTTGTATGTTTTGACACCCTAGCTAAGTGTTAAGTTAGATTTAGGACACTCTCATAACCTATAAAATCAAGAAACTCAAAAAAACCCAAAAACATTTCAGTTTGGCTTCATAATAAGCATGGTGGTGGAACCATCCAACATCTTACCTTCATAAAAAACTAAAAGTTTCCACCTGGCGACTCCACTAGCCCCAGTAGGCCTATTACTCATCTAGGTTCCCAAATCTCTTTAATACTGTGTTAACCAGCCTTGAAGAAAGTTTAGAAGCCTAGTCCCATTTTAGACAAAACATCCTGAGAGGTGAAGCTTCCAAAAACAGTCCCTAAAACCCCCACCTCTCTCATTTTTGAAAAGCAGTCTGGCTTCACATAGGATCAATACTAGATCCCATCTAGACCCAAATCCTCCTTTAATCGTTGACAATCCTGAGAGAATTTTGTGGCAGACTTCTAACTCTCGAAATTCAGCTGCTAATAGGAGCCTCTTAAGAACAAATTTTTTCCCTAAAAACCTTGTGGTCTTAGAGGATTCACACTTTGATTTACATCATACAAAGAACATATTTAGAACCAGATCTCAAGGTGACTTAAACCAAACTGACCTTGATATTGCAGATTTGCAACAAAGCTTCAGTAGAGAAGCCTCACCATCCACTCCTCCTGATCCCTAGCTTCTTTATCACTTTAGCCTTTTTCATAACAAGTCTTCTCAAAATCAGTTTGCTGGCCCAATTTTTTCTTCCACTCTAATTCATACTACCACTATGCAAAACACTCATGTTCAGCCCACTTTCACTACTGTAAATCCACCCTTATTTCCAGCCATGGCAACATGGTATGCCCCATTAGTGTTACCACAACCTCTACTTCCCTTACCAAATGATTACCAATCTAGAATCCCTCACTTCACTGGAAAAGAGTCTACAACAGCTCAACAACATGTAGATAGGATGGGAGATGCATTTGATTACATGGAGATAGAGGAAGAAACTGTGAAAATGAGGATCTTTGCTCAAAGTTTAGGAGGAGATGTAAAGAAATGGTTTAAAAACTTACCTCCTAATAGCATAAATGATCTCCCCACCTTGCATCAAACATTCGTCAACAAATGGGAACTCAAAAAGAATCCTCTCCAAATACTAGCCGAATATAGCAGCCTCAAGAGAAACCAAGGAGAGAGTGTTCCTGACTACTCCACTAGGTTCAATAGAATTTATAATGCTCTTCCACCTCACATGAAGCCTCCTCAAGGCATGGCCTTAGTAATATATCCCGAAGGCCTTGATGTGGACATGATGTATCAGTTAAGCGAGAGGGACTACTTAACCTTAGAAGACATGCAGAAAGGAGCTGTGAGAGTAGAAGCAAACATAATTGAGAAAAGAAATAGGTTGAGATTAGAGAAGAGGGTAACTTATAAATATGACACTACACCCTCCACATCTAGCTCAAAGACAGAACAGATGTTGGAAGAGATCATGAAAAGGATGAGCATACTTGAGAGAACATAGCCAAGAGACAATTAGAACAACTCCCAAAACATAAATAGAAATCAGAATTATAGAAGGGACAACAATCAAGATAAGCAAAAAGAAAGTGACCAACAGATTAGACCTCCCTTTCAACAGAACTATGTAGATCAATATGAAGAAGATAGGGAGTTGGAAAGGTTGGAAGAATCTCATGTAAACTTGATTGGATCAGACAGTGGAGATGATGTTTTCCTCACTGAGGAAGAATAATATTTCTTCTCTTATGATCAAAATACAAATACCTATGAAGATTCTGATGACTATAGATTGGGTTTTGAAAATGCAATCATGGAGGTACACAAACAGTATGATCTTAGGAGCAAGGGAAACATAGATAATTCAAAGGATAAGAACACTAGCACTGTTGTCAAGAAAAATGCAGAAAACCAGCCCAAAAAGACAGCAGAGAAAACCAACATTTTGGGTAAGAAACCAGACTTAAACAAAGATAAATGTGTCCAGCCAAAGGTTGAACAGAATACCCCTAGCACTTCAGCTAGTGGTCCTAATAAAATTGTGCCAATTACCAGTCCAAAAAAGGTTCAGCAAATCAAAGTTGCTGAAAAGAATTCAATTGAAAATACAGATGTAAATACAAACAAGTCAATTATTCCTTTCAGCCTTGAGGGAGAGATTGCTAAGATAAAAATTACCATCCGCCTAGCTGAACTAGTAACCCAAGAGGTGTACAAAAACCAAGTTTTGAAAGATTTGAACTTAGGAAACGATACTGACACCTTAAACTTGACAGATGACAAACCAGAGTTGTTGTTTGGTCCAGAATTTGGAGGAAAATACCAAGAAGGGGTTGTCCCTCCCTTCTATGTTAGCTTGAACATACATGAGAAAATTTTACATAATGCTATGTTAGACTCAGGAGCTTCACACAATATAATGCCCAAAGTAGTGATGGAAAGCTTAGGCTTAGAAATTACTAAGCCATACAAAGACTTGTATTCCTTTGACTCAAGTAGAGTCAAGTGTTTGGGTTTAATCAAAGATCTATGTGTTAACTTAGCCCATATCCCTGCTAAGAGTTTAGTCATGGACATAGTTGTAGCTAACATTCCCCCTAAGTATGGCATGCTTTTATCCAGATCTTGGGGAGCCAAACTTCAGGGAAGCCTTCAAATGGACATGTCTTATGCCACCTTTCTCGTTTTTAACCAAAACATAAGACTATACAGGGAATCCCACATGAAATACATGGTGAGAAACATAGAAAAACCAAACAAATATCCAATCTATTCTATTCAATCAAGTTTAGATTCCTTTATCTTATGTAACGAAGATGAAATCACTCAGCCAGATAAGGAAAACATGGACCCAATCAGTTCACCTGAACAATCAAATCTTCCCTTCAATCAAATTCAAAACATTACCAATCAACAGCAACAAGAGAATGAAAATAAGGATGGCATACTTTGGAAAATAAATTTCGATGGATCTTGTAATAAAACAAGTGCAGGAGCAGGTGTGTGGATTCAAAATACAAATCAGAGTTTTTCATATAAATTAGATTTCCCATGCACTAACAATATTGCTGAGTATGAAGCACTTCTCCTAGGCTTACAATTGCTTAAACAGTTAGAAGCCCATAGGATATAAATCTCAGGAGATTCTGAACTTATCATAAGACAAATCAAAGGAGAATACTCAGCTAAAAATCCAAGACTTAGGGAATATCGAAACGCTGCCCTTGATCTATTAAAAACCTTTGAAAAGTATGAACTTATTTTCATTCCAAGAGAATTGAATCATCTATCAAATGAACTCGCTTTCAATGCCAGCAATTGCTAGATACCTGAAATAAATGAACAACTCAGTGTGAAGGTAAAACATAGGCCTGTTGTGCCTGACAACGAAGATCACTGGCAAGTGTTTGATTCGGACAAACACATAGATGATTTCTTGAAATCAGAAAATGATTTCAGCATACCAACATCAGAATCTATCCATAATGAAAACTGTCCATATATCGAAGAAATCCCAAAAGCTTAAATAACACACTCTGCTGATATAAATCATTATGAGAATCCGTTTGAAGTAGAGTTAATTGGCAACGTGGACCAAAAAGACCTGGAAGTTTTAGAATGTAAAAACGGTTCAATTCCAAGAGGTCTCTCACCTTTGGAACACCTTTTCGACTTCAACGATGTAGCCAAAGAACCAAGAATGGAGCCTGTGGAAACAAATGTAGAAGAACATAACATAAGCAGTCTAACAGAACCCAAGATGATCAAGTTGTCCAGCACTCTCCCAAATCACATAAAATTGCAGTACATAGAGTTGTTCAAAGAGTTTAAAGATTTTTTTGCTTGGGGTTACAAAGACCTAAAATCATATGATACCAGCATCATCCAACATAAAATCCCTTTGAATGAAAATCAAAAGCCTTTTAGACAAAAACTAAGGAGAATAAACCCTGTTTTATTACCTTTAGTTAAGGCAGAAATTGAAAATATTCATGCTGCTGGGAGCATTGTGCCAATTAGGTATTCAGAGTGGGTCTCAAACTTAGTTTCTGTTAGAAAGAAAATAGGGGAAATTAGGCTCTGTATTGATTTCAGAAATTTAAACAGAGCTTCTTTAAAAGACAACTACCCCTTACCAAAGATGGACCATATACTTCAAAGGGTATTTGGGTCAAAAAGGATATCCCTCTTAGATGGGTTCTCAGGTTACAACCAGGTGTTAGTGCTCCCAAGTGATCAAATCAAAACCGCCTTTACCACACCTTGGGGCACCTTTATGTATGTCAAAATGCCTTTAGAATTAATGAATGCAGGGGCCACTTTCCAAAGGGCCATGGACATAGCCTTTTCTGAAGATATTGGCTATTTCATAATCATTTACCTTGATGACATAACTATTTTTTCAAAAACTGATGAGGAAAATTTGATTCACCTGAGAAAAGTTTTTGAGAAGTGTAGAAAATTTGGCTTATCATTGAATCCCAAGAAAACACTCTTTGGTATCCAAGAAGGTAAACTTCTTGGCCACATAATTTCGGAAGAGGGAATCAAAATAGACCCTACAAGGATAGATGGCATATTACAGATCAGCCATCCAAGGAGCCTCATAGAATTGTAATCTTTCATCGAAAATATTAATTTTCTGAGGAGGTTTATTCCTAATCTTGCTGAGCTATTAAGAAACATTAAAAACATGCTTAAGAAAGATGTCAGTGTAAAATGGACTTTACCAGCTAAACAATCATTCCAACTAGTCAAACAAGCTCTTACTCAAACACCAGTCCTGATTAGTCCAAATTTCCCCAAAGAATTTTATATATTTTCTTTTGCATCTGAGGATACAGTAGCTGCAGTATTACTTCAAAGGAATGACTTGGGGCAAGAACAACCAATATCTTTCTTTAGTAGGGTCTTAAGAGATGCTCCTCTCAAATATAACATCATGGAGAAGAAAGCCTTAGCATTAGTGAAAGCATTAAAATACTTTAGGGTCTACATTTTACACTCTCACATAATTTATTTTGTTCCACATACTGTTGTCAAGGACATTCTAAGTCAAGACCCTGATGGTAAAAGGGGAAAATGGATCGCAACTATTCTTGAATATGACTTAGAAATCAGGCCCACCAAACTAGTTAAAGGGTATGGGTTAGCAAAACTTATGGCTGAGTCTAACTTCCAAGCACTAGACATCAACATGGTAGATGTGTTGGAATAAATAGAAGAATCTACTGCCCCTTTTATTGAAGAAACATTTCTGAATTCTCCTTGGTATGTTGACATTATTTATGTGCTTTTATATCTAAACCCCCCTCCTTCTTTGTCCAAAACTAAAGCTAGATTTTTGAAACAAAAAGCTTTGAGTTTTTGCATCTTAGATGGAGTATTATATTGGAAAAATGCTGTTGGAATCTTGCTTAAATGTTTACTTGAAGATGATGCAAGAAAAATCATGCATGAATTGCATGATGGAGAATGTGGAGGACACCTCTACTGGAAGGCCACAGCAAACAAAATTTTTAGATCTGGTTACTATTGGCCTACCCTTTTCCCAGACACTCAAAATTTGGTCATGTCTTGCCATAAGTGTCAATTTTTTTATGGAAAAATAAAAATTCGTCCCTTACCCTTACATCCTATCAGAGTTGAGGCACCTTTTCAACAATGGGGTTTAGATTTCATTGGGGAAATTCACCCATCCTCCTTAGCTCAACATAAATGGATCCTCACAGCCACTGACTTCTTTACCAAATGGATAGAAGCTATACCTTCCAGAAATGCTAATGACTCTGTCATTATCAAGTTCCTTGAAACAAATATCCTGTCCAGATTCGATTGTCCCAGAAAAATCATAACAGGCAATGCTGTTGCTTTTAAATCTAAGAAGATGGTTGATTTCTGTTACAAATACCACATAACCTTGGGTCATTCCACTGCTTAATATCCCCAAGGAAATGGATTAGCTAAATATTCCAACAAGAGCCTCATCAATATCATTAAAAAGTTGTTGGAACAAAATCAGAAATCATGGCACAGTAAACTGGTTCGTGCCTTATGGGTTGATAGGTTAACTACAAAGAAATCAATAAATATGTCCCCCTATCAGTTAGTTTATGGCATGGATGCAATCTTTCCCACCTCATTGGGAGTGCCAGTCATGAAGCTCCTTCAAGAAGTGCAGATTGAAGAGAATGATATGCAGAGAAGAATCAACCAAACAATCCATTTACAGCAGACCATAGAGGAAGTCTATGAAAGAGCACAGTTAGTCCAAGAAAATATGAAGAAGCTATTTGATAAGAGGACTAAGGCAAATAATTTCCAAGTTGGAAATGTTGTTCTTAAGTGGGATTCAAGAAGAGAAGAGAAGGGAAAACATGGAAAATTTGAGAACTTGTGGAAAGGACCCTATATTATTCATGCTGAGAGGGGTCACAATGCATTTTTCCTGAAGGAATTGAACGGAAAGGATCTGTATGGAGGTCCTGTCAATGGCAGAATGATCAAGCATTAATTCTACCAATAATCATAATTCTTAAAGCCTTTTATTTTACCTTTGTAAATATCATAGTCTTAACATTGTATTCAAGGTTATGAAAATCAAAAATACAAAAACAAAGAAAAGAAAGAAAGGAGGGCAAATTGTGAAAAAAAGAAAGGTATAGCCCCATACCAAAAAGAGAAACAAATATGAAAGTGTGCAAGCTTAAATGCCACTCCCGAAAACCACACTTCTAGTTAGTCAAATAGCCTAATCTTCACTAATTAGTTTTAAATTTTCTGCTGATAGGATAGTGAATTCAATTTGCCAAACTGCTTAATCTTGGCTTATCAGTAGATAGATTAGGATAGAAATTAAAGGTTCAAACATGTTCAAAATCTGAACCTAAGTTTCCAAATAGAGATGACTCAAATCTGTTTTATTTTCTGAGTCAAAAAAGATGTAAATCTGGTTCTAATTAGCTCAAAATCTGAACCAGAGAGTAAGGAAGAAGCAGTTCAAATAAGGGTCAAATCAGAGCTGTAAAAGGATAAAGGAAGTGCTTTGAATTTTCAGATCTTAAGCCTTCATCATTTTGATTTAATTTTCTACAAATAATAATCTATGTGCAGATTTTTTTTATGCCATAGATCAACATCAAGTTAGACTGTTCAATCCTGACTTGTATGCTTTTTAAATTTTTGCTTTAGCAATTAGAGAATAAAAATCTATTAGACTGTTTAATCCTAACAGATTAGTAGATTAGGTAGAGAAGCATATGGGCTCAACTGCTTAATCTGAGTCCATGGAGAAATAAGAAGTAGAATTAGATTAGTTTTATGCTTTCAAAAGAATAAAATGTTGTAAAAGAGTTTTCCAATCCAAGTGCACTCTAATGAAGAAAAAATGTTAGATCAGTAGGATTGGGTAGGTAGAAGCTTGTATTGATAAAGATCCATTATCTTTATGGTTGCTAATATGTTTTCACAGAAAGTCATCTCAGCAAAGGAAGGGCAGCCCAATGGATGAGGCAACTGATCAGCCTCCTAGAGAATGCAAGTCTGAAGTTATTGATACCTTCAAGAAGGCACCATCCCCAAGTGGAGCCACTGTTAGCCAGCTATAAAATTTGTTATACCAAATGCTGGCTAAAAACTCTTTGGAGCCTTCAAGGAATAAATTTTATGACTAAAAAGTGTTGGCTCTTGAAGACTCTTGAAGGCCTCCTACCTCTGTCCCAATCTTCACTAATGTGCCTATTTCCCCATTCAGAAATCCTGCTGTTTCCCAAGAAATAATACTGCTGCAAGCACCATTTCCCTTTCTCCCCTCTTCCAAAACTAACTTCAGTTTTTATCCCTCCATTTCCCATGAAAATCCCTCATTTTCATGTTTTTTCCCATTTCCCCTTCCTCAAAATCCCTTGATAAGGTTTTAAGACTCCCTCTTAGCCTTATCGAAACTCTCAAATTCCTTTGAAAACTATTGAAAAACCATTAAAAATCATATTTTTATATATTATGAGCTTAAACCCCCTTAGGCTAAGCCTTTAAACCCTTTCCCTCCATGCGTTTTGGTGCTAAGACCGAGCGCTAGTCTTCTAAGTGCTTATCGCATTACCCAATTGTGACTAAGCCCCTCCTATTTTAAACCTCGATCATATGTTCTCCCATATAACCTGTGGCCCCGCAGACAGGTGCCTATTCACTTCAAATAAAATATTTTTCGACCAAAGTCTAAAACCTTTGGTTATATATTAAGAACCATCGGCCTTATATTATTTTATGATTTTTCCACCGGTCCAATTTTCATTTGTTCCGCACCGTCGATCTAATCTGATGATCGGAAGGTGCGGATTCCGTCTCCCCGGTGGTCCCCGCATTCCACTCACCATTCCGAAAACCACGTGGTATTCATCGCACCGCCTTTAGGCGACGTTGGTTTTTTCCCGATCAGCAGCGACTCCACACGCTGGCCGACACGTGTCCTGGGCACTGTTCATAAAACCGTCGTCCATCATGCATTAACATTCGGACGTGGACCCGGCGTGATATTGATGCGTGTCGTCCGATCTGAGGCCGCCCAGCCGACGGCTATCGCTCACCGAATATGCCCAACGGTTAACTGGGCTACGACACGATCATTGGAACATCTCCATCATCGATCTGATCTGCAGATCGATGGCCCACATTTCATCGCCCTGATTCGATCGCCCAGTCAGCCTCTTCCGCTTTGACTTTCCATTTCCACTCCCGACCGTCAATCTCTGCGCGATCGACGACTCTGATTTAAACAATTCTTCCACCTCTCTATGATTTTTCCTGATCAATCCCGACCATTGGATGATGCCATCCAACGACCATGCTTCCCCCACACGTCCTCCGCAGCAGTAAACCTATAAATGCGTGGATTTTCTAATATTTTTTGTATTGTGCAGGGTTTTTATGGTTTTTCCACCATAACTCAAGAAATTTTCAAAGGAGGAAGTGTTTCCTCAGGCATTGATGCCATATTGTCCTTGTGCGAGCCCTGCACACCAGCAAAAACCATGCATCGGGCACAATCAGAGAGTGTCAGTGACGAAGACCAAAATTTATTAGAACAGAGGATTAAAGACAGATTTTGCAGGGATCACGGCTAAGAATGTTTATCAAAAGCCTAATCCCTGATTAAAACACAGTTGAAGAGAATTTTAAGTGTTTTATGAAACAGGAAAGCCTCCACTGCCACATTAAGGCAGATTTATTCCTCCCATCTGCTGAAATGCCACCTGTGCCTCAAAGTATTCAATCAGAAGCTGAATTTATTGATCAGGATTAGATATTTGTTTCAAAACGCAACCAAAGAGTAAATTCTGCCAAGGAACTTAATGAAAAAACATCTGCAGAGTTACTTCGACGTCACACAGAGCCTCAAAGGTCAAAAAAAGCTCCCACCGAGCTTAAATATTTATGTAAAACATTTAATACAGAGTACACCCATGTAGGTTTCTTCATTGAGCCCCCCAAAGGCCAGAAGCCATTAAGTCTGTATTAATTGTAATTGGAGATCTTTTATCAAATCTCACCTCCTCATTCTTCTATATATACTTCTATAGAAGATGAGTGAGGGGTTGGTTATTTTTTGATCACCAGTTGTAATACTGAAACTCTCTGAAATAAATACATAGTCCATTGAAGTTGAAGAATAAACTGAAGTCTTGGAAACCTTGATGATGTTGTTGCATGCTTGTTCCTGAGAAGGCTCTATCATTGGATCCATGAGCTTGGCTGTTGGTGAAGTATTCTGAACTGTTTTATGTTTTCCTCTGTTTTCATTATGTTCCATAATTTCTTACTATAGTAGGTTGAAATTTTTATGCTAAGAAATGACTCTTGGAAGCACCTTAGACCTGTTCATCCTTCACTGTTTCATGTTTTCTTTTGCTGAAGTATTTTAGAGTCTTTAATCTCTCTCTTTAATCTTCATGCTTGTTTATTTCCTTAATATTTAGAATAGTTGGTTTCAGCATGATTTATGGTTCTCCCTACTTGTCTGTTGCCACTTAAAAACTGTTATTGAAGTCTCCCTTTGAAGTTCTTTGCTTACAGTGAATCAAAGAGGTCTGTTTTGATCTTGCCCTTTGTCCTCACTTAAACAGTTGGCTTAAAGGTCATTATAATTATGATCATAGATGTTTTTAGGTTTTCCCTCTTCTATGACTTTAATTATCAGTAAATATTTTATGTTTCTAAGTCCTTTAAAATAAATCTTTGAGGAAATAAGGTGTTCCCCGAATCTTAGATTTCATTTTAAAAGTTGTTTTGAAATCATTATTTGCTTAAAGGTGTGATTTGTAGAATTTATGGTTAGCCCTGTCTATCAAAGAGCTCTTTATTGTTCAAATTATGCTTTCGAATTCCCTTTGTTGAGAATTAAACCTCTATTTCCAAATCATTAATGTTCACCTCATTCCAAAAACAAAGGGATCCTGTAGCCAAGTTAGATTTTCCCTTTGATATCCCATATCCATTGATGAGTTTGTTATGAACTTTTCTTGACTCCATTGCCCAATGAACCAGATATTTCTCTGTCCTATATATCTTTCCTAGGCCTTTCATGTTCTGTTGTATCATTCCAACCAAACAAACAAAAAAATAAACACCAGCACTTAATAACTATTCTAAAACCAATACTAAAAGCACACAAGATAAACCTTTTCAAACAAACTTTTGAGAGATCCCTCTCTGAGAACAAGAGGACTAGATCCTGTAACTCTAAAGATTGGTTCTGATGTTGCCTTGTCTTTTGATTTGCCAAACTTTCAAAACACGAGACACCAACAAACCATATCAGACAAAGGATCAATTTGCAACATTTTAGACACCTTTTTGATGACGGTATCTCTTCTATCATTTTTATCCTTGGTTACATTCTCCTTTTTTGAGTGTCTTTCTCTTTAGTAGTTGAGCTTGCTGATGGCTGGTTTAATTTTCTATGATTCTGATCTGCATGTACTTTACCCTTTCTCTGATTGTTTGGAAGATCATTCTCTGGCTAGACCTCTTTTCTTTTCTGAATAGGACTGATAGGTACATATCTGCTCCTTAAAGAATATTGTTTTTGTTGTGCACTCAAAGAATTCATATACCCACGCTGATAATCGTCAAATTCAGTTTCCAAATCATCATAATTTTCCAAGATATAGTCCTCATCTTTTGGAATATCCAAATTTTAGGTATACTCTTCATCTTCAGTCAGAAACATGGGCAGACAATTTTCTGTAAAGAAATGATTTGTTTCGACAACCGGATCTTCATCTTCTTCCTCTTCCACTCCTTGAACATAATTATGCTGTAACGGGGTCTGAATCTGTTGTTGGTATACTGGTTGGTCAAAAGTTTTTTGCTCTCTTTGCTTGATTCTGAACTAAAGTTGTTGCTGCCCTCTGAAATTTGGGTTCTGGAGCTGTGTTTCAGGCCTACCTGAGATAGACAATTGATCAATCATTCTCTCCATAGTTCGGATTAATGAATCCATCTTAGCATCAGAAGTATACGTCTCCCCCTTCACAAGTCACTCTCTTTTCAAATCTCATCTTTGCTCTTTTGGCTAGCAAATTTACTTCCACACTTATAGCATTCTTTTTCATATCTTCTAAATTTGTAGGATCACGTTCACGTAGCTGATATGCCATATCAGTATCAAACCCATCCAGAAATTTGACTAAAGCCAAACCTTCTGGTGGTTTGATATGTGCAGGAAGAGAATTGTATACTACATTAAATCTCACACAATAATCTTGCACACTCTCGCCAACATTCCTTTTGATGTTCTCATTTTCGGATAGAATTTGAAGGGGATTTTTCTTTTCTTCCCATATGTCTACAAATTATCGATGCAAGGCATCTAAAGAGTCAATAGTGGCTGCTTGTAGAGCTCTGAATCATTTCATCACTTCCCCTCACATACTTTGTACAAAAAGCCTCATTTCCACATCCTCAACATCAATTTCATGAAGATCAAAGAAATCATTCATCTTTTCTATGTGCTTTTGGGCTGTCATAGGCTGAGTATTGTCAAACAAATGGATTTTGGTTTGGTAATATTGGGGCATAGCACCTATATTTTGAGGGAGAGCAAGGGGGGCATATCTTGCAGCCATGATTGGAGGTGGAGGATTAACAACAGGGATTTGGATGTTCGATGTAATCAAGGGAGGATTGGTCACTAATTGAGTAGTTTGAACAGTATGTGAAGAAGAAGGTGAGGGATGAGAAATATTCTGGGTGATAGTAGATGCAGTGATGGTATTTTGAAAGAATGAAGGATCCGAAGAAATAGTAGAAGAAGTTGATATATGAGGTATGCTTATTACCCAAGCATTTATCCGTAAAGAAAATTTATGTATATCATCAAGAATGTGTAAAAGTTGTGACCCTGATTGTGACCCTTATTTGATATGTGAAAACAGATCTTCAACGGGACTGTGAAAGGAAATGGAGGAATCAAAAACTATTTCGTCAACCTAACTCAAATATTTTCTCTAGAATAAGCTTTGTTCAAAATTTATATCAGGCTCAATATCTTGCAAGGTTTCTAACTTTTCAGGGAGTGAATTAACTCTGGGAATGGAAATTTTGTCCAATTGATTTCTGGCTAAACTAGTTTTCTCCTTAAAAATTTTAGCTTTTCTTCCTATGTTCTGAGGATCATTAACAATGGTGGGAGGATTCAGATCTGGATTGGATCTAGTGTATCTTTGGGAAGCCAATATGTCCAATTTTGAAATTAATTTTCGCTTTACAACTTTCAATTCAACCTTTGAATAAACTCTAAACTTATCATCCACAAGTTTAAGAATTTAAATGAAAACTAACTGGGGTTGATATGATCTTATTTTTTCTTCCCCAGCGGAGTTGCCAAAATTTTATCACTCAGATTGAACCTCAGGCGGAAGAAGACAATTCTGAGGTAACCACAAACCACGCTTAGCCAAGCAGCTAGCCCTACTAGGCAAGGAGAGGGCTCTCTCCATAAGTATCACAACCAAGATGGCTGAGTAAATAATATATTAGGCTAGGTATAGTAGCTTAGGGTTTTTATTTTGATTGTATAGGGTTTTGCTGGATCAGAAGGAGTCAAACAGTCAGGGCAAGGAACATTAGGTCAAAATTTGCAGGGTGTTCTATGGGGCAAGGTAGGCATAGTGATTTAGCACTTTAGGATTTCAATGGGTGAGATGATCAAGACATGTGAGGAGCTAGAAAGAGCATGGTGAAATCATGGTTTCTTTCTAAACTCAAGAAATTTAACAGACTGTGAATGTCTACCCAAAACAGAGCATATGAGAATGGATTTTGCTTATCTAACTTGCATACATTCACTTAGAAGTTATGAAATGATGAATAAACTTAACAATACATTTCAACACATGAAAAAAAGGAGAAACTGAACTAAACACCATACCACAGGGATCCCATAAAAATAACTGCAAATTTGATTAATATTCCTGCTCAAAATTGATACAAAGTGTTTCTCTTCAAGGGCCAAGCATCCAACTGAGTCCAACCCTTACAAATGAGAAATAAGAAGAAGATATAGACCTTAAAACAACTCCCCCTAGCCTCAGGGAGTTGAATCCATGAGATGAGGATTAGTTCCACCAAATGTTGAACAAGAATCTGAAGACTAGGAAGACCCAACAACTTGCCTCTAAAGGAGAGGAAACTGATTCATTTGACCTCTAGAGGAGCCAAGCTAATGAATCTACCTATATTAAACTAATCCTCATCATAATTAAATTCATATTTATGAATTACATCAGTGAAAATCCCAACTAGTGAGGTAAAACTCAAAATTACATGACAAACACAGAAAACTCTATAACAGAGAAAATTTGTCCTATGCGCAGTGCCAAGAAGGAAAAAATAGCCTTTCTTGTAGGTCACTTTTGACTGACTTCCCGGTATCCAAATTGAGCTCATGATATCTCATTGGAAATCGTGTCCTATCTACTTTCCAAATCTACTTGTGGTTTCTGATTTGAAGTTGTTTTGACCCCTCAAAAGTGCAATCTCCCAAGACTGCCTCTTTTTCTTTGATGGCAATGCTTAATGTGGTAGTGTCATCAAATTGTCAAAGGTATACAAGCTAAAAATCAACCTCTACCTCATGGGCATATTCATGCTCTTGATGTGTTTCTCCATGGCTGTCCTCTAGGATTTTCTCTTTTTCCTTCAATGCTTGGTGTATTTTCTTTGTTGATGAAGAAGGCAAAGCCCCTTCCACACCATGTGGAGCAAACATTTGCCTATGTGTTGATGAAGAAGGAAAGGCCCCTTCCACACCATGTGGAGCAAGCACTTGCCTCTCTACTACAAACAATTTTCTAAGCCCTCTTTGATATGTCATACTACATTCCTTCACTGGCTTGGGTGATTTGACTTTATGCTTCTTTCTATTTGTAGCTGCAGGGCTAGTAGATGTTTCTCTTCTCTCTTGTGGCATTGGTGGAGGAATTTTGGGATGTGTGAATATGTCATTGGAAATGAAGGTATCCCAAGAGATGTTGAGTAGATTGAGATGATGAAGCACAATGAGTTTTATGAGGAAACGATGATAGAGGTTGTTCATCTGCTGATGATAGTCTTTCCTTGCCACCAAGTATGCCATCTTCTCAATGTTCTGGAGCAATAAATATGGGATTTTCAGCATCATCACCCTGGTGAAATTCATTAGTAACTTGATATGATATGTATACAATCTAGATAATCTACCCTCACAAGTGAAGTATCTCATGATAATCTTCATCATCGGTGCATACTTGCTGAGGAGGAAACTGAAAGGGAAAAAATTTCTCTTTTCATTCTTGTACTTGGTCTTAAGGTAAGGCTAAAAATAGTGATCACCCAGGTCTTGTGCTCTGTACCATCTCTCCCCTACATTTGGAATCTATTAGCCCCCCTATAAATTTTTGACAAGCAAACAGGGGGCTAAAATGTTTCCGAGTCTTCAAGGAATGCATTTCCTCTGAAAACACATCATCCTTGAAGTCTCCTGTGCCTTTTCCTCTGATAAATTCCCTCTGCTGACTCCCATTATAAGGTCTCACTGATTGAAAAAATTGTGCTCCTAAAGGCCTACTTCTGCCCCTTGTAACCCTGCAGAACCCCCCATTTTAACCTTTGTTTTCCCCTTGTCAAATTCCCCTCTGATCCCCTAAATCCTCCCAAAATCCCCTTTACATCCTGCACACACCCCTTGTTTTGCCTATTTTCCCCTTTTTCCCTCTATCTTTACCTATTTCTTCCCTCAAAATGCATTAAAAATGAGCCAAAACCCACATTTGTACATATATGGGTCTTAGCCCCCTTCAGGCCAGCCCCCTAAACCGTTCCACCATGTGACCCGGGTGCCAAGACCAGGTGCCAAGGCGGAAGGCGCTTATCGCAGAGTCCATATCAGGTGCATTTTAAATCATTGATCTGTATAGATCGAACGGTCGTTGCGTCCCCACAACGTCCACCGTTTAACCCATTCACTCCTTCGATCGCATCATCCACTGTTCATTTACCCGCAAATCAACGGTATGGAGTTCACCTGCCCTGTGGTCCCCACGCCACGCACTATTCAAAAACCAGTGGTATCCATCGCACCGCGTTTGGAGGATGGGCGGTAATTTTATTTTCGGAGCGATTCCACTCACCGCCTGACACGTGGCTCTGTCACTATTTCAAAACTGCCCCCCCATCGCACGTTATTGTTTAGAATTTGACCCGGCGCGATATGCATATCAACCATCTGATCTGGGGATCTCCATCCAACGGTCATCGCACCCCGAAGATGCACGGGGGATAACCTAAGGCATCCATACCCCTGGCCCACCGTCCATTGCCCTCCGACACGTTTTCCACCGTTGATCTCCTCCTGAGATCGGACGGTCCAGATTTAAAGTCGACCCCGCCATCGACTGGGTCCCGCCACGTCACCTCTCCACGTGTTTTTATCACGTTGTCCTCCGCCCTCCTTATATTTCATTCATATTTCATTCAGAGGTCATTTTTCAAAGGTTTGCATTTAAATTTTTCGCCACAGTCCACCAGCTTTCAGCATGGCCTTCTTCCACTATTATGCTGTATTTTTCACCATCACCCTGCACTATTCCTCCATCTCATCGGTCTACATGGTCATTCTCATCGCCCCCGCTGCATCCGTCCATCCCAATGCATGGTTTTCCTAACGTGTTTGCGTGTTTTGCAGGGTTACAGACAAGCAGATAACCGCCATGATCCGTACGCACTATTGTAACGACATAGTGCGCAGAGGAAGCTAAATTTAGAGCCTCGTATTATAGAAAAATGTCTGGAAAGGTGTCTGCAACATAAATTTCATTAAAGGACAGAGTTTGAACTCTGCAAAACCTCTCCGGCGCCATTAAAGCTCAGTTTTTCGCTAACAGAGACAGTTCAAAGCGGCAAGGAGTATCAGTGAGAGAATTAAAGGTCTAAGGCACATTGTTGAAGATATTAAGCCTTAAATCCAGTGTTTAAAGGGCAAGGTACCAAAATCGAAGACCTCGTGGATCACTCAGAAGGTCCAGTGCACAGAAAACCATAATAGCAGGGTTTTGACATCAGCAGAACGTTCTTCTGTCTAAGGACAAGTTTCCCATACAGTCTGTATTCTATACCGTGTTCTAGGGAGATTTGCGGTCCTGACAACAGTCCTGATGCTATCAAAGCATTTGATTCATAGTATGGAAGACCCTAGCATCATTTATTTACCTTTTTTGTTTATTCACCAGAGGTACTACAGATTACTGCAGCCAAAGTACATTAGAGACATACCGAAGTAAATGGAAGCCTAGAGAAGACCACTCTTTCACCCAAAGAGTGCCATGGATAAATGCACAACATTTAAATAGAATGGGCCTCGGCCCTCTTCCTTTCCTGAGTTTTAATGTTTCATTTAGTTTCACTTACTTTCTCTGCTCCACTTGAGCTATAAATTCGTGAAGGAACTCATTGTAATGGTTGTTGTTGACCAGTTATCAGAGAATTGCAAGATGTTTCTTTTGAGACATAGTCTCTGTGTAAAGTTGTAAGATAGGATGAGGAAGATGTTTTCTAACTGAGTATACAGCTATTGGCAATGTTGTACTTGACTGGTGTTGCTTTTTAATATGACAAGCACATTTATTTGGATCCTGATCTAAAGAAGCGGTGATGTTTTTCTATCTCTGTATTTGTGTTTAACTTGCATTCTGTTTCATTTCATTTCTACTGGCTCGCATCAGAAATTTGGCATAGGATTTACCCTTTTTAGGTACCTTATGTTTCTGCTCTCCTTGCCTTAAATGTTTTCTACTAAATGTGTTATCTAAGAGTTGATTTCAGTTAATTTAACCAGTGTAGTGGATGTTATTTCCTGCTAGCTGATGTATGAATTAAATGAATCTGTTCTTATATGTTCTTTTTAGGATTTAATTGAATGAATTGGGAACACTGGGAGGTCTAGAACCATGTCTCTATCTCACTAGGATCCTTGTCAATTGATTGAACCCTTCTAAGATCCCTCAAGCTGGAGGCCGAAGCATTGAGAGTTCAAAGTCTCTCTCTGATCTCAGGTCTTTAACTTTGTGTTCTTAATCTTTATTGTTTCCTCCTCCCTTACCATTCCATACCACACAATCATCTTTAAGATCCAATGTTTTAGATGACTAGCCCAATTGAAAGCCTACACATTGAATAGCTAGTAAACCCTTTCCTGACTCCATTTCCCAATTGCCTTGAATACTCCCTGGAATACTTCACCTCTGCTTAAATCCTCTTTGCTCATCCTTGTCTTACATTGAACCCTTATTTCCTAATGACCAACAACCAAACATACATCAAACAAACAAACATTTTGCCTATAACTAGCCTAACATCTTAACTTTTTAGATTCAAAGACATAAAACCTTTGCTCATATAGACAGATCCCTCTCTAGACCCAGGAGGGCTAGATACTGAGGTCTGAAATTGGTTTGATGTTGTATCATCTTTTGTTCTTGCCAATCTGGCCAAAACATGGGAACCCCAACATAATGGCGACTCCACTGGGGAAATTCTGAGTACTTTCACCTTACTACATCATAAGAACTTCAGAAACCTATAGTCTCTGGTTAGGTTGGCAACTAAACACTCCTATTCACAGATCAACCTCTATACCATTTTTTGTGTTTCTCCCACACTCTTAGATAGAGTCTGGAAAGGGCTAGGTAGCCTCAATTAAATGCTTAAATAGTCAAGATCTGGAAGACAGGATTTACCCCCACCATAAATTGCTGAAAAACTGGCCTTCAGTTCAGCTTGTTGTGCTGAAGACGAGGGTGGATTTGCATGATCAGTTGAATGAAAATGAATCAGATATTCGGGATGCTTTTGAGGGTAGATCCATAAGCCCCATAGATGAAGATCCCATTGCTGCAGAATTTCTGTCTGCGTTGAAGCACAAGTATAGTGTTGTATCAGAATAAAAATTAGAGGACAACTTTACCAAGTCTAAATCAACTGAATCCAGTTCTAGTGCTCTTGAACTTACCGAATTAAATCCAGAAGCAGGATTTACAATCTCTAATGGGAACGGATATGGTAGTTCCAATATTGGATTGGATGTCCGGAGCTCTGCAATAGGCACCGGACCTGATCGTAATGAACCCCAACTAATTCAATGTGATGAAAATATGGACTTTGATGATGATCAGGAAAACAAGCCAGAGCATTTTGGCAATATTGAAGAAACTGAAGAGGTTTCCTGTGATCGATTGAATCAACTCAGCCATAAGACATCTACTGCAGGCTGGTTTGTATCAGAAGGAGAATCAATTTTTCTTTCCCATGATGATGGATGCTACTCTTTTCACGATATAGCAAATTCAGAGGTGTGGAGGTTTTAATTATTGTACTTAATTTTGGGGTTTATGGGTGTTATAATTTATACATTTTGGGATTTTCTATTAGAAATAGAAATGCGGAAACCAGGCTTTACCCCACATAAATTATGAAAAATTTAGCCTTGATTCAGCTTCTTATCTTTGAATAAAAGTAGAATTTATGATGAGTTGAATGAAAATGAATCAGATATTCGGGATGCTTTTGAGGGCAGATTCATAATCCCCATAGATGAAGATCCCATTGCTGCAGAATTTCTGTCTACGTTGAAGCACAAGTATAGTGTTGTATCGGAATACAAATTAGAGGACAACTATACCAAGTCTAAATCAACTGAATCCAGTTCTAGTGCTCTTGAACTTACCGAATTAAAGCCAGAAGCAGGATTTACAATATCTAATGGGAACGGGTATGGTAGTTCCAATATTGGATTGGATGTCCGGAGCTCTGCAATAGGCACTGGACCTGATCGTAATGAACCCCAACTAATTCAACGTGATGAAAATATGGACTTTGATGATGATCAGGAAAACAAGCCAGAGCATTTTGGCAATATTGAAGAAATTGAAGAGGTTTCCTGTGATCGATTGAATCAACTCAGCCATAAGACATCTACTGCAGGTTGGTTTGTATCAGAAGGAGAATCGGTTTTTCTTTCCCATGATGATGGATGCTGCTCTTTTCATGATATAGCAAATTCAGAGGTGTGGAGGTTTTAATTATTGTACTTAATTTTGGGGTTTATGGGTGTTATAATTTATACATTTTGGGATTTTCTGTTAGAAATAGGGAAAATCCTAGGGGTTAGATTATTCTCATGGTTTAAATTTCTATATTTGAAATAAAATTCACCAATTTCTATTTAAAAAAATGATTTGACTAAATATTTGATGTAGTTTAAATAGGATGTAGTTCATTTCAAAGACTGTTGAAATTTTCTAGAAACTATGATTGGGATTTCAAGAATATTTATGCACTCTTTAAATTTTCCCTTAACATAAAGGGCAGTTGATGTATGAGTAATACTCGGTATTGTTTTTTTCCAATCTCCAGGAGAAGGCTGAATATAAAGCTCCATATGGGCTTACCCCAAACATGTGGGGTGATTGCTGGTTGATCAGAGCAGCTGGTTCAGATGGTCGCTCTGGTAAATATGTTGTGGCAGCATCTGCAGGTTGTACATTGGACTCAGGTTTCTATTCATGGGACTTTTATAATAAATAAATTATGGCATTCCATACTGAATCAGAGGCCTTCACTTCAACGTCCAGTACCATCTCTCTAGTTTTGGCAGAGAGGGATGTCTCGGGGAGAAATTTTGGCTTTGCAAATGTTGTGCCAGAGAATCAACATTGGTGGTACAGGCCATGTGGGCCTCTTATGGTATCTACTGCTAGTGCCCAAAAGACAGTTAATATTTATGATATTCGTGATGGAGATCCTGTGATTTCAATGTGTTCGTTTTGAAAGTTTAGGTTTCATAGTAAATCATCAATGGGCTCTAAAATAAGGCCACATTGAAATCTTGGATACATGTTTCATGCCAAAATCAGTTGTATCTTCCATAAATACACAATCTTGGACCACTCTGTATAAATCTGCTTCTCGGACAATATTACATCTCCCTCATTATACAGGTGGTGTTCTTACATGCATAGAAAAGGCATTGTTTTGGAAATCATTTTATAAGTCACTAGATATTGTGGGTACAAGGATCTAGGGTCTCCACATGAAACTGTGTTGCCCGGAGACTCACTCTGCCTATTCTTAAATTTGTAAACATAGTAGTATGCCAATGCTTCTTTCATTTTGTATGCATAAGACGATTTTTTGTCAAAGTCCATAATTTTTTTTAAGTTTTATCCATCCCAGTTTTGTTGTGAATGCACATGTTTTTGGCTCAACACATATCTCTTATATCTTTGTACTTTTCCTTTACTAACTATTTGAAATTTCTAGTTATATTTAGAGGTGTCTTTTAAGGGATGAGGGGAATTACTTGGATTTAGTGTTTCCCACTCTCAATAGAGGCTTACAGTAAACTATGACACATTGTGATGTATATCAGTGGTAGTTGGGGCAGCAACAAAATCAGTTTCATGCTTCAGTAGATTTATTCTTATTGGAAAGCTTTCAGCTGACAAAAAAAAGGGAATGAAACACGCAACCAGTCCCCTTCCTTTTATTGGACCACCTGCTTTCTTTTTATGAGAGCATCTACAGGATAAAGTTACTAGAAGTGGTCAAAAGTGATTTTGGTTAGTTGGGAAAGTCCAACTATTCTTAGCCCTCAACAATGTTTAAATACTTCATAGGCATGTTAACCCCTCCTAGATTGTGTTGCGTAAGTGGGTTTTGCAGAATTTTATGCACTTAGGGTTAGACTCAAATTTTGAAATTTGATGTAATTAGGATTATATTCAAGTGCTAGCCAAATTGGTAAAATTGATACTCAGCCATAGTTGAAAGGCAGTAATATGCAGTGGAGTCATTCTATGAAATGATTCAATTTGGCATGTGAATCTCACATCTAAGGGCCATTAAAATCCCATGGATGGAGACTGATCAGGATTCAACATTGATGTTACTATTAGTGGAGTTGGGTATGGCACAAGTATAATAAAAATACTGGCAACAATAGTAACATCATAGATTCAGAATCTTAATCTCTATATTAAATGAGCATTAGAATGTAACTTGATTTCAGTAAAATCTCTAACAGGTTTGTTCTAAATCGGACCTGAAATGCTCACTTGTAAATATGTTTGAGGCTTGAGGTTGTATGACACTGCAACAATTGACTTGTTGAGTACATGATGACATTAGGTCATTGTGAAACTGAATATATGCTACTTCGGTATGAAGATTGATTGCACAAATTGTGTTTTCTAAATAATGTTTCCAATGAAACCTGAAATGGCTCTTGTTACGCTGAAAACATCTGTCATCTTTAATCTACTATCAATTTGAGTGACAAGGGTAGCTAAACCACATGAAAATGCTCCGAAGATATTACAGATGCATGGAAGCTCTGGAAATTTAGCCCCTCACTATGTTATCTGATGCAGGGGCATTAGGCCCAAGACAACTTTTGCACATAAATAAATGTAATGAGGGGTCTCATGTTTTATTTCCCTATGAAATTATCCATAGTTGAGATAATTTAGTTAATTTGTAGAGAAAATGTAACTGCCCGAATGATTAATGGGCACCTGAAGAGATAGTCAGTTTCAGAAGTTAAGCTAATTCTAGGAGTCCGTCTCTGTCTGTCAGAGCATTAGTCTCAGAGTTAGGAATTTGAAGAGTTTGTGAGTCATTGAGAAATTCGAATCGATTCATTGTAATTGATATAAAAATAAACCTTCGTGATAGAGTCGATAGACCTTCATAGAAGACTTGCAAAGAGAACTGCATAGAGCTGCATAGGGAAGAGGAGGCCATTGTATCAAAGATCTGGCCGAGGACCAGGAGACTGTAAGAAATTTCATTTATATAAGGAATCTGTTATTATTATATGTGCGTTTATTAAGTAAGTTTTCTGTGTGTGAATATATGTACACATCCTAGTGAAAGATAATTGAAATCCCATGGTAATTAAGAAACCCTGTGATGAGGTTATGTGCATATAGACTGGTTGAGTTCTCGGTGAAACACGAGCTAATGACTCATGACTTATGAGCATTGGTGAATTCCACAGATAACTGTGTCAAACAGTTCGGGAATTTTTCTATAATCAGTTGTGTGAACAGAGGGTGAATTAGGTTAATGACATTCCTGTGTGCCTGTGGTAGAGCAAGGAGATGCTGTGCTCGAACCTCCATGAGATAGGTAAAACCTCGTAATGAGTGTTGTGAATGTGTAGGCGATTGAATGAACCAAGGACCTGTGTATCGATTTGCAGAGTCGATACTAACCTTGTCGGAACCATAAGACATAAATCGTGGCATATGTAATGCGTCGTGTCTCCTCGAAATGGTCGTGCCTGAGTTAGTTTGGTATGGCCGCGCGAAGGATGAAAAATGAGGCAGAGTTCAATGGCAGTAAGGCATTGGTAAGCAGACGAAACCTAGAGTAAGAGTAGTCGGAACCTTGAGGACTTCACAGTAAAGACGGGTTTCCGGCATATCGCACCGCCTTTGTACGGTAAACGATATTCCCCATTTGGACATGATCAATGTCATAGGCCGAAATGTGGCCTTGAGCGGTTTTTAAAACCCACTCTCATCGTGAGTTAACGATCGTGCAACTAACTCACGCGATATCCAGTTGGATCGTTGGATCGTCAAGGCCAGAGCGACGTATTATCCACAGTTGGATGTGGAAAGGCCGCTAGCGTTGGGCCCCACACGTATATGCGTCGAATATTGTTGTCCTAACTAAGGTTCAATGGAGGTATTAATATTTCACGGTCGAATTATGTTCATAACAATTGGAACACCCACAATTCATAACAAATATTGGATATTTACTGTCCTGTTTTAAAGTTTCATTTTTTTTTTAAATTGAACCCGCCGTCGGTATATCGACACTTTGTAAGCGTCGCTCTTCTGACGTTTTGAACGATTTCCATTTTCGTCATTCTTGTGACATCCATCGATATTGTGACAGTTCTTCCTGGTGTCGGTATTGCGACGCTTCTGGAAAGCGTCAGTCTTGCGACACTTTTGCAATGCGTCGGTATTGTGACACTTTTGTACGACATCAGAATTGCGACAGTTTAGAAATGTCAGAAGAACGACAGCATAAAGACGTCAGAAGGGCGACGTTCAAAAAGTCGGACCACATTTCGTCGGAATTGCGGCAGCTTTTGGAAACCGTGATATTGACAGCGCTTGCGGAAAAGCGTCGGTCTTGCGACACTTTTGCAATGCGTCGGTATTTTGAAAACTTTTGTGTAGGCGTCGAGTGCGACCGGTTGGAAACTGAAAGAGCGATAGTATAAAGACGTCGGAAGAGCGACGTTCAAAACATCGGACCACATTTAAGCGGAATTGTGACACTTTACAAACGTCGGAAGAGCGATGGTTTGAGGAAAGCACGTCGAAAGAACGGCAGCTTGTTTTAGAGCGACGGAAAAAGTGTCATTAATTGCGACACATTGTCAAGGCGTCGAAATTGCGACGTTATGGAAAACCACGTTTTGTTCATACTCAAGCGTCGCTCTTGCGACGACTATGTGAATAGCGCGGCGAAGTTGCCGTGATAGACCCAATTCTTTTGATCCAAGATAGGGTTCGCCCCTTCAAGATGTGGAATATCATTATCAATTTCCTAAAAGTATTTTTCATGCTCGAATCTATATAAGTGATCAAGATGTCACTTAAAAACATTGTCAGTCTTGGAATATTCATTAAAAAACACATATCTAGATAATACAGACAATTTCTTGGGGTATCCAAATACCCCAAGAAGATACACTTTCGACTCCTTGCAACAAGCTTATTTGTTTGTTCCTTAGGAATCAAGGCATAATAGATGTAACCAAAAACCTTGAGATGCCTCACAGAAGGAATGTGGCCATACCACATTTCATAACGAATATTTCTTTTCAGAGCATGAGATGGACATATGTTTTTAATATAAATTGCACATAGAACTGCATCAGCCCAAAACATCAACTTTACATTTTTTAAAGACATCATTTAGTGGACCATATTTAATATTTCCTTGTTCATTCTTTCAGCTACACCATTCTATTGAGGATTATAAGTCACAATTGTTTGATGTTGAATCTCATGTTGGAAAATATAGTTTTAAAATTCATTTGAAGCATATTATTTTCCATTGTCAGTACTAATAGAGTCAATATGTGATTGTATATTTTTTTCAATCCATGAATAAATTTTTTTGAAAGTTTCAAAAGCTTCAAATTTGTTTTTCAATATATATACCCAACACACTCTGGTGTAGTCATCAATACAAGTCATCATATAGATATTTCCATTTGTAGAAGGAATAAGAATAGGGCCACACAAGTCATAGTGAATCAATTCAAGCTTTCTACATGCTCTAGAAATATAATCATGAAATGGTTGTTTGTTGTGTTTTCCTAATATACAAGAATCACATTGCTTTAGTTTCCTAGGAATTATTGGAAAACCAATAACACCATTTCTCTTCAATAAGTGAAGATTGTCATAGATATAATTCCATAAGAGACTAGATGATAATGTACCTTCATTATACTGAGATCTCTATGTAGAGTTATGTGCAAAAGCAGACGTTCCTTGTAGCTTCAGGAGCCTTTCTTCATTTATTCCTGCTATAACAGGTGAGTTATCAGATGCTTTTATCACTTCAACTTTGCCATAAAACATGTGAATAGAGTGTCCTTGCTAGTAGATGTGAAGAAAGGACAACAATTTTCTCCGCAACTTAGGGAGGTAGAGAACATCATGCATATGAAAGTTAGGGAGTCCAGGCATTTTGATCCTGATGGTGCCAAGTTCAGATGACTTGAGTTTTGACTAATCTACAAAGTCGAATGGTCCATCTACATTGTCACTAAAATATTCAAAGAAATCAATTTGAAAGGTCATGTGGCATGTTGAACTTGTATTAAGAAACCATGCATCTTCCCACAAAGCCTTTAGTTACTCCAATATTTCAATGTTCCACAATATAGTGAGTAGATTAAGGTTCTTTACCTTTCCCTCTATGTGTTTTACCTTTTTATTCATTTATTTCTTGTTTGATTATGTCCTGAGAGAGCTTTCATGTGGATGCATCATTTCCATTTACGTTGCAGTGCATATAATGAAGATAAGTTCTTCCTCTTGTCGGCACAATGTAATCAGCAAGATTGGAAAAATTCCAACTGTAGGGAGAGCACTTATTTCAACCACTTTGGGATTCTAGGATCCAGCCCTCCTGAATCCAGAGAGGGATCTCTCCAATGAGTGCAAAGATGGATTTATCTTTAAGGTTTTTGGGTAATGATATTAGGCTAGTTATGAAGTTCATAGGTTTTTGTTTTGTTTTGGATGGTTGAGCATAATTATTGTTTGAGGGGAAAGTTTCGAATGCAAAGAGTTTCAAAGGTGAGAAGTTGCAAGGAAAAAGAACAAGCTTTGGCCAAAAAGATAGATACTTTCAGTGTTTTAATCCATTGGGCTATGGAGTCATAATAGGGTTTAATTGAAACAATCAAGTTCAAGAGTGGTCCATGGGGAATGTCATCTATGTCTAAGGATCTCTTTAAAGTTTGATTTATGGAATGAAATGATACAACAAGAAAGGGGAAAAAAAGAAAATGAAGAACAAAGAGTAGCCCAGGGATCCGGAAAGTACTTTGAAACTAGCCAGCCTTTGACAAACATTTAAGAATAACGTAAAAGAAATCCAGGATCTAGTAAGTACTTTGAAACTAGCCAACCTTTGATACACTTTCAATAGAAAACATATAAAAACAAAGAGGAACTTGAAGCCAACTGTTGGAGAAGAAACTAGCGGGCCGAGCTCACCACAAAACCTCTCCTAGCTCTGCTTTACTTGGTAAACTCTCAAGACAAACACATAGGATAACAAAGAATGGTCTAAGATCTGGAAAGTACTTTGAAACTAGCCAGCTTTCAACACATTCTTAGGGAAACTTTCAGATAGTCTTTTGGGATAAAACTAGGACCAGGGCTCACAATATCTTCCTTAGTTTCTCTTTACTTAACATAAACTAAAAATAACATTAAAGAATAATATTTAGCTAAGATAGTAGGATGAGGGAATGCTAGCATTCCTAACTTCTTGAACTGAATTAAACCATTCCCAAATAACACAAATTGGAAGAAAACATGTAGATAAAGCTTATCAGTCAGAGAAGGGTACTGATATATAGTAAATCCTAACTCTATGCTTGTTGTTCTTTATCAGATAAGATGGACAAAGTGAAAACAGAAATAAAATAACAATTTACAATAAGAAATAACATTACCATCAACATAGACCAGGATCCCACAAATCAGGTTGTATTGATGCTCCAAACCAGTTACAGCTTTAAGTCCAATGTTTCAGTTTAGCAATCATCTACACTTGCTAGACTAACTTATCTAATCACAAGTAGAGCTCCAAGAGCCAGTGAACACTATTTACAAGTATAATTCTCAAGCTCAAGTATATTTCAAAGTTTAGCAACCAACATTTTCTCATCTTCTAAAGAAGTATTTATAGAAGAATGAGGAGGTGGGATCTGATAAAAGATCTCCAAGGCTATTTAATACAGTCTTTAAGGCTTCTCAGCCTTTGAGGGGCTCGATGAAGAAGCTTACATATGTGTCCTTTGTATTAAATGTTTTACATTAAGAATTAAGCTCGGTGGAAGCTTATGTTGACCTTTAAGGCTGTGTCATATTGTAGTAACTCTGCTGGTATTTTGCATTAAGTTCCTTAGTAGAATTAACTATTCGACTGCACTGAGGCAAAATTTGATGTGCTGATAATAACTCGGCCTTTGTTTGAATTCTTGTGGCTACAGGTAGCACTGTGGTAGCTGAGAGGAATCAATTTTCCTCTGATGTGGTGGTGGAGGCCTTCCTGTCTAATAAACAGTTATGATTTTCTTTACTGTGTCTTAATTTGGAGGATTAGGCTTTTGATAATCAATGTTAGCCCTAATCCCAAACTATCTTCAATCTTCTGTTCTGTTGTGTTTTGTCTTCGACACTGATACTCTTTTAATTATTTTATGCATTGTTGTGTGTCTTGTTTATGTGCAGGGCTGCACAGGGATCATATGGCATTAATGCCCAAGAATCATTGATGAAACATGGCGTAGAACCCTTTAGAATGATCTTCCCTTAAAATAAACAAAGCCCTGAGGATCATCACCCTCGGCTTTATCATTTCTCTTTAAATTATTTGGAAATTCATTTGAACCTGCAAAAAACACACAACTGTTATGAAATCCTGCGTTTATTGGGTAAACTGCTTAGAAGGCCATGGGGAGGAGTGTGGTCGTTGGATGGAAACATCCAGTGGCAGAGATCTGCGTAGAAGAGGTCAAAAAAGAGAGTGGAGGGAGAATTAAGTCAGAGCCGTTGATTGATGAGTAATCAAGGAGATCAACGGTCGGATAAGTGGCAGACTAATAATGTGAAGGATTCACATTATTCAGATTTTATAAGAGAATGCGAAAGACTAAGGTTTAAACCTTTTTTCTGAGGAGAAATGGTTAAAAATAGAGTTGGGGGTTCAAAATGAATACGAGTCGTCGGATTTTATCCACCCAACGAGATCAACGGCTGAGTTTTCGAGTTACAAAGCATTGGTTTTCGCATGGCGGGCGATGTAGACGTTTTGCCTTTTGGAACGCGATATGCATCCCCACCCGACACGTGGCTTCAGAAAACCACCTATATTGCATGCCCTTTGAGGAATTAACTTCCGTGCTAAAATTTACACGACTTGGAATGATGGCCATCAAATCTGGGGTCTCAGATCTGACGATGGAGAATGAGCACGAAATTGGAAAGATGTGCGGGTGGAAGCAAGGGGAGAGGTTTTAATCTAGGCCGTTGTATCAAGGATAAACGGTTGAGATCAAATGTGGGAGGAGACAGGACCCATAGGGGTCATGCTCGGCGGGGTTAATATAAGTCGTTGGATTGAACAGATCGATGACCAAAATTGAATTTGGGGGTTAAATGGGAATAATATAAAGGCGGAGAAAAGTTTAATGAGGGTCGTTGATTAGCAGAGATCAACGGTCAGGATTGATCAAAAAAACATTAGGAGCGAGGCGCATGAATTTAAACCAAATTCATGAGGCATGATCTGGACCGTCCAATCAGGACACGTGGATGGCCCAGATGTAATCGGGGCTCAGCAATTGGTGGGGCAAAGAACTCGGGAAGTGCTGATGCGATTAATTGCGAACCGTCGATCTGCAGATTAGATCGATAGCGGAGAGCTGATCGGGGGTTAACCAATCATGGGAAGCATTATTTTTAACGCGCTCAACCAAAATTTTGCGATGCGATTATGCACTAATCGTTGATCAGATTTAGATCAATAGTCAATAATGTTTTAAAATATGCACTGGCAGAAAAACCTTATAATATGAAAAAACCTTAAATTTAATATAATACAAAGTTTTTTATGGTATGGGCGGGATATATATTTATGACATGGATAGGCTCCTGACTGTGGGGCCTTTGGTCTTTGTGAAATATAATATGCCCAAGGTGTATATAATAAAGGGCCAATCGCAATCAGAAGGTTGGGCCTTCGGGATTTTCAATCTAACCATTTAATTTTCCCCGATGCGATTAGAGCCTCAGGACTTTTAAGTCTTGGTCCCTGGCCTAAGTTATATGGATTAAAGTGGAAGGTATAATTTTAACAAAGGGACTCAATCACATCGGAGTTTTTGATGTGGGTCTTTTAATCTACCAAATTTTCATGAAAAAACATAACTCCGGCGCGTTTAGACCAAATTTTGGAAAAAGTGCGTTCACGACTTAACAAAGGAAAATATTAATCGTAGGTGGAAATTTATAATGTTATAGCGCCCGATTGCGGGCCAAAGGTTATATGAAGTGGCTATAGGATTAGGATTTATAAAACAAAGGGCTTAATCGCATCGGAAGTTTTAAGATGGCAAATAGACTTTCACGCTGGGATTTTTGTGATGTGATAAGCATTTAAATGGATTAGCGCCTAGTTATAGCACTAGAGCGTATGCGGGGAAGTGGTTTTAAGACTTATTCGAAGGGGGCTTAAGTCTGTAATACAAAAAAGTGTATTTTTAATGAAAATTTTTCAAGTTATCAATGGATTTGGGAGTTTCGACAGAGTCCAAAAAGGAGTTTTAAACTCTGTAAAAAGGATTTTATGAAAGGGGAATAGGGGAAAATTAAAAATAGAGGATTTTCATGAGAATGAAAGGGGTAAAAAATGAGGTTAGTTTTGTGATGGAGGGAAGGGAAAAATGGCCTTTGCAGCAGTCTTATCTTTATGGAAAACAACAGAATTTCTGAGAAGGAAAAATGAAATAGCAGTGGAGATTGAACCAAGGGTATGATGTCTTCATGAGTCTTCAAGAGATAACACTTTTTTGCAATAAAATTTGTTCCCTGAAGGCTCCAAAAATGTTTTAGCCACCATTTTATATGACAAGTCTTATTGGTGGCTAACAGTGGCTCCACTTGGGGATGGTGCCTTCTTGAAGGCATCAAGAACTTCATACTTGCATTCTCTAGGAAGCTGATCAGTGCCCAATCCATTGGGTTGCCTTTCTTTGCTTTTATATTCTTCTTTTGCTTTGAAAATATTAGCAGCCATGAAAAAAAATGGAACTTCATCAATACAAGCTTTCTACCTACCCAATCCTATTGATCTAACATTTTTTCTTCTTTAGAGTGCACTTGGATTGGCAAACTCTTTTCACGACATTTTATTCTTTTGAAAGAAAAAATCTAATCTAATTCCACTCCTTATTTCTCCATGAACCCAGATTAAACATTTGAGTCCATATGTTTATCTACCTAATCTACCAATCTGTTAGGATTAAACAGTCTAACAGATTTTTATTCTCTAATTTTTACAAAAGAAATTAAAAAGCACACAAGTCAGGATTGAACAGTCTAACTTGATGCTGATCTACGACATAAAAAACAAGCTGCACATAGACATTTATTTTGCAAAAATTAAAACAAAAACGGAAGGCTTAAGATCTGAAAGTTCAAAGCACTTCCTTCATCTTTTTACAGCTCTGTTTTTACCTTTGTTTGAGCTGTCTTTCCTTTGTTGTCTGGTTCAGATTTTAAGCTGATTAGAACCAGTTTTACCTCTATTTTGACTCATAATTTAAAACAGATTTTAGTCACTCATATTTTGGAAACATAGGTTCAGATTTTGAGCATGTTTGAACCTTTAATTTCTAGCCTAATCTACCTACTGATAAGCCAAGATTAAACATTTTGGCAAATTGATTTCACTATCCTATCAGCAAAAAATTTAAAGCTAATTAGTGAAGATTAGGCTGTTTGACTAACTAGAAGTGTGTTTTTCAGTAGTGGCGTTTAAGCTTTCACACTTTCAGATTTATTTCTCTTTTTTGGTATGGGGCTATACCGTTATTGTTTTTACAATCTGCCCTCTTTTCTTTCTTCTATTGTTTCTATATTTTTGTTTTTTCTAACTTTGAATGCAATGATGTGTGAAATATTTATAATGGAAAAAAGATAAAAAGTCTTTCAGAACATGACACAGATCAAGAAAAGTAATTCTTGAGCATCCTACCATTGACAGGACCCCCAAAAAATTCTACTCCATTCAACTCTTGTAAGAAAAAGGCATTATTTCCAGCAGCTGAATGAATGAAGTAAGGGCCAAGCCATAAGTTTTCAAATTTACCATGCTTGCCCTTGTCTTCCCTCCTTGAGTCCCACTTTAAAACTTTGTCCCCAACCTTAAAATTGATGGCCTTTGTTCTTCTGTCAAATATCCTTTTGATGTTGTCCTGCTTCTGCAATGCTTTGTTATAAACCTCCTCTCTGGTTTGCTGAAGATGAATTGTTTGATTTATCCTTTTGATCATGTCATTGTTTTCAGTTTGGATCTCTTGGATTAAATTCATAACTGGTACACCAAGGCTAGTAGGAAAAATTTCATCGGTACCATACACAAGCTGGTAGGGTCACATGCCAATAGATTTCTTTAATGTCAATCTGTCAGCCCAAAGTGCATGAACAAGCTTTGTGTGCCAAGAATTCTTGTTTTCCTCCAACAACTTCTTGATTATTTTCACTAAAATCTTTTTTGAAGATTTTGTAAGTCCATTACCTTGTGGGTAATAGGCCATGGAATGCCCCAATGTGATCTGATATTTGTGACAGAACTCAACCATCTTCTTTGATCCAAATGTTGCTGCATTATCAGTGATGATCTTGGCAGGATAGCCAAATCTAGAGAGAATGTTATTCTCCATGAATTTTATGATAACAGAATCATTGGCCTGTCTACAAGGGATGGCTTCTATCCATTTAGTGAATTATTCTGTGGCATTGAGAATCCATCTATGCTGAGCTGAAGATGATGGATGGATTTCACCTATGAAGTCAAGTCCCCACTGTTGGAAAGGAGCTTCAACAGTGATTGGATGCAGAGGTAGGGGCAACAACTTCCTTTTGCCTTCAAAATGTTGACATTTATGACAAACAATTATCATCTTGTGTACATCAAGAAAGAGAGTAGGCCAATAGTAACCAGCCCTCAAGATTTTGTTGGTTGTTGTCTTCCAGTATAAGTGGCCTCCACACTCCCCTTCATGAACTTGTGCTTAACCTTCTCTGCATCATACTCAAGAAAACATTTAAGCAATATACCACTTACATTTTTCCAATAAAGACATTTATCTATAATTCAATAGTTTATAACTTTCAACTTTAAAAACCTTGCCTTTGTTTTTGATAAACCAGGAGGTGTGTTCAAATTAAGCAAAACAAAAAGAATATCAGCATACCAAGAGGAATTCATAAAATGATCTTCAACAATGAGAGTTGAGGATTCTTCTTGGTAATCTAAAGCATTTATCATATTAATATCAGGAACTTCAAAATTGGATTCAGCCATTAATCTAGATAGACCTTGGCCTTTGATGAGTTTAGTGGGATTTATCTCTAAATCATATTCAAGAATAACAACAATCCACTTACCTCTCTTACCATATGGGTCCTGTGTTAGAATGTCTTTCACAACTGAATTTGGGACCA
This sequence comes from Pinus albicaulis, assembly GCA_034641835.2. Classification (NCBI taxonomy): domain Eukaryota; kingdom Viridiplantae; phylum Streptophyta; class Pinopsida; order Pinales; family Pinaceae; genus Pinus; species Pinus albicaulis. The sequence continues at coordinate 59,010 of JAXQQM020074035.1, forward strand.
AGGCAAAGATATGGGAGTGCAATATGTATACTCTGAAGTCTTTTAAAGCCTTAACCAAAGAAAAGTCTTGCTTTTCCATAATGTTATGCTTCAGAGGGGAATCCCTCAAATCCTTGCTAAAGAATGCAATAGGTTGCTCTTTTCCTTGTGCATTTTTCTGTAAAAGGACAAAAACTATTTTATGTTCTGATGCAAATGAAAAAATATAAAAATATTTCGAAAAATTGGAACTTATTAGAACCGATGTTTTGGTTAACGCTTGTTTCACCAGTTCAAAGAATTTCTTTGATTCCACGGTCCATTTTACCCCTTGCTCCTTCTTCAACATGTTTGTTATATTCCTAAGGAGCTCAGCCAAGTTGGGGATGAACCTCCTCAAAAATTTAATATTTCCAATGAAAGATTGCAACTCCTTGATGTTTTGAGGATGAGAGATTTGCAATATGGCCCCAGTCCTCTTTGGATCTATCTTAATACCCTCTTCTGAAATAATGTGCCCAAGAAGTTTACCTTCTTGGAGGCCGAATAATGTTTTCTTAGGGTTCAAAGATATTCCAAACTTTCTGCATTTCTCAAAAAAAATTCTTAAACGTTCTAAGTGCTCTTCATCTGTTTTAGAAAACCTAGTGACATCATCGAGCTATATAATGATGAAGTGCCCAGTTATTTCGAGAATGCTATGTCCATGGCTCTCTAAAAAGTTTCTCCAACATTATTTAGACCAAAGGGAATTTTCACATACATGAAAGTGCCCCATGGTGTAGTAAAATTTGTCTTTAATTGATCATCAGGGTGGACTAGAATTTGATTATACCCTGAATAGCCATCAAGCAAGGAAATTCTTCTAGACCCTACCACCCTTTGTAAAATATGATCCATCTTAGGTAAAGGGTAGTTTTCTTTTAGTGAAGCTTTGTTTAAGTCTCTAAAGTCTATACAAAGCCTGATCTCTCATGTTTTATTCCTAATAGACACCAGATTAGAAGCCCACTCAGAGTATCTAATAGGGACAATAATACCAACTACATACATTTTCTTGATTTCTTTTTCAACCAAAGGCAACTGAATAGGGTTTATTCTGTGCAGTTTCTGTTTGAATGGTTTTTGGTTTTCTTTGAGAGGGATTTTGTGCTATATTATTTCAGTGTCATAGGACTTAAGATCTTCAAAACTCCATGCAAAAACATCAGAAAATTCTTTAAATAGCTCTATATATTTGAGTTTAATGTCAGCTGGTAAAGTCTTAGACAGTTTGATCATCATAGGTTTAAGTTTACTGCCTATATTTCACTCTTCCACTTCAGTCTCTATAGGTTCCAGTTTTGGCTTTTTGGCCACATCGTTAAAATAAAACAACTCTTCTAAAGGGGCCAGACCCTTAGGCAAACTCTGATCACTAGACTGTAGAGTTTCTAACTCCTTTGTTTCTAACTCTGTAGTCAGTTCGGTTTTTTTTTCAATTTTTTTAGATAGTAGATTTATATTGGTAGGTTTAGGATATGGTTCTTCTTCACCAAGACAATTTTCTTCATTGTTGCAGTCTGTATCATAATCTAGATCTGAACTATGTATTTCGAATTCATTTCTGAATTGCATGAAGTCTTCTATTTGTTTGTCTCCGTCAAACACTTGCCAATACTTTGCATTATTAGGAACAACTGGTTTGAATTTAATCTGAGTTGTGCATTATTTTTTTTCATATGGCGTTAAGCATGTTCTATCTGCAAAGGCTAAGTTGTGGGCCGCGATATTTCTTTTTCTTGTGACAAAAAGCAATTGGGACTCCTCAAAAGTTTTTAAAAGGTCCACGACATCATTTCCAATAGGCCACAGTAGCCACACCTGTAAAATTTGATTATACCAAAGGTGGCTAAATTTGTTTTGAGCCTTCAAGGAACAATTTTTCCCTGTCAAAAACTGTTAGCTCTTGAAGACTCGTGAGGGCCTCATGCCTCTGTCCAAATCCCATGTTGTTGTTTACATCCTAAAAACCTCAGAGATCCTACAAAAATCCAAAGTCAAATACTGCTGCAGCCCCCTTTCTCCCTTCCTATTCTTCCTAACTAACCTCTTTTTCTATTCCCCCATTTCCCATGAAAACCCCACAATTTCATGATCCTTCTATTTTCCCTCATCAAAATTCATTTCATAAGGTCTAAGACCCCTTCTTAGCCTTATCGGAACCTTCTTTTCCTTCAAAAAACCATTAAAAATCATGAAAAATGCATATTTTTATGTATTGGGCTTAAGCCCCCTCGGGCTAAACCTCCACCCCTTTTTCGTCCATGCGCCCGAGCGCCAGAACCAACTGCTAAACCTCGCGAGCACTTATCCTTCCAATAGTATTTCTCTGCTCAAAACATTAAAAAACCTTTGAAAAATTCGTATTTTGGGTTTTAAATCCATTTCCAAAGTCTTCCGCCCATATGAATTTTGGGGCGATCTCGACCATTGATCTGCTCCACAGATCGGACGATGCAAAACGCGCCATTCCTGTGGACCCCCCGTTCATGCGCTGTTTGCCCAAACCCACGTGGTTTTCATCACACCGCTCCTTAGCAAAAGGCGGTTTTCCCCCTATCGCCAGCGATTCCATACACTGTTTGACACGTGTCCTCTGTATTGCTTGCAAAACCACCCTCCATCGCGCATTAAATCCAGGACCAAGGCATGCACCGAAATCGATCTCCGCCATTCGATCTGGGCCCACTCATCCAACGGTTGTTGATCACCGAAAGTGTCCGATGGTTAACCGAAGTGCCCGCTCGATAACCAGGCTATTTTGTAGCGGAAATCGCATCCCCGCCATCGATCCGATCTGCAGATCGATGACCCATATTTCATCGCTCGATTTCGTTGCCAAGTCAACGATTCCTCTGCTTGACTTTCAAACCTCCGCTCCTGACCGTCGATCATGCGCGATCAACGGCTTAAATTTGATCTTCTACCACCTATTCTATAATCTTCCCCGATCAATCCTGACCGCCGGATGATGCCATCCAACGGCTACGCTCCCTCCATATGCCTCTGCAGCAGTTAACCAGTAAATGCATGGATTTTATAATGTTTCGTTGTATTTTGCAGGGATTAAATCATTTGTTCATGGTTTCCAAAGAAGATTCAGGGAAGGAGGGTGACGATCCTCCCATCTTCGATTCATCCACGGAAATCATTAGCAGGGTTTAAATGCATGTCTCGTCGATGTTTTCTCAGGCATTGATGCCTTACAAACTCTGCACAGCCCTGCACGACCGCAAGAAAATCACGAAACAAACACAGTTGAATATTATCAGTGTCGAAGACCAAGATGAAACGGAACAGAAGATTAATGGACAGATCAGCGGGGATTATGGCTAAGATAGTTATCAAATGCCTAATCCCCAATCTAAAGCACAGTTTAAAGGAAAACCTAAAGTTTTTTTGTCAAACAGAAAGTCTCCACCGCCACATTTGAGGCAAACTAATTCCTCAACCACCACAGAGCCACCTGTTCCTCAAAGTATTCAATCAGGGGCCGAAGTTATTGCTCAGAATCAAATATCTGCCTCACCTCATCACCAAAGGGTAAATTTTGCTAGGAATTTAATGAAAGGATGTCAGCAGAGTAACCCTAGCATCTCACAGAGCCTCAAAGGTCAACAAAAGCTCTCACCGAGCTTAAATCATAAGTGTAAATTAGTTAATGCCATGAAACACCTATACAGTTTCTTCATTGAGCCCCCCAAGGGCTGAGGATACATTAACTCTATATTAATTGTATTTGAGATCTTTTATCAGATCTCACCTCCTCATCCTTCTATAAATACTTCAGTAGAAGATGAGTGAGGGGTTGGTTGTTAATGTAATTGCTGAAGCATTGTATGTAACTGAGCTGAAGACTCCTGATTGTAAATAGTGTTTTCACTGGCTCTTGGAGCTCTGCTTGTAACATATAAGTTAGGTTGTGAAAGAAAGATGAAATAACACATTGGATGTGAAGATTGTAATTGGTTTGGAACATCAATACAAGCTGATTTATGGGATCCTCGTCTATGTTGACGGTGATGTTATTCTCATTGTAACTTGTTATTTTATTTCTGTTTTCATTATGTTTCATATTCTTCTGTAAAGAACAGTTTAAACATTGTTAGGATCTATTGTGTGTCAGTAGCCTTCTCTGGCTGAGAAATCTTTATTTAAATGTTTTCTTTCAACTGTGTTATTTGAAAATGATTTAATTCAGTTTAAGCATAGGAATGCTGGCGTTCCCTCGTCTTATTGTCTTGGCTGAACATTATTTTTGAATGTTACTTTCAGTATATGTTGTGTGAAGATGAACTGAGGAAGATATGGTGAGCCCTGGTCCCAGTCTTGTTTGCATAACTGTTTGATTGTTTCCCTTAGAATGTGTCAAAAGCTGGATAGTTTCAAAGCACTTACCAGATCTTAGGCCATTCTGTGTTATCTCTGTGACTGTCTTGGAAGTAACTAAGTAAAGAAGAGCTAGGAGAGGATTTGTGGTGAGCCCAGCCCGCTAGTTTCTACTCCAAAGGTTGCCTTTCAAGTTTCCCTCAGTTTTTTATATGTTTTCTATTAGAAGTGTATCAAAGGCTGGCTAGTTTCAAAGTACTTACCAGATCCTAGTTTGCTTCTATGTTTTTCTCAAGTGCCTGGTCAAAGGCTGGCTAGTTTCAAAGTACTTACCAGATCCTGGGCTGCTCTTTTTTCTGCATCTGTTTATTTTCCCCTTCTTGATGTATCACTCCATTCCATAAATCAAACCTTAAAGAGATCCTTAGGCATAGATGACTTGCCCCATAGACCACTCTTGAACTTGATTGTTTCAATTAAATCCTCTTATGACTCCATAGCCCAATGGACTGAAACCTGTCATCATCTTTCTTCTTGATCAAAGCTTACTCTTTTGCTTGAAACTTCTCACCTTTGAACCTTTTCGCATTTGGGACTTTTCACCTCTAAACAACCATTATGTTCAACCATCCAAAAACAAACAAACCCTTGGTCTTTATAACTAACCTAATATTATTACCCTAAACTTCAAAGACAAATCCATCTTTGCACTTATTGGAGATATCCCTCTCCGGATTCAGTAGGGCTAGATCCTAGAATCCCAAAGTTGGTTGAAACGATGTTGTTTACGTCAATTGGACTACGCGATCTTGCTAATAAAATTCTGATTCCCTATGGATAGGCCCTAAGTCTTGGATGATTTTCGTTATATTCCCCATTAACTTGCGTAATGATTAATTTTGAATCCCCATGTACTTTAATTCTCTTGGCTCCTAATTTTTTCAATAGATGTAAGCCTAGAAGCAGGGATTCATATTCTGATATGTTATTAGAACACTGAAATTTCAATTTACAAGAAATGCTTTCTGTGTGGTTGTTTTCAGTGTTTCAAATCCAGACACTTGAACCAGTGTTAGTTCTAGTGCATGACACATCAAAATACATACTCAACAAAGGAATATTTTTGGTTTCATATGTTTGGTGGTTGTCCTCTTCAATTAAAGTGCTCTTGGGTGATTCTTGAATATCAACACTTAGCTGAATTTGTTTCAACTCCTCAGGCTTTTTGTAGTGTTGAGGGTTGTTTTCTTGACTGTCAAGGTTTAAAAGCAAAGAACGCATGACTTGTAGCTCAAGACCTGTGTTTGGTTTGCTAAAGTTTTCAAATGCAGCAAACTGTTGTGACACTTTGGTGTTGTGTTCCTCTTCCTCCCTATCGGCCATTAATTCTGTTAAAGTGACTTGTTCACTAAGTGTTTCATCATTAAACAAGTTAAAAGAATCGAGGCCTGTATTTAAAGAATACAAAGGAGGGTTTTTAGGTCTGTCTTGACTTGTAACTGTGTATTGCATATGGGACTCCCTGTAAAGTCTTCTTGTTTGATTGAAAACAGGGATGGTCGCAAAGGTCATGTCCATCTGTATAGTTCCTTGTAACTTAGCCCCCCAAGATCTTGATAATAACATTCCATACTTGGGGGGCACATTAGCCACAACAATATCCATGACTAGGCATTTGGCTAGAATCTGTGCCAACTTAATGCAAAGGTCTTTGATTAATCCTAAACATTTTACTCTGCTAGAGTCAAAGGAGTAAAGGTCTTTATAAGGTCTGGTGATTTCTAGACCAAGGCTCTCCATTACATCTTTAGGCATCAAATTATGAGAAGCCTCGGAATCATGCATAGCGTTATGGAAAATCTTTTCATGAACATTTAAACTCACATAAAAGTGAGGAACAGGTCCCTCTTGATACTTACCTTCAATCTTTGGACCAAAAATAAGCTCTGGTTGGTCATCGTTAAGATTGACTGTGTCATTATTCTCTTCTATATTTAAAGCCTTCAAAATTTTGGGTCCTATATAAATTTTGGGCAGCTAGCTCAGAGAGAGGAATAGAGATTTTGATCTTTGAAATTTCCTGCTCCAGGCTGAAAGGAATTTGACTCTTTGAGGCACTTATCTAAGCCTTGCTAACTGCCACTTTGTCAGCACAATCTGTTTGCTGACTAGCTCTATCTACATTTGACAAAATGGTTTTGATAGGAGTACTAGCTGAAGTGTTAGTACTGCTAAGGTCTGCACTCTGTTTTGTAACGTTTTGAGTGCCTTTCTCTTTGCCTTTATCAGAATTCACAGTGACTGTCTTGTATTTCTATTTGAAAATTTTGGGTTTGTTTACAGTGTTGCTTTGTGAAGATTTGTCAGAGGTTTTGGTGTTGGGAGTTTGTTGACTAGTTTTAATTCTAAGGTCATATTCCCTTTGAGATTATATGATGACATTCTCCATGTCTTGATAATAGCTTTCATCATCATCTCTTTTGTCATCATAGGGTGTATAAAGACCTTGTTTTCTATCATAATGAATCTCAAAGTCATCATTATCTACTTCCAGCATGTTGATATCATCTTCCTCTATTATTTCATCTGTTTCCTCAACCTCACTCACATAGTTTTGATTAAAGGGAGGAGTGATCTGTTGATCATATTCCCTAGGTTTATTTGGAGGTTGGTTCCTTCTAAAATTCTGATTTTGGTTCTGGTTCCTATTTTGAGGAGTAGTTTGGTTTTGACTTGCTTGTTCTCTCTCGAAGATGCTCATTCTCTTCATCATCTCCTCCATCATTCTTTCCATCTTTGAGCTGGAAGTAGAAGGTGTAGTTTCCTCTCTAAAGGACACTTTATTTTCATTTTTCATTCTTGCTCTCTTCTCCATTAACTTAAGTTCCACAGCAAGAGCTCCTTTTTTCATATCTTCAAGAGTTGTAGGATCTCTCTCTCTCTGCTGATAGGCCATCTCAGGGTCAAACCCTTCAAGAAATTTGTTTAGAGCCGAGCCTTGTGGAGGTTTTAGATCTGGGGAAAATGCATTATATACACTATTAAATCTGGTGCAGTAAGCTTGAACACTTTCCCCGGTGTTTCTATGGAGGTTATTATAATCATAAAGGACAGGGAGAGGATTCTTCTTCACTTCCCATTTGTTTAAGAATGTCTAATGGAAAGCTTGGAGATTGTTGATACTATTTGGGGTTAAGCCTTTAAACCATTTTCTTACTTCTCCCCCCAAAATTTGAGCAAATAGTCTAATTTTGACAGAATCATCATCAATTTAATTTCTGTCAAAGTAGTCATTCATTTTATCCACACGTTGTGATGCAATTGTAGCATTTCTAGCATCATATAATGGAATTCTAGACTGATAGTCCTATGGAAGATTGACTAAGGGAACAGGAAGGACTAAGGGAGCATACCATGTTTCCATGATATGTGGAGGGGGTGGATTTACAAGAAGTGGATTAACAAAAGGAAAAGTGGACTGAAGTGGAATGGTTTGGACAGTGAATGTAGGATGAGCAGATGTGGATGTAAAAACAGTAGATTGTTGAGTTGATCTTGGATGAGAGACACCTAAATTGTGAAGGAAATTTAAATCAGGATGTGTTGTTTCTCTACTACCAGGATGTTCACTTTTTTCCAGGGATGAAAGTGAAGACTCAGAGTCTAGCTGAATTATATCATCAAATGACCTAGTTCTAAATGGATTTACTAAGTCCGCTTGTGATTGTTGTAGAGTTGAAATATTTTCAGGAACTGAATTAGCTCTCAAGGGTGATTTGAAAACAGTTGAAAATTTAATCTTAGGAGACTTCCTAAGGATACTTTCTGGGTTATCAACTATCTCAGGTGGGTTTGGGTTAGGGTAGGCTCTAGTATGAATCTTTCTAGGAGCCACTATGCTGTGTTTTTCAGACCCAACTAACAAGAATAGTTTAACCAGATATGACAATCTTTAAGAGGTTTAACGGATCTGTTTCACACAAATTTTAATCCTACAGTCCTCTAACTGAGTTTGAATAATGTTACAAAGATCATGGGTCTTCCCAGTGGAGTATTAAGGTCTGTTTGGATTTTGGAGTCACCAAGTGGAAGTTTTTAGCTCTTTTGGAGGTAAAAGGTTTTATGGTCCACCACCATGTTTATTAAATACCAATATAAAATATTTTTACGTTTTCTGAGTTATTTTTCAGTCCAACTGGTTGTTAAGAGTGTCCTAAATCTGTTTCACAACTTAGCTACGGTTATGAGACAAAGACGGTCTACTCTTATGGCTAAGCCAACTGGTATTTCAAGGTTAGATAAACTCTTATGAGAACCCTAGGCTTTACCTAGTTTGTCACTGATTCAAATAAGTTTTACAATAATTACCATTGATTTGGTAATGCTTGAAAAGGCTTTTTACTCACAAGGTTTTATGAAGTTCCAAGGGAACCTAAGATGAAAATTCGACTCAAGTCCCCAGCGGAGTCGCCAGAAGATGTTGGCACCCTGTAATTAGCAAGATTGGAAAAAGTCCAACTACAGGGAGAACACTTTTTTAAACCACTTTGGGATTCTAGGATCTAGCCCTCTTGAATCTGGAGAGGGATCTCTCTAATGAGTGCAAAGATGGATTTATATTTAAGGTTTTCGGGTAATGATATTAGGCTAGTTATGAATTTCGTGGGTTTTTTTTAGTTTTGGATGGTTGAGCATGATTATTGTTTGAGGGGAAATTTCTAAATGCAAAGAGTTTCAAAGGTGAGAAGTTGCAAGCAAAAAGAACAAGCTTTGGCCAAAAAGATAGATAATTGCAGGTTTTAATCCATTGGGCTATGGAGTCATAATATGGTTTAATTGAAAAAATAAGGTTCAAGAGTGGTCCATGGGGCAAGTCATCTATGTCTAAGGATATCTTTAAAGTTTGATTTATGGAATGAAATGATACAACAAGAAGGGGAAAAAAGAAAATGAAGAACAAAGAGCAACCCAGGATCTGGTAAGTACTTTGAAACTAGCCAGCCTTTGAAAAAAACTTAAGAATAATGTAAAAGCAATCCAGGATCTGGTAAGTACTTCGAAACTAGCTAGCCTTTGATACACTTTCAATAGAAAACATATAAAAATAGAGGGGAACTTGAAGGCAACTGTTGGAGAAGAAACTAGCGGGTCGGGCTCACCACAAAACCTCTCCTAGCTCTGCTTTACTTGGTAAAATCTCAAGACAAACACATATGATAACAAAGAATGGTATAAGATCTGGTAAGTACTTTGAAACTAGCCAGCTTTCAACACATTCTTAGGGAAACTTTCAGATATTCTTTTGGGATAAAACTAGGACCAGGGCTCACCATATCTTCCTTAGTTTCTCTTTACTTAACATAAACTGAAAATAACATTGAAGAAAAATATTTAGCTAAGATAGTAGGACGAGGGAACGCCAACATTCCTAACTCCTTGAACTGAATTAAATCATTCCCAAATAACACAAATTGGAAGAAAACATGTAGATAAAGCTTATCAGTTAGAGAAGGGTACTGATATACAGTAAATCCTAACTCTATGCTTGTTGTTCTTTATCAGAGAAGATGGAAAAAGTGAAAACATAAATAAAATAACAATTTACAATAAGAAATAACATCACTGTCGACATAGACCAGGATCCCACAAATCAGCTTGTATTGATGCTCCAACCCAGTTACAGCTTTAAGTCCAATGTTTCAGTTTAGCAATCATCTACACTTGCCATACTAACTTATCTAATCACAAGTAGAGCTCCAAGAGTTAGTGAACACTATTTATAGGTAGAAGTATCAAGCTCAAGTATATTTCAAAGTTCAGCAACCAAAATTTTCTCATCTTCTACATAAATATTTATAGAAGAATGAGGAGGTGGGATCTGATAAAATATCTCCAAGGGTATTTAATACAGTCTTTAACACTTCTCGGCCTTTGAGGGGCTCGATGAAGAAGCTTACATATGTGTCCTATGTATTAAATGTTTTACATTAAGAATTAAGCTCGGTGGAAGCTTATGTTGACCTTTAAGGCCCTGTGTCATATTGTAGTAAATCTGTTGATATTTTGCATTAAGTTCCTTAGCAGAATTAACTATTCGACTACTCTGAGGCAAATATCTGATGTTCTGATAATAAATCGGCCTCCGTTTGAATTCTTGTGGCTACAGGTGGCACCATGGTAGCTGAGAGGAATCAATTTGCCTCTGATGTGGCGGTGGAGGCTTTTCTATCTGATAAACACTTATGATTTTCTTTAACTATGTCTTAATTTGGAGGATTAGGCTTTTGATAATAAATCTTAGCCTTAATCCCAAAATGTCTTCAATCTTCTGTTCTCTTGTGTTTTTTCTTCGACACTGATACTCTTTTAATTATTTTATGCATTTTTGTGTGTCTTGTTGATGTGCGAGGCCGCACAGGGCTCATATGGCATTAATGCCCAAGAAGCATTGATGAAACGTGGCGTAGAACCCTTTAGAATGATCTTCCCTTCAAATAAACAATTCCTTTGAGGATCGTCACCCTTGGATTTATCATTTCTCTTTAAAGTATTTTGAAATTCATTTGAACTTGAAAAAAACACACAACTGTTATGAAATCCTGTGTTTATTGGGTAAACTGCTTAGAAGGCCATGGGGAGGAGCGTGGCCATTCGATGGAAACATCCAATGGAAGAGATATACGTAGAAGAGGTCAAAAAGGAGAGTGGAGGGAGAATTAAGTCAGAGCGATTGATTTATGAGTAATCAAGGAGATCAACAGTCGGGATAAGCGACAGTCTAATAATGTGAAGGATTCGCATTATTCAGATTTTATAAGAGAATGCGAAAGAATAATGTTAAAACCTTTGTTCTGAGGAGAAATGGATAAAAATAGAGTTGGGGGTTTGGGATGAATACGAGCCATCGAATTTGATCCGCCCAACTAGATCAACGGCTGAGGAGGTGCGTGATGCAATATAGGGAAAGAGGGAAAGCAGTTTCGAGTTGCAAAACAATGGTTTTTGCGTGGCAAAAGGGCAAGTAGGTATTTTTTCCTTTTGGAATGCGATATGCATCCCCACTCGACACGTGGCTTCACAAAAGCACCTATATTGCGTGCCCTTTGAGGAATTAAATTCCACGTTGAAAGTTATGCGACTTGGAATGATGACTGTCAGATCTGGGGTCTCAGATCTGACGGTGGAGAACAAGCACGAAATTGGAAAGATGCACGAGCGGAAGCAAGGGGAGGGTTTTAATCTGGGCCGTTGGATCAAGGATAAATGGTCGAGATCAAATGTGGGAGGAGACAAGACCCATAGGGGTCAGGCTCGGCGGGGTTAATATAAGTTGTTGGATTGAACAGATCGACGGTCAGGATTGAATCTGGGGGTTAAATGGGAATAATACAAAGGAAGAGAAAAGGTTAATGAGGGTAGTTGAAATGTAGAGATCAACGGTCGGGATTGGTCAAAAAAACATTAGGAGCAGGGCGCATGAATTTAAACCAAAGTCGTGAGGCGTGATCTGAACCGTCCAATCTGGACATGTGGACGACCCAGATGTAATCGGGGCTCGACAATGGGTGGGGCAAAGAACTCGGGAAGCACTGATGTGATTAATTGTGAACAGTTGATCTGCAGATCAGATCGACGACGGAGAGCTGATCGGGGGTTGACCAATCAGGGGACGCATTATGTTTAACACGCTCAACCAAAATTTTGTGATGCGGTTATGCGCTGATCGTTGATCGGATTTAGATCTACAGTCGATAATGTTTTAAAACATGCACTGGCAGAAAAACCTTATAATATGAAAAAACCCTAAATTTAATATAATACAAATTTTTTATGGTGTTAGCAAGGAAACAGGTCTCATAGGCAAGACCCAAGTTCAAGGTTTGGGGCCAACAATGGAATCCGTTGTAGTCTAGAACCACGTCGGCATTATCACCCCACTCCAGAGAGCAAAGAGTCTCACTCGAGGCGTGCCGCAACCACATGCAGAAGGGGAATAGATCAATAGTAGTGAAAAGATCTGCAACCCATGATTAACATTGAATTGATAGCATAAACATCATTATATACGCAAGAACATTCAGAGAGTGCACAGGTATTAAGAAAATAAAATTTTGAATCATCACAACCATCATGCATGCATATGAATCACATAATAGGAAAAAAACCTACAAGTATATTGATATCTTCAGCCAAATCCATAGTTACATAGCTTCCACAAGGATAGCTTACAAGTCTGATACAGATGCCTTATAGAACAAAAAGGTAAAATAAGAGAAACCTAGGAACTACAGAGATATCATGCCCAGTCTCCTTCAGTCGCTCTGCATTCCTTCTCTTGTCGCATTCTTCTTTCTTTCGGCCAGGTGACTGCTATTTATTCACCTGCCCTCACAACTGTTAGTTCCTCTTTGCATTATTCTTCAGCTGCTTCCAGCTTCTCTCTTGTTGTCTGTGCATTCTTCTCCCTGTCTTCTGCTGTATATTCTCTTCGTTTGTACTCATGCATCTGCTTTCTTCAACTATCTCTTGCTTCTTCGCCACCTTGATAGCTCCGCGACTTACTGTAGTTGTGACTTGGTTACAACTGCCATGTGTCATCATTCCGAAACTGCCAAAAAGCCATTTTTTATTAAAATATTCAAAACAAGTTTTCAAAATAAGGGCCCCAACAGGCCCCGACCATAGTTTCTTGACTTGTCCCTGAGTCAATCACAAATCACAGTCTCTATCTCCATCACCCCGCTGGACCCCGTGCCCTGTTCTTGCTATGCGCCTTCAGCCGGTCATTCAAACAAGGGCCCCAACTCCGGGACTCTACAAAACGCTGTAGCTTTAAGCTCAGTGAAGGTCAACACAGCTTGTTGCCACCCCTGCAGCATGGAATCTATTTCTTCAGCAATCTTGGTGACAGTCGCCCCTTCTATGTGCGTCGATATAGCCCCGAACACCGTGCTAATCTGGGTTTCAGCCTCGACGGCTAGCTGTTGCATTGTCGTGGCACTGAATTGAAGGGGTGGGTGGAGCTCACGAATTACCCGTTTGGCCATTGCTGAGATGGCCTCTGTTTGCTGGATTTTCACTTCGAGCTCATCTGCCTGGGCATATAACTGGTCCAACCGTGCGGGGTTTGTGGTTTCTTGGATTTCCCTCGAAATCTATTGTAGCTGCGTGGAAATTGGTTGCGTTTTGACTGTAAGGGCTAGTGAGCACTCCTAAAGACCCTTCAGGAGGTCGTAACCCTCGCGCGCTGCAGAGTTAAGAGTTTCCTGCATTTGAGTGGCCTAGCCCTGCTTTGTTGCACCCTGTGCTGAATAGACAACCTTTGGATCGGGCAGCGCTGGCCGTGCGGCTAACGCTGCTTGAAGCTCCTGGTTTTCCTAGTGGAGGCCATTGTATGCGATCCGAAGGTGGAAATACTCTACTACGACACTCATCTCCATGGAATCGGAAAGCAGCTGAGTATAATGAGCCCCGACACTCGGCCATAGCTCTAAAAACACCTGGGTGACGCTGTTTATCTGACCTTCCAGCTGCTCCTGTGCCGTTCTAAGCTGGTCGCGCTGTTCAGTAAGTGTTGCAATCTATTGTTGTTTCTCGTCACACCTCTGCTATAGCTCAGAATGAAGCCTTTTGGCTTGCTGGGCCACCCTCTGGATAAACAAGTAAAACTGAGCTATACCCCAGGTTTCTAAATTGGCAATCCCCGAAGTGCCCTGGTCCGACCTCCTTTCTTACAAGGGTTTCCCATTGGCAACGGATCGATTAAAATGATTTGGAGGGGATGGCGGCATGGTATGTTGGTGTGCTGAGTTGACCATATTCAAGTCCAGCCGTTCTTGCTGATATGTATGGCTAGTTTGTGGAGGGACAGTAGGCTCAAGCTGAGGCTCAGCTGAGTCGGAAACAATGTGTGCCCTCTGGGTAAATATATTAGATAGAGAAACTTGGGGTTCTCTCGCGGGGTCGACTGGTGGTACTACTGCTACAATACTAGAGTCAACTTCAGCCCCGTGGTCCCCACCAAGGAGTTCCCGGATGATTGGGTTGAACACGGTAGTAGAGGAATTGGATGGAGCGTATGAAGTGGTAGGTGGAGGTGGAACAGTGGGTGGAGTGGTGGAGGGATGTGGAAGGTGAATATTGATAAAATCTGAGGGGTCAATGAGAGGTTCTTCCTATATCAGCACCCCTGTGCTCGGTGGCAGTGGTGGATCATCAACAGTGAGGTCCACCACCAAATTTGCTTCAGTGGTGTGGGCCCGCTTGGCTGGAGGAGCTTCTAATTGATCTGGAGTCTTGCTCTTCTCTCCCATCGGGGTTATGATTGGGCTTGCTGAAGTAAATAGAACAGTAGGGATGGGGGAGGTGAGAGGAGTTGTATGGGGGTGTGAGGTAGAGCGACAAAGCGGGAACTCAGAAAATAAAGTGAAAGGGGCGGCACCGCTTGAAATAACCTGGGACACCACATTAAAATTGCGTACCTGAGTGTTCAAGTGGTGGATGATGGGGATGAGAAGCTTAGGGAGTTCCTGTGGTGTCGCCTCCACATTAGTTTCGGTAGGCTGTTGCTGCAGTAACATTCGCTCAAATTTGTACCTGGGTACCCCGTCCTGGATTTCCATCGCAACCCCTGGCCATGAATAGACCTCGTTGTGGAAGGCGGTGTATTCAAGACGGAATTTCAATGGCTTCATGCGGAAGGTGTCTTCCGGCACGCAAGTAGGTCGGAGGTAAGTATGCCTGTGACTGACCCCGAACCACACTTGCTTGCTGTACTCATCTAACATGTTCCTGGGTACCCTTTCCTGGCTGACTACCACATCTGTCATTAGACCGTACTAGGACCAAAATGCCTCTGCATTCACTTTTTTGGAGCTAGGATCAGCTGACATCTTCCATGGAACGAACTTCATTGCCAGAGGCTGGCCCTCTGGAATTTCCACTGGGAACCGGACAAGGGGAGTGTGCCATTTCTACATGGCAAAGGAAACGATCAAATAGCCGTAAATGAAGCTTGTAGCATGCTTGTAGTTTTCCATGCACACATCAAACAGTTCCTTCAACAGGAAGGAGCACCAGTTCAGCTTGGCGCCCTGCACACAGTGCTCTGCAATGGAGATAGTGTCCAGAGTGCATTTTCCCTTTGTGTAGTGCCTCATTGTCTTACTGGAAATGAGGTAGCATGCAAATTTGATCTTGGGCTTATTGATAAGCTCCATCTTGGCACCCTTCCCTCCCTGTCAGGTGCCATATTTTACATACAAGTATGCGTCTCCCGACTTCCGTGCTCACTTGGAGGTGGTCTGGCATGCAGTCAAGACATCCGTACCATTCTGTGAAAGCCCGATAAGATGATGGATATCCTCAGCATGAATGGGAATTTCCTTATTCAGCCACAAGGACCCATTCTGGATGTGGCTAAGTAGTAACCTAGTGCACTGCATAGCCAGTCCTGTGGTCCTGAAGACCGAAAGATTTCTTAAGTTTAGCAAAGAAGATTGCTGAAGGCCTCGGAATTCTGGTAAAACTCTGTTTTCTGAGTGCCCAGATATTGAGTAGTAATGTTCCATATACACTTGCTAGTTGAGTGTCGGAAATTCCGAAGAGTCTAAAGGGTTAGCATCTATCAGGGTTACATTGTCATATTTCCCTACGAGGGACTCCGTCTTGTGAATTCTGTGGTCGAGCTCTGGTTCTAGGATGGCTGGGATGGCCTTCAGCATTTTTTCTCGGCGCTGATAGACCTGCAGATTTCTTCTCGGCGTCCTCTCTTGGTGCTGTGCGTCTGGATATGTCTGCTGCACTGGTTCTGCTGCAATTTCTAATTCTAACTGTTCCGACATTCTCATGCTTTTGGTTTTCATGCAAGTTATGTAATTACCTGGCACAAGTGGAGTTGATGAGACCCCCTAACGAGTTAATTCTTGTTGGAATTCTTCTCTGCGATAATCGTGCGATCAATCACGTGCCAATGTGTATTCTGACAGTTGCTGACGGTGGCATGGGGAAATGGGCAGACGCGATAGCTGAGGTTACTACGGATGATGGCAACATGATTATTGCGAGGTTACTTCCAATTATGGTAATTTATGGTGCAAATCTATACGATCCTATGGATTGACACAACTACTGACTGAAATGACCTGGACTGACCTTGACACGTTTATGCATCATACGGGGATGACACGTTGGATGCGCCCTGCCCCGACCACAGTCGGTTGCGGTGCGATTATTGACAAACTATGCATGAACAAAAAATACTACCTATGCTCATCCCGGTTGCGGGAGAGTTATTCAACTATGCTACTCTACGGGTGCTCTCGGTTGCGAGAGTTATTGATGAAGAATGAAATAAACTTAATCCTGGTAGGGTTTCAGGTGTGCGCCATTCACCCATCCTGGTAAAACAGTACTGTCCAGCGTAGCCAACCGAATGCCTCTGGACTCTCTAATCTCGATGACGAAGTAAGGCCCTAACCAGTGCATCTGCAGCTTTCCTGGGAACTTCTGGAATTTGCTGTCATATAAGAGGACCTTGCCGCCAACCTAGAATGTTTTTTTCTTGATGTGGCGGTTGTGCCATGCTTTCCGTTTGTCCTTCTAAACCTTCTGGTAAAATCCAGCCAGGAACCGGGCCTCATCCAATTCCTGTAATTCATGTAGGCGCTCCTGAAGCGATGCTTCTTCCGAGAACTTGAGAGATGTGGTGATTAAAAGACTTGGTACAGTGAACTCGGCGGGAATCACAGCTTCCCGGCCATACACCAACTGGAACGGTGTTTAATTGGTCAAGCGCTTCACCATAGTCCGGTAGGCCCAGAGTGCAGCTGGTAGCCGCTCATCCCAGTCATCTCATTGTGCGTTGCAGTTCTTTGTTAACCCCTTTTCAAGAATTTTATTAAACGCTTCAATAGTACCATTGGCCTGCGGGTGGTACGGGCTGCTTTTGTGATGTTGAATCATAAATGTGTCTAGCAGCGACTTGATCATGTCATTAACGAAATGCGTACCTTGATCGCTGGTTAAACTTCGCGGGCAGCCAAACCTATTGATGATGTGTTCAAAGATGAACCGTGTTGCTGTATTCGCTATGCAGTCTTGTACCACCGCTGCCTCAACCCACCTGGTGAGGTAGTCAGTTGCGGTAATGATGTAGCGGGCCTTGGAGTGCCTGGCGACCAAGGCTATGGGGCCTACGAAGTCGACAACCCACTTCTCGAACAGCTGCAACACATGCACTGGGTGGCGTAGAAGCTCGTCCTTGTGAGAGTGCCTCCCCGATTGCTGATAGACATCACATCTCTTAACAAATGTCTTACAATCTACATGGATCGTCGGCCACCATAGGCTAGCTTGGAGTACCTTCCTCGTGGTGGGTTTTTCCCCCACATGCCCTCCCGCAACGCCGCTATGGCATTCCCACATCATAGCTTCACACTCGTGGTCAAGTACACATCTGCGCAGAACCTCATCGAGGCCCAGTTTGTATAGCTTCCCCGTAATTAGTTGGTATTCGGCGGCGCGGACAACCAAGTGTCATTTCTGGAGTGGAGTGTAGTCCTGAGGGCACTGCCCCATGGTCAGATAGGTGGCAATTTCGGCCAAGTAATCCGGTACAGCTTCGACCTGGAAGAGGTCAGCATCCAACAGCTGATCATCAAGAGAGTCGTCGTTCTCCCCTGTCTCCAACCTGGATAAGTGATCAGGCCCTACGTTCAAGCTCCTCGGCTTAACGATCACCTCAAACATGAATTCTTGGAAGAGTAGAAGCCAGCGACAAATCCATCCTTCCAACACAGGCTTATTGACCATGTACTTCAATGCAGAGTGGTCTGTAAAGAACTTGAATTTTCCCCCTAGAAGGTAGTGGCGGAACTTCTAGAGCGAGTACACCATGGCCAGGGCCTCCCTCTCGGTGGTGGTGTAATTCTTCTCCGCATTAGACAATTTGTGGCTGGCGAAGTAGACTGGATGGTCAACTGTCCTCTCGCCGGGTTGCGCCAAGACAACCCCAAGTGCAATACTGGAAGCGTAAATATGCACATGGAACTACTTATCCCAATATGGGTGAACAAGAATAGGCGCTGTCACCGGATTTTCCTTCAGAGTGTCAAGGGCCATCCGACACTCCTCTGTCCACTGGAATACTTCAGACTTCTGCAGTAGCTTTTCTAAACAGGCAGTGATCTTCGTGTAATTTCGGATAAACCGCCTGTAATATCCTGTGTGCCCAAGCAGTGCCCGCAACTGCTTCACCGTTTCAGGGGCTTCCATGTGGATGATCACTGCTACCTTAGTGGGGTCGACGCAGACCCCTTGCTTTCACACCACATGTCCTAGCAGTGTGCCGAAAGGAACTGCAAAAATGCATTTCTTCAAGTTCAAGGAAATCTGCAGCTGGCGACACCGATCGAACATGATACGCAACAAGGTGGCATGTTTCTTCAACAAACTGTAGACGGTCCAATCGTCCATGTAGACTTCTAGCAACTTGTGGATATACTCCCAGAAAGCAGTGTTGACAATCTGGGAAAACATGGCCGGGGCATTCTTCAAGCTAAACGGCATTACGTGGTATGCGAACGATCCCCACTCGGTGGTGAACGTCGTCTTCGTCTTATCTTCTTCCGCAATGCGCACCTGATGATAACCCGAAAATCCATCTATGAAGGAGTAAGCTTCATTCCCTGCAACATGATCCAATACTTCGTCACTGAATGGAGTGGGAAATGGATCATGGATGCAGGCATTGTTCAGACTCCGATAGTCCACACAGACGCGTATCTCCGACTTGTCCTTCTTATTCTGAATGACGATAGGACTCACCCACTTTGCCTCTTCCACCGGAAAGATGAGACCTGCGGCCAACATCTTGTCAATCTCCATCTTGACCTTTTCTTTGATCCGTGGGTTCAACCGATAGGGTTGATGCTTTATGGGCCTGGCATCCGGTTTCAGCACAATACGCATTTCTCCGAGGTCACCTTTGATACCCTTCAAATCTACAACTGACGAAGGGAATAAGTCTTCGTATTCCTGGAGGAGGCTGAAAATTTCGTTTGTCATCTCCTCATCCCAGTAATCCTCAACTGTAGCCAATTTGGGTTTTTCCTACATATCGATGTTCAACTTCTTTGTCTTCATTGGCTGTAAATGGACGCCTTCGGTGGTCGATTCTTCGTTGATGTTTCGTTCTCCTTCCTTCTCCTCGAAATATAGGTGCCTAAGGTCCTCCAGACTGTCATCGTCTAGATCACCGTCAATTCGGTGACAAGAAAACTCGTGCCTGGCCTCAGGACATGATGAAAAGGTGCTCCCGTCGGTCTCTGGGTTGCGGAGAAATAGTACCCCCTTGATAGCTTGTAGTGCTCGAGACACTAGCTCAGTCTCTCCTTCGAACGAGAAGCATCGAACAAATTTGTTTGCGACTTCCTGCCAGGATTTGGTTCCTCTTTTCCGCTCTTCTTCTAAGTACCAGGCCTGGGGGATGGTATCTGAGGAGTGGATGAACCGATGTACCCACAACTTTGGCGGGTATCCCAAACTTTGCCACTGCTCCTCGCAGGTCCTCAGGTGGTCTCGTGGATCGGAAGTCCCTTGGTATCTGTGCCCACTTCGAGGGCCTTTGTCTTCTTTAAACTATGCCCTCAAAGTATCCACCACACAACCCCACCGTGACAGGGTGTTGCAATGGTTCCTCCACCACCTAGCTGATGTGGACTGTAGTGTGACGTCCAAAAGTGGTATTCGACTCCCTTCTGGTACCATGTCCTCCATATTTTCAATAAAGGTATTGACAGCTTGCATGTTTGACAGGGTGGGGTGTTCTCTGAACTTAGCACCAATCCAACGGATGCGGGAAATGGCAGCACATCTCCCCGTGATGGTCTCATACCCCCCCTGCTGCTAGTCCTCCCAGGTGAGTTCCGATCCGAGCTCCGAGCTCTGGACACTGCACCATCTAACGAAGATAGTTGCAGTCGGGTTGATATAGTCCTCCCGCTTCCCTACAGTCATCTGATAAAGGTGGTCCATCATCTGAGCATCCTCCCGGTTGTCCACAGTTTCTGTATATTGCGGGCCTTGATACAGATCAAGGGGCTAAGTGACTCGGACCTCTCCATCTTCGAAGATCATCAGCTCCTTTTTGAGTTCAATGATGGCGTGATTCTCAAAAGCCCAATCGATGCCTAGCAGGGCAAGATAAGGATCCTTGTCTCCCATAATATCAATAACCTCAAAATTCGTGTAAGTCTTTACCCCCACAATGTCGACCTCGACACCTTCGAGCCGGCCGATCGGCACAATGTAGTACTGGTTCACCATTCTGAGTTGGATTGCTGAGTAGGTCAGCCGTGGCCTTCCAAGAGCCTCCCACATCTTCCACGGCAGGATGTTGACGTCAAACCCTAAATCAAGCATGGTATCGCTGATTTGGAATCCCGCAACCTACGTGTTAAGCTGGAACTCTTTTCCCGTGCAGCGCTTGTTCTGCTTGACTCGCTACCCATACGGGGGTGCCATGTCCACCGGTTCCCTCGGCCTCGTATGCCCCTACAGTGCATCCTCCAGTGTATGCTTGAGCTGGTCCCGCATTGAGGCATTGTCAACAATATTGAGGAACAGCTGAAGCCATTCCTCAATCAACATCCCCGTAGCATTTTGTTCTCTAGAGCCAGCCGTCGAGGGTAGCTCAAGGCCTCGGGCTCCCCCCAGCTAAGCAAAAGCCTCCACCACCTCCTGGAAATACCTCTTCTTTGCATCCGGCCTGATCAGTTGTTTCGGGGAGGTGGGCCGAATAGCCCGGACCAGCTCCTTTCCATGAGTGTCCTCTCCCATCTTCTTGCCGCCACATGTGAAGATCGCTACATTCTGCATGGCCAGAGTCGCGGTTCCTTGGGGCTCGGATTTTACCAAATTCGTGCCCCTCTTCCATGGCCGTTCCTCCCACTTCTTGATGAGTTCTGGACAGTCCTCTGTTGCATGGGCATTCACGTGGCACTGGGAACACCAAGGACATCAAGGAAGGGGACATTCTCGAGCCACGTGACCCTCCTGGTCACAGTTGTAGCATTTCACTGGACCTCGGCCCCCTGTGCAGCCTCCGTGCATCCCACCTCCTCTTCCCCTAGAAGCCTCATTCACCCTATCGGAGAGTCAGTCCAATCGGTCTGCGAGTGCGTCAAGAGCCCTGCACTGCTCAGTGTTGTGAGTCGTGGAAGCACAAAAATCATAGTATACATTGTTTGGGATGTTGGAGTACTTCTGTAGTATCGAGCACATCTAAGGTGGATGCCTCATCGTCTAGAAAATCTCACAAAACTCCGTGGCGGTTGGGTTTGGTTGAGATGGGAACCCTGCATAAGGTTGTTGTGGCGGGAATACCCCCTATGGATTCATCCCCGCACCACCCCCTGCCGGTGGACCCCCTTGGATTGCTGCAACAGAGGGTCCCACACTCGTGCCCCACAGCTAAGGACACTCGGTTGTGACGTGGCCTTCGGCTAGGCAGTGAGCGCACCAAACGTTCGGCCTGGTTGGTCTTATCGGCTGCATTTCCTTGAGCTTTTCAATCAAGCTAGAAATTTGATGTTGCAATCCTACCAAGGAAGGATCCTGTGGGGCCGGCCCTCCACAATATTCCTGAGGGTAGCCCGCCATGGCCTGTTCCAAAGCATCCTGCAAATTGTTGATCTTCTGCTGGGTGAGGGGGGTTCGTGTCAAGGGAAGCAGAGCCTTTATGAACCAATCCCTCTGGTGGTTTGGATCGATCAGGTAGTTGAGTCTCCTGATCACGTCCTTAAATTGACGCATCATCTCCCATGCAGTCTCTCCTTCTTTCTGCTTAATCTCCCAAAGCTCGGACAGGCCTTGCTGGTCGGTCTGGGGAAGTTTAAATTCCCGGACAAAATCCCACTTAACATCCGCGATTACCAGATTAGGATGGGCCTCGGACCAATTGATAAAACACCGCAGAGCCCTCTCTCTGAGCGTGGTTTGGAACTCTATTAGCTTCCCCGCGTCTGGTGTCTGTCGAGCCCTCCATATGGCTTTGCAGAGATACCAGTGTTGCTCTACATCATCGTTGCCCCGACCAGAGAATTCTGGATACTGGGTGAATGACCCAGCCATATTTACTTGCGGAGGGTTGACCAGGATAAAGCCTCCGGGTCCTGGTTGCATGACTGTTCCACTGGGGAATGCAATACTACTAGTGACGCTACTATTAACGTGTGTCACTATAAAAAATGAACTGTTGTGAAATTGAATCAATGCTTGTAACTTAACGTAAATATTACTTAAAGGTTGATAGAGTACCAGGGGAAGGTAGGGATCCTAGCCATGAAAATTTTTGGAAGTAGGGCTGCCTAGAGAGATGAATGTCATTCGCTCTTGAAACAACCGCTGCATCACGACGTACCATTCACCATCAGAACTTTCTTCGGGCTACACACCTGCATCGTCTTCATCAGTCGTTTTCTCCCTTTCCCTCTTAGCTGGGCTCCCATGCACCCACCATACTCCCACAGCGGTCCCCTCCCTTTCCAGGGTATCCGCCTGAGTGTGCCTCCTCTTGATTCTTCCTGTTGTTTTCCGGTCGTCTTAACTCCCGCATCACCCTTTCTCGCCACCTGTCGGCGATCTACGCCCGCCGATGTGCACATCGCTCCCTCAATATCCTCGCGGCCTCAGCATCCATCCCCCACTCCCCACTTCACACTTCACGTAGCATCTTTCTCTTCAGCCCTTCCCCTAGCACTGGAGGTTTACGCTTCCATGCTCAACTTTTCGAATTCCATCAACCCTTCGTCCACCATCAGGGCCTTAATCCACAACGGAATCTCCTTAAGCAGCTTCCCTCTTAGCCTGGATCAGAAAATAGCTTCAGCCTTTGAGAAGGATTTGTAGCACTCTACCGCAAACTCCACAACATATCCGTCCAAAGTGGTCTCTACCCAAAAATCCACCGCACGGGTCAACTCAGTGTCCAACCGATGCAGAGCCACCAGATCCCCATGCACCCACTTGCGGTTTATCTTCCGCGAGCTATCCCTAGGCACCTTCGTCTATAACCTCCACAACCAATTATAGAGGTCGCCAGGGAATTTTCCCCAAAGGATCTCATAGGTATCACTGGCGGAATCTGAGAAAAGGACAAGATCCTTAAGCACCCTTTCCTTTTGATTCGTCAACTCTGCTTGCTGAGCAACGAACTAGTCTAGGTGGTGATCCCACCATCTTCGTATTTTGCCTTTGAAAATCCTCGATACCATGATCTAGTTCCCCTCATAACATGCAGGTCCCAGCAACGAAACCATTTGTTGGCGAGGAAATAGGTCTCGCAGGCAAGACCCGAGTTTAGGGGTTGGGGCCAAAAAAGGAATCCGATGTAATCTAGAACCACACCGGCATTATCACCCTACTCCGAAGAGCAGAGAGTCTCACCCGAGGCGTGCCGCAACCACATGCAGAAGGGGAATATATTGATAGTAGTGAAAATATCTGCAACCCATGATTAACATTGAATTGATAGCATAAACATCATTATATACGCAAGAACATTCAGAGAAAATACAGGTATTAAGCGAATAAAATTTTGAATCATCACAACCATCATGCATGCATATGAATCACATAATAGGACAGCAACCTGCAAGTATATTGATATCTTCAGCCAAATCCATAGTTACATAGCTTCCGCAAGGATAGCTTACAAGTCTGATACAGACGCCTTACAAAACAGATAGGTAAAATAAGAGAAACCTAGGAACTACAGAGATATCATACCCGGTCTCCTTTAGTCGCTCTGCATTCCTTCTCCTATCGCATTCTTCTTTATTTCGGCCGAGTGACTGCTATTTATTCACCTGCCCTCGCAACTGTTAGTTCCTCTTTGCGTTCTTCTTCAGCTGCTTCCGACTTCTCTCTTGTTGTTTGTGCATTCTGCTCTCTGTCTTCTGCTGTATATTCTCTTTGTCTGTACTCATGCATCTACTTTCTTCAGCTATGTCTTGCTTCTTCGCCACCTTGATATCTGTGTGACTTACTGTAGTTGCGACTTGGTTGCGACTGCCATGTGTCATCATTCTGCAACCTCCAAAAAGCCATTCTTTATTAAAATTTTCAAAACAAGGGCCCCAACATATGGTATGGGCGGGATATATATTTATGATATGGATAGATGCCCGAATGCAGGGCCCTTGGTCTTTTTGAAATATAATATGCCTGGGGTGTATATAATAAAGGGCCAATCGCAATCGGAAGGTTGGGCCTCTGGGCTTTTCAATCTAACCATTTGATTTTCCTCGATGCGATTAGCGCCTCGAGACTTTTAAGTCTTGGTCCCAGGCCTAAGTTATATGGAGTAAAGTGGAGGGTGGAGTTTTAACAAAGGGAATCAATCGCATTGAAGTTTTTCATGCAGGTCTTTTAATCTACCCATTTTTCATTACAAAACATAACTCTGGTGCGTTTAGACCAAATTTTGGAAAAAGTGGGTTCACAACTTAACAAAGGAAAATATTAATCAGAGGTGGAAATTTATAATGTTATAGCCCCCGATTGTGGGCTAAAGGTTATATGAAGTGGCTATAGGATCGGGATTTATGAAACAAAGGGCTTAATCACATTAGAAGTTTTAATATGGCAAATAGACTTGCGCGTTGGGAATTTTGCGATGCGATAAGCGTTTAAATGGCTTAATGCTTGGTTCCAGCACTAGGGCATATGTGGGGAAGTGGTTTTAAGACTTATCTGAAGGGGGCTTAAGTCTGTAATACAAAAAAGTGTATTTTTAATGAAATTTTTTCAAGTTATCAATGGATTTGGGGGTTTCGACAGAGTCCAAAAAGGAGTTTTAAACTCTGTAAAAAGAATTTTATGAAAGGGGAATAGGGGAAAATGAAAAATAGAGGATTTTCATGAGAATGAAAGAGGTAAAAAATGAGGTTAGTTCTGTGATGGAGGGAAGGGAAAAATGGCCTTTGCAACAGTCTTATCTTTATGGAAAATAACAGAATTTCTGAGAAGGAAAAAGGAAACAGCAGTGGAGATTGAACCAAGGGTATGATGTCTTCATGATTCTTCAAGAGATAACACTTTTTTGCAATAAAATTTGTTCCTTGAAGGCTCCAAAAATGTTTTATCCACCATTTGATATGAAAAATTTTATTAGTGGCTAACACCTCCTAAATAATCCCCCCTACCTATGTTATTATTATTTCAGTGTCCCCTTCTGCCACCTCTTCCTCTAGAAGAATCTTGTGTCTAATTCTTCTCCTTTTCTGAAAGGCCCACAACTTATTCATAGGATTGAGCAAATATATTCCTCTTCCCAAAATATTTCTCTCTTTCTGCAAACTTATCCACAAGAGTGTCAAAATTAATCTCTTTAAGTTGGCCACTAGCTTGTAATGATTCAATATAGCGAGAATATGTGGGATATCGTGCCTAGATGAAAGTTGTGAGAGTAACATCCACTTTAACTTGAGTGGATTTTAAATCATAGATAATATATTTGATTTTAGAGGCTAGGGAAAAGGGAACATCGACTTTCAATTCAATATTGAAGAGTTTGATCATTAGTTGGACGACCTCAAGCTCTCAGTGTGAGTCATATAAGTCTTTCCACTTCTTTAAAGCACTAACGACAATGATAATTGGTCAAATGTGATGAATCACCTCTTCATTTATTGCATCTGAAGGAATAGGACTTATTGTTATTGTTCTCCCATATGGCGAGCTCTTTGTCTGATATGGGATTTGTAGGTGGATTCCCATTTTCTCTGTCACATACTCATTTCCATAATTCATTGAAAATGAAGGTATGATTTATCTTTATGGACCATTCATAGTAGTTCTATTTTCCAGTGAGAACTACTTCGACTATGAAGATAAGTGAATACATATTTGTAAAATCTTGATTTAGGCCCTAAATAGTTAAAACACTTGCAACAATAATCTAAGATAAAACATTAATATATATCTACAAACAACAAATACCCATCATGCAACTTTGTTTCCAAGAATTAATCAAAAGACCCTAAAAATGATATTGGAATTATTAAATTTAACTTCATGTTCTCTATCTCCAACAACTGCTTTGATACACACCAACACTACTGGTATATATACTCCAACTCATATATAATCTCATATAACTTTACATGTATATGATAAACCAATTCACACATATTATGTAAACCATCAGCTCCATAAACAATGACATCTCTATTATAAAACAACACACATATTATATAAAAAACAACTTTATAACCAACCACTCTATTATATAAATATTGGTAGCAAACTGCAAAGAAAAAAGAAAAATTCTATTATATAAACATTATTAGAGAGTAGTCAATGCAAACACCAATACAACACACAAAGAATAAAATCTTGTGTCGAATTTCAGTGACCATGGACCAAAGTATCTTTTTATAAAATATGATATAGATGGGATAACACATTTTTTAATTGAGCACAAAACATGTGATTCCATTGGAATAATGTGCATAGTTTAGAAATGAAGTCTTATTTCTGATGCATCTCTTCATTTATGTGTATTTATGTATTTTATTGTGTACCTGCATTAGTCCAGATTAGAGAGAAACCACTGTTGATGTTAATGACTCTCAAGGTAAAACAATACAATATGTATTGTGTGAATTAATGAGTTGAAGTCAAACACCACACATAATATGTTGGTCGAAGGCCAATGATGTAAACACGTCATCGAGAGTAAGGAAAATTGCCATTGATATGTGCAAGCCCCAAGGTACCAAAGGGAATGTTTCTAAATAAAATTCCTAAATAATTAGGTAATGTCAACATGAAGCAACTCGTCGAAGGAGGGCCTTGATGTATACCCCATCAACGACACAAAACAGGTATCATGATTTGAGACAAAATTATGCTAATGTGGAACTAGTTCGGGAATGATAGACATGAATGTAGGATTAATAGTATCATAGTAGATATAAATTGAATGAATTCTCTTGAACACATCGATGACATTGAATGGAGATGGAAGCATTGATCCAAAACCAAAAATAAAGGTTTGAAATGGTGTGATAAACCAAAAGACAAGAATTTTTCCCAAAGAAAAAACCACAAAGATGAAGTGGAAGAGTGTCATGTTCAAGAGAGACTCACTGCCATTAATAGGTAGAGTATCGCATTTTCCCAATTTCCCTAACCATTTCTACTCAGTACCTCTTTATTTTGTAACAAGCTTGAGGAGGATAACATATGCTTGATCTTTAAGTTCATCCTTCATATGAGTCCCTCTGAGTATCTTTAACGAACCCTGAGAATGAGTGGTTTGGTCCCATCATGTTCTACAAGTCCATCATTGTTTGATGTTTTTACAAGTCCAACGAAGGTCTAACTCGACTTCTTTTTCATGTTTAGAGAGTTTTGAAATAGAATAAAAAAATAAAACTCCAAAGGTTTTTTTCGTAAATAGTCTCTTGAGTCTGAAAAGGAAGAAAACAATACTTAGGAGAATCTCTTATACATGTTTGACTAAAGTATTCATTTTTCGTAAATATTCTATCTCAATCGAGAAAATGGTTAAAATTATATTGAGTAGACGTCTTTTTATTTCCTTTGACGAGTTCGAAAAGATAATTCTTGGGAAATCTTTCCTTATTTTGGGAGTCTGAAAAGAGCTAAAAGAGGACTCCAAAGGGTTCCCTTTTCATAAATTTACAGAGCCCGAAAAAGACATAAAAGTGTGCTCTTTTGTAAAAATGATCTGTTTCAATTCAGACAACATAAAAATCATGTTAAATTCAACCTGCTCAAAACACCACCAAAAGTTTAAAAATACATGTGTTCATGATAAAACTGAATCACATTTAGGTCAAAACGCCAAAATATTAATTAAATAATGATGAAAATAACTATAAAATAGGAAAAAGGTAATTCAGTTTTACGATTTCACATTTTACCTCTTGGAGAGTGAGTTCTGAGTGTTTTTTTTCACAATATTCAGCAGTTGATTGTGACCAATCCAGTGGACCATTTCAAGCGTATTCACTTCCATGTAGGAGTTATAACCTTCCCTTTTCTTTTAATAGAGTCCATTTTGTGATTTCATGTAAGATTTTTCAGTTTTTGAAGGCCCTAAGGCTCTAATTCCTTACCCTAACGAACCCCCAGAAGGTCGAAAGGATCGTTGAATAGGAGAAAAATACACTATGGAGGGCACTTCAATACATTGTATTCCCTTTGAGGGGTGTGCTAAGTGCAATTCATATTCTTATTGCTTGTTTACCTCAAAATTTCTGTCTTTTTACATGAAAATTTTCATAATGATCCTTCTTGTGATGTTTCAGTTGTCTATTGGATCAAAATGGCTTTAATAGGGAGGGAAATAGAACATGAGGAACAATATTTGACTACAAATAATGACCTTGCCACTATCTAGGCTTTGAGATATTGTGGACTCTTGAAATTCTTTTGGCTTCCCGATATGAGGCAAAAAATGGAATTGTTGAGGTATCTTGCCCGCACATGGGATGTTCAAGCACATGCATTTATACTTGGTGCACATATGCTTGAAATATAGGTAGAAGATATATACTTCTTGATATTTCTATCAAGGAAAGGTGCCCCCATCTCTTTATCTAGTTCAAGAAGTGGAGGAGAGACAATCAAGGATTACATCAATGCACATTGTAGACCGATATCCAAACTGACTAAAGATGGGAAAATCGGAATCAAGGATGTGGTCCATTTGCCTCTAAGAACAATCATGTTTATCATTTCCAGATTGGTCGGTAGTGCAACTCTACATGTGGCCAATAATTCCCATATGCAGTATGCTATAGGTGTATAGAGCTGACAGTATTCAACTGGAGTGAGGGAGTACTAGTAACATGAAGGAGCAGTTGACCAAATCAAAAGACAGATGGTTAAATAACTTTGGCTATGGTTTGATTTTGGTTTCTTTTACTTTAAAGCAGATTCAATTTCTTAGGAGACAACATATTTCGCTCGAGCCAGCAAATCTGAGAGTCCCACAAATGAGGAGGTGGGTGGATCTGATGTCTAGACATGTAGGTCCATCATCGATGAGTTTCACACCATTATTCTTCAGATCTTTGTTCATGCAACTCATTATGATAGAGGAATATCCATATGCAAGGATGGATTTATGTAGATACCCGGAGATCATGCTTCTCGATGTCAAGTGATGGGGGGCCATAGGTAAAAAAAAGAAACCTTTTGATCATTTTTGGATTTTCAAGTTTTACGTTTTTTTTTGTAATTTTTTATGTATCCGAGACTACACTATTGATTTGTACATATGTAGATATTGGACTTGTTTGACCTATGGGTTCTTCTTATCTTCAACGTCTAGGAGACCCACAGTAGGTACTAACAACAATAGAGGTTGTTGTCGCAGACCGAGAGGTACTACAAATCGCAATGTGGTTCATACCCTTGCAGAGATTGAGCGTCACATGGAGGGGTTGACCCACAACAGAGCCAAGACTAGGGTTGATGAGCTTCCTATGAGACTGCAACAACATACTATTGGCATACCTGGTTGTATCAGCCAACTGTTGTGCAAGATGGTTCGTGTAGTGGTGTGCTATCATGAGCATTATGATTAGTCTACTAGGAGGATTATAGCCATATTCTGACTGCATTTATATTTTGATATAACATGCCATGTGGCTATATTTGTCTCAGGCACAAATTTTCTAAAACCAAACTTTGATATATATATACAATTATCTTCAATGTTTCTTATGGTTCTATTATCTTTTTCAATGTATGTGATGTGTATTGAATTTAATTCACATGTGTAGTGTGAGCATTCACAGATGTAATACGTGTCAAATAGACTATTCAACTCGTGAGAAATATCCAATGATAAGTAGGAGAGATGGGTCAAAATGAATGAATATAGTGTTAAATATTTTATGCATCGAGTCTCTCTCTCGCTCTCTTTCTCCCAAATCAATGTTGAAAACCTTCTCATTGGGTTTCTATGATTTTGCACTAAGTCCTACTTTGCTAACTTATGTATTCATACTAGCTTTATAGTGATTGATATCTAGGAAATGTTGTTGCTTGTATATTTTTCTCCTTAAGGTCGATGTTCTTCTATCATTATGATTATCATCATCCCAATAATGATGTAAGAAATGTTGTTGTTTGTGAGTTTAATTTTTTGGTTCCTCTACTCTTTCAACATTATATTTATTCATCTTCCCTTATTACAATAATTGATATCTAAACAAATGTTATCGCCAATATTTATACATTTTAATATTTTGGTTTTTCTTACCCTTAACAAATCCCTAATATAAAAGAGATTAAATAAATAAAAAAATATATAGATATGTATCAACAACAAAACAAAGTTCCAAAATCTAGTTGACTACAATAATAAAAAACAAGTTTCATGAAAGTAGCATGTACCAATTGGAATCTATAAAATTGAAATTTTAATTAACTCCTGACAAATAAGGCTAAGTTTATTATATTATAATTCAGTGTTATTATTTTAAATGATTTAAATCTTAATTTATATAATTTATTCTTTCACAATTGTGATGCGGTGGGGTGAGAAAAAAATGTAATTGATTTCGATCAAAATATATATATATATATATATATATATATATATATATATATATTTATATATATATATATATATATATATATATATATATTTATATATATATTTATATATGAGAAAAACATGTAATTGATTTATATATATATTTCAAAAAACTATTTATTTAAAATTGAGACGATGAGAATTTTGAATGGAACCAAATTTTCGAATAATCCTCTGTTCAGATCCTTTCTAAAAATTTTGCTTTTCAATATTCCGACAAAAATAAAGTTTTCCCCACCAATATAAAACCCACACAGCACCGTTTTGTATTGCAATCTGGATTTTCTGTGCACGCTTGCATTTGTTGTATAATTTGGATTTTATTTGTGGTATATTTTGGACTTGGTGTTTGGACACTCACAAAGCCTGTTGTCCGTAGAGCGTACAAAGCCTAATTGTAATAAAGCCAAGTCATCAGTCAAGATTATTCAGCCAAGTGCTACAAATTATGCAGTGCTGTTGTACTGTGATGTTGGGAAAGAAATCAATTAGAGTGATTACTTTTGACTACGTAGAACCCATTAAAAGCAGATAATCTTCTTCATTCACATGTCAATCATCTCAATTATAATTGCATGAAAAATTGAAATGAATCCACTTCCCTCATTGATTGATTATATGAATGACCACATACATCATGATAAATGATAAAAGTTTATTGATAAATGATAGGGTCATGATGAACATATAATTTATTAATAAATATTATTTAATTGACTTAAATTATGAGTTATGTTGCACGAGTTTTTGGTATGTGGGTATTTTGGGTATGGGAACAAGTATCTGGTATGGCTAGAAGCTTTACTCAAATTTACAGGGAACGTCAAGTTGGGAGTGGCAATAATATAATATATTAAAATATTATATATATTAAAAATAAAAATAAAATAATTTATTTATTTCCATCCAAAACTTGTCAATTAAATTCCATTGTGAGATTCCATCTTGCATTGAAGTATATAAAAGATTGAACTTTGAAACGCTGCCAAAAAAAATCAAAGTATTAATCCATCAACAACTTGCGAATGAAATTCCTTTCTAGTAAAGAAACATGTGGAACACCTAAACCGAAAAAAAAAGGTTATTATTACTTGATTGTTATGTGATTTCATGCAACACAATATTATATTCAATTTCGAAATTCAAGTTTGGAAATTTATAAAATGAAAGTGACTAACACGCTAGTCTTTCTCTTTCTGGCCATCATTGTAATTTGTTGAATCTTATCATTAAAGCTTCAAGATAGGCTTCAAGAAAGTAGAGTTATTTGCAATTGTTGAACTTCAAGATTTGCAACAGAAGCTGCCAAGGAATGACTCGCAACTGTATATATTTTGTTGAAATCTTTGGTAGATATCCACATCTCTTGCTTTACAGATCCCATGCAGTCCAGCCCCCTGACCTATCATGTATCACTTATAAAATAAACAAATGGTACCTTCTCTGCTCAAAATAGGTACCAGAAACATCAAAATTTGTTGTAATGAAGCTCCCGAAAAGCTCCAAAGTACCCTTTGAAGCTCCTAGCGATTTTGGAAAGTTTCCTACAAGCTCTCAAACTCCTAGGAGCGCGGGAGTGTGGGGTACATGCTCTCCAATGGCTGTGAGCGCTACCCGTGTTACTATAATTATGAGGATAATTTTGGTAATTAAAATTAATTAATGAGAAAATATTAAGCATTATGTAGTAAATTAATAATTAACTCATTGATTGTTCATCTTGTTCATTGGATTTGAAAAATACGATATTCTAGAGACATAATAAAACAACAATAAACCAATCAATGATATATTGCATGGTGTTTAATATTTACTATTCAATATATATAATGTATTGGTGAAAATAAATAAATTTAAAACTAATTGTATTTATAATCCGTGAATCAAAAATTTAATATTAACATTTAATTTCAAAATTTATAAAAATATACAACAATTATTAGAAATAGTAGTTGAGCCATTTATTTAAGAGATAGTGGCCATTGTAAAAGAAAAATTATGTAATACTTATAATAAACTTAAAAAAAAATTATTTGAATCTGAAATCTATCATGAATTAAATTAGTTGAGCTATAATTGTTTTTATTATTTAAAATAAATTTAGACTAATTATAATTTCACTCAATTTCATAAAATTAATAACTCACAATCACAATATATATATTAACAATATATACACATAAATTATGTTATTATTAATACATTTTTATTTTTATTATAATAATACTTTTATATGGTCTTAGGATCAACTCAATTGGTAATCAAAGTAATGTGAAATCTATCAAAACTAAAAAATTCAAACTTCAAATCCCTTGTTTGTGAGTCTTTTTGAAGAGGAGGATAGGTTGTACACCCCAAAAGTTTACTAGTAGTTGCTTGTAAGCACAGTGTTGGGGTCTTCGAAGATATTAAATAAATAATAATTTTATACAAATATCATTGATTTGAAAGGAGGGAAAACTTGTTTTATGCTATGCAAGCTCCCTCATCCGTATAACAAATGTGTTTCTTATGTGCATGGTTTTATATGTAATGAGCAGGTTGCTTCCGGGATTTAAATGTTAAAATGTCTTAAAATTAACATGCCAACATCAACAGTTGAAAAACACATATGCATCAAACCATAAGACAAAAATTTTGATGAAGGAGTTCAACCCGCCTGAGCTACATCTCCTTGGCATGTCAACGTGACTAGACCACTCTTCTATTTGGTGAATAAGGGTACAATCAGTATATTGCCTTACTATGTGGCTATCACTTCTTCAAGATGATGTTCTCCTATAAAGAACTCTCACATATAACAACAATACAACTATCTCCTACAAATATGATCTATACCTCACAAATGAGTGCTAGAAAGCCCTCATAAGTACACTCCAATTCCACACTAAAGCATATATAAAATATCTTCATAAACTCAATGTATGAAGAAACAAAACCAGAATTGAACCATGCTGGCCAAAGCTGCTGCAACAACAGTTCTATAAATGAGAACAACCCCTACAAGGTCTCCTCCTTGATCCACAGCTTCCAAAACATCTTCAAATGGTTGATTGATCCATACACCCTTCTTTTCAAAATTGCAAAATGACCCTAAATATGTGTTCAAATCAGAAAACAAAAGTTACCATCAGATTCATAGCATCATTAAACCCTCGAGTAGCCTCTTATGCTTCTCCAATTGGACTTCAGTTTCTTTAGACATGGCCTCCTTTCCTAGTGGCCCTTGGCATCAAAAACATTCAAGTGGGAAAAAATCCATTAATAAGTCCTCTAATACCTCTGAAACCTATTCCAATGGATTCCCAGCATGCCAAAATGCTAAGAATGAATTTTAATGAGCTCAGTTTGGTCGAATATTTCTCAGGATAGGCCTCCTTTACTCCGAGCCTAGTAAACTGCCACTAAATTTGGTGGACTACCAGTTAAGTCTACTAAAAGTGGGATTGCACCGAATCTAGTGCGCTCCACCAAACATGTTTCCAATATAAACTCCTGATTAATTAGCGCCAAGCACAGATTATGGGTGGATAAGCACGTTTTTGTGATAAGCTCAGTTTTATGCACTAATGCGGCTTATCGCTGGTTAACCATGTTTTGAACGTTAATTAAACATAATTAACCAAATTCTCGCTAGTTTTGTTATCTTAGCCCTCGGCTCTGGAGTCATGGCCACATGGGTAGGGGGATGGCCCGTGGGGCTGACCCCCTCCAAACCCCAAACAGTCGGCGATTAAACTTTAAGTTTATGCAGAGAACTAATGGGGTAAGAAACACCCCAGAGCAAAGACGGTATGGTGCGCGGTTTGCAGGTGGGGGGGGGTCAGGGGTTCGAGCCCCCACTCCGCCATAAATTTTTACATGGATTTTAAATAGATCCTCTGCCAGGTTCGTCAAATTTCCTCCAGACTTAGCCTTCCCCCACAATGGTTAGTTGCTCCTCTACAATTGGTGAAATCCGCCGAGAAATGGTTTGCAACATTATATATATATATATATATATATATATATATATTCCACCATATTGATTAATGTTCAAACAAATAATTTGACCCCCATAGGTTAGGAGTTGGTCCACTAGAGAGGACACATGGCACCCTCTGGTTGGGTTATACTTTAACCTTAAAAAAATTTCAATTTCTAACTTAGGAAGAATTGGATGTCATTGGGAAATTTCTCTCTTCACTTAACCCATATGGCGAATCTGAAGATGAAACTTATCACAGTGCCACTGACTGCAATCTGGAGAATATTCCCTGCAATGCTAACTGTACCTTCCACATCAACACTGTACCTGTTAGGCTCTTTTTTTCCCTGTTTTGGAAAACAAATAGTAGACAATAACTCAGTCATACGAACTCGGATTTTGATGAAATGAGTTGCGGTGGAATCCCAATGAGGAACTCTATCCATTCATTTAGGATCAAAACAATTTTGAGCACTTTGAAATTTTAGCTAATTTTAGGCCATGATCCAAATTCTAATCACACCTTCCCAATGACAGTCTTTTCGACCCACAAAGGTTGATAATTATCTTCTTAAGCTTCAGCACTCTTCTAATTTCAAGTTATATCAACTGATTTTACTTGACAAGTCTTACTTGAAAATTATCTTGACATGTCTTGCATCGCAACTGGCTATGTCTTTCAACCACTTCTCTCTGGTTGTTGCTGACCCACTTCATCATTTTTTACTGATGTTGACTGATACATACCCTTCTATACCAAATTGATCTCTATGTGCTTGGTAAACTGTTAGTCTTCCCACTGAGAATGAAGTTCCTCTTGCAACAAAGGCATACAATCTTCTTCTTGGAAATCATCTTATCCAAATTAAACTTGCAATATGAGTGAACTCTTGGTGTCAACACA
The DNA here is from genome assembly GCA_034641835.2 of Pinus albicaulis. Classification (NCBI taxonomy): domain Eukaryota; kingdom Viridiplantae; phylum Streptophyta; class Pinopsida; order Pinales; family Pinaceae; genus Pinus; species Pinus albicaulis. The sequence goes on from JAXQQM020074035.1 coordinate 94,872, forward strand.
AAAAACTAGCTTGTCCTGCAATGGCTACAAATCACTTTTCATCTCGTCCACTTCTCACTAAATGGAATTCAAAATTCCTGCGACATCTTGTCACAAGAACACATAATCAATCTTTAAAAGAAAACGTTATGAAATAATTAAAATGACGACCACCTCGTTTTTGCTCCTTCAAAGCAATGACTGTCACCTCCTATAACATGAAGTACATGGTGATATTCTTTCACATTGGTGTATCCAATATTGACTCACAATCGAAAAACACCATCAACTAAATCATAAGTCGATCAACATAATAGAAAAACATAGTCGACAAAAAGCATGCGACATCAACAACACAAGTTGACATGAAATGTGCAACACAATCGACATAAATCGATATGAAATGTGTGTGACAAAATCGACACAAGTCGATAAGAAATATGAAACACAATTGACATAAATCGATATGAAATGTGTGCGACACAATCGACATAAATCGATATGAAATCTGTATGACACAATCGACAAACATATGTGCAGTACAATTGACACAATTCGATATTCCAAGATACATATTGACAACACTCATGCATGTATCTATTTACAATGAACCTATCACAAGTTCTTTATTTACACATACAAAATCTCATGCATATGTACACTCTTCAACACTCTCTTTCAAGTACAAACAAGTACAAAAACCCAAAACATATGAGTAATCATAAGAGTTGAATTGAATGGTAAATTGTTGCAACATAAATGAGTAACATACACATCTTTTATACCATCCTGGTGAAAATTTTGCAAAAAATATAAATGCCTTCAACTGAAAAAAATTCGCACGCAATCTGACATCATACAAGTAAAGAGACAAGCCATATCAATGGTGTCTATCTGGAGAGCCAAGTAGGTACGAGCTCTAGATGCAAAATCCAACACCTTGCTGCTTCATGTCCTCTTTTGCGATAGTACGTACATGATACCCAATCATCACTGTCAACAAAAGACCATTCTTCTGGTGCAACATACCCCAAACCTTAATGCTTATACCACAAGCCTTCATGCTTACGCATTTCTTTCACATCTATTGGGTTCTTAATGCCTTGTTGATTTGCACCAATACCCAAGCCTTCTTGATATCCCATCTTTGTCAAGAACTTGGACCCAATACCTTTTCTATATATTTCAAAGGCCGCAAAATAATTTGCATGAGTATGTGCATACAAGTAAAGAGCATATGCATGCTTCAAACTCCTTTCGGATTCTCAAGGTGTCCTCTTGAGCTCTTTTGTCTTCTTCTTCTTACTCCTCAACATAAGACGCCGATTAAACTTCTCCCACATCATGTGGACAGAAAGCATAAATGTCTTCATCTTCCATCTTGGAAGGACATTCTACATCAGCATAATGCCTCAAATATATAGAAAACAAAGAAGTTTTTGGTGAATATGGTGGTGAAACGCCATTATTTTTATCTTCTCCCCTTAAGATACTTATAGGATTTTCTCCTTGAAGTATGCTCTTTGAAGTCTCAACATTTTCCAAAGATGAAACTTGAGGTGGGGCTAGTATAAACCCTAGCCTCATTCTCTTTGTTCTGAGTTGGGAAGTCATACCAACAAGCTCTCCTTCTCCTCTTCGGAACTTCAACTTGGTAATAATTTTCCTCTTAACCAACAACCCTCTTTTCACAAAGCAACAATGAACCTTATGCTCTGATACTAGCTTGATCTGAAATAAGGGAAAACTTGTTTTATTCTATGCAAGCTCCCTCATCCATATAAGAAATGTGTTTCTTTTGTGCATGGTTTTATATGTAATAAGAAGGTTGCTTCCAGTATTTAAATGTTAAAATGTCTTAAAATTAGCATGCCAACATCAACATCTTAAAAACACATATGCATCAAACCATAAGACAAAAAGTTTGATGAAGGAGTTCACCCCACCTGGGCTACATCTCCTTGGCCTGTCAACATGACTAGATCACTCTTCTATTTGGTTAATAAGGGTACAATCATTATACTGCCTTAATATGTGGCTATCACTCCTTCAAGATGATTTTCTCCTACAAAGAACTATCACATATAACAACAATACAACTATCTCCTATAGAGATGATCTATACCTCACCAATGAGTGCTAGAAAGCCCTCAAAAATACACTCCAATTCCACACTGAGGCATACATAAAATACCTTCATAAAATAAATGTATGAGGAAACAAAACCAGAGCTGAACCAAGCTGGCCAAAGTTGTAATGTTCCCAAATCGGGACAGCTAGCAATCCATGGCTAGAAAATGCATTTTCCAGAAATGGAGGTAGCAGCATTTGATACCAATACCTAGATCCCTTAGAAAAATTTGTCTAGAACCAAAATGCAAGAGTTGGGGCCAAATAAATTCTTCTAGAGTGGTTAAACAGATCTCCCATTGCTAGATATCCTCAGAAAGTGCCCGGTGAGGGACTGCAACAAATGTAAGCACATGAAATGGAAAGACATCATTATTTTAAAACCATGAGCATATGAAGATCTGAATAGCCATCAAATAATTTTATAACAGCAAAAGAGTACAATTTATTGAGGAAACATCCACTCAAGAAAGGCAATACAAGCCTCAACAAGACAAGTACATGAAAATAGATAACACTGCTATTTCTGCATAAACCCAGGCTATGAGGATGCAGTTTATAAGAGATAATACTCCATATTACATAATAATTGAAATATATGGCAATATATGGCTCAAATAAAGTGGGGGAGAAAAGCTCTAACCCCTGAAAGCAACAATACAATAATCCTCCAAGGGATTGGTTGAAATACACAAAATAGAAAAAATGTCGGAGTTGATGGGTAGCTGCAACAAATCAAATTTGGAACTCAATAGAGAAGGCTAAAGATGATAAGAAATATAAAGTAAAAATTCTCCAATGGATCTCCAAAGTGGAAGGCTGATCCTTACACTTGAGATCTCGCCCTCCAATCAAACTGCAAACCCTCACTGTAGATACTCCACGAAAATAACGCAGTCACTAAGAGGGACTGTGGAGTGAGTGGAATAGAACACTATCGCCAAGTGCCAAGATCTGAAAATCAGTTCCCAAGCTTCCAATCTGATCTCCCAAAGAAAGGAAAGACTCTCTCTCTGAAAAACAAGGGATGGAAGAGGTGTTGTGAAGTCTCCACTGCAACACCGTACAACATAGTATTATGCTGCTGCAGCAATAACGTTGTCCTGGAGGAGGATGCTTTCGCCTTGAGCCAAGAGATGTGGAAAATGAAGAACCAACCCTCAAGAGGCCTCTCAAGAAGGTGAGGAAATCCTAAACAAGAATTCCTCAACAATTCTTGCTAAACAACAAAGAATGCACAATGTCTGAATAGACATGAAATGAATAATACAAGCATGAATAACAATGGCTCTCCTCCTCTCCATATACAGAAAGTGAAGGCTCTCTCTTCATGGGCCCCATACATTAGGGTTTCCTCCATAAAGGAATATTCCCTCCTCTATCTCTCCGTTGTACCATGTAGTGCTTTCCACGTCATACCCAACGTTGTGTGACTTGGTCAAACTTAACCAAGCCATTTTGCAAAATGCCCCCTTTCACACATGAGGGTGTGAAATCTAGTTCCAAGGCTGATCCCCTTTCATACTAGAGGGATTTTATCCATGTTATTATAATTAATGGGCCTCCTCACCCAATTATTTAACTTATAAGTGAAATTATCAAAATCTAATGTTCCAATTTATTGAAGGCAAAAATTAGGAACATTACAGTCTTCCCCTCCCAAATGTTGCTTGTCCCCAAGCAACTGCAAGGATAGAACTGGAAGGTCTCCACTAAAGTAATGGAGTCTGAGATGTGATGAGGAACATCTTCCCCATGTGGATCCTCCATCCCCAAGCAATCATCCAAACAAAATGAGCCACCTCCCAATAAGGCAACTCCTGAAAATCTCCTTCCACCTCAAGCTCCGGAAATGAAGGTGGGCTGAAAATCTGAACTTGGAAAGCATCATAGCTCACCCCATGTTTTCATTCTCTCCACTCATGACAATTTTAGAGTGTGTGCTGATCTTGGGCTGCAAAATTATTTCCATCAAATGAAAAAGTGAAGAACAATCCTCCAAGGAGATTTCCTCCAAAAACGAAGAACAAGCTGGCCCACAACAATCCATCCACGATGAAGAGGACAAGATCATCATAGAGCATCCCAATGATAATTTTTCTGCAAGTTATACATGATGATACATGATACAAACAATGTCTCACAAGGATACAACCCAGTTTCATCCACTGCAATCTCAGAAAATAGTATGGAAAGTAACATATACAATTCATCATATCTACTAAGGAATAGTAAATGGCTAAATATAGCAATAATACAAGATCAAACACTTGCCTATGGTTGTACAATGGATGACTATAATTTCTATGGTCCACCTCAAAAGAGAACACATATGTAGTGGTGGTGGCCATCTCTCCTCCCATGCTCCCATTAGAACATGTAGTGCAGAAAATGTGAGAGTTCTTCCCACTCAAGGACACATCCAACTCATGTGCCTCTCTCATAATCATGCCTCTTATAAAAATCTGACCCATATCAGCAAATGAAGTCATGATCAGCAACAAAATGAAGAAAATTCTGAAGGTTTCAAGTGATGCAAGAAGGTACCAACTGCGTTTACAGTAGTGACAGCGCAGTTTTACAAGCTGCTACTTGAGAAAAGTACAAGGAAAAATGTTTCTTTTTTCATGGTTAATCATGCATGTATTCATATGATACATGTTAGAGTGCATAAGTTGAAAATACATGTGAAGATAAAACATTTTCCAAGGCCACATAAGAGATGGCTGCCTCCATCATATAGATTGGCCCAATAAAGCTCATGGAGCAATGCGACAAGCTTGCCCTCTTGTGAAGCAATGCACTGAATATGAATGGTAAGAGTATCAAAATGTTGTGTTAGATAATCCATGGATGTAAAAATAAAATTCTTACCATATTTTGAGAGAAAAATGATGCATGTGGATATGAATGATCCCTCCATAGTAGTATGGTACATTCCCAAGAAGAGAATTGAACCATATGTTGCATAAAGATCACCCTCCTTATACTTGGAAATCCAAGTCAAGAAGATCATAACAAGTGAGGTCATACCAATGTAATAGATGTCTCCATCCACTACTCCATCAATCTCACCTCCTTTTTTCCCTCTAAGTGCATCAAGTGTGAAGTGATCCTGGGGAAACTCCATCAATAACCCCAAGCTCTCAAGTGACAGCACTGTTGGCCTCTGCAATTGATCTCTGGCCAGCTCATAGCTCCATTCTTTGACATGCTCCTTGTCAAAGATGTCTCCCATAATGCTGCAATACATAAGAAGCTCCTCCCAAAGTGTAAGTACCTCTCTATCATCAAAAGCCAAGGAGATAATGCCATCTCCTCCTCCTACAACATCATGCAAAATTTGAGAGCAAATTTGCTCTTACTCTCCCAAGAACAAGCAAAGCAACAAAATATTTTGTTGCCTCCCCATACTTCCATCATACAACTCATGTGATTAAGACACAATGAATGATATGAGTATCACATCAACACCATGCATCCATACTTTATGCTTCTCAATGATGCAAGTACCCATCCTCCTACTCTTAGGAAGAGTGTTAGACAAGTGATGGCCAAACTCTTTCAGAGTAACCAGCGCAGCCAAGCCTCCTGCTACCTGGTATCATAAATTTGCAAGTAGCCTCCTAGCTCCTTGCTCATCAACCACATCCACTCAACCCTTTGTGGATGCTTCCTTCTTCTCTTCATCTTGGTACTCCTCCCATGAGGGCTACCATCCTCCCAAATCAAACTCATGTCTTTGCACTTCATGGGATTTTGAAATGCAATCTTCTCAAGGATCAATTAGACCCTATCAAGACCCAAATAGGTGGTAGGAAAAAACCTCCCATCATGATTTGTATGGCTCAAGGAATGTCAAACACTAGCATGAGAGATGTTATCCATCCTAAGATTTCTTCCATCTTCTATCTGTTCTTGTGATAAAGGAAGCAAAAAATTTCACTCCATGGTGTGTTGAAGTGCACCTCTGATGAGATCTCTTCTTGAGGCCTTCCTCTCAACAATAATCCTCCAAAACCAATGAGGTCTTGGATCTGAAAGTAGAACTTTTCTCCTTGAGCTGAGAGGATCTCATTGAGAAAGTGTCATATTGAGGGGAGAAAGGGTTTCTCACTGCAATATGTCTATTGTCATCCTTCAAGGCCTCAAACCCCAACCTCCAATGTGATATGCAATCCAACAAAGGCTCATGAAGATGATGGTTTATTTTCTCCTTGAAAGTTTTCATGTTGCACAGCGCAGTGCAACCAAGCTACTCTATAGTAGCAATGGGATTTGACCCCTGGTCATGCAAAAGTAAATCTCCACATTGATCAAAAGAATTTTTTGTAACAATAGAATGTGGAAATCCTTTCATACCTTGATGTGCATTTGGAACTTCTTGTAGGGCTACAAGAGTTCCCACCTCCAAAGTGTTGTCTGCTCCAACTATTGATGCATGTGGCTACTCCCCCATGAGTGTGACAGTGTTATCACAAGGCTCCTCAAGTGGTGGTGTGGTCTTCCCTTCCTTTTCCCTCTCATCATCAAAGGTTTTTACCAATCCTTGGATGAACTTTGCAAAAGTTCTCTCCCTTGCATGGCTCAAGTGGCTGCTCCACCAGTCATAGGCTTCACCCTCCAAGTGTAGCGTTTAGATTTCAACATCTTATTTCTCTAATACAAGATGTAGAAAGAAAAATGCTACCAAATCTTTCACCCAAGCTCTTGCAGTAGATGACCCATCAAAGGTAGACAACAGAAATCTATTACCGTTGATTTATTTTCTGCTACATGGTCTCTTCTCTTCCTTCAACTGGATGAAATGAGGAAAATCTAGAGCCTCCTTGAAGCCTCTAGGTTGAGATCTATACTCAACAAGTTAATCACTTAGAATTTGATGATCCAAGTGTCTTCCATGCTCAATGTCTTCTTCTGGATGAGAATAGGAAGTGCATGGTCCTTCCTCTTCTTCTTCTTCAATCTTCTTGACCTCCTTGGAGAGGTCTCCTCTGGATCTGAAAATAGATGAGAATAAACTCATCTTCTTCAACATATTCTTCTTCTTCTTTCTTGGGCTTGAAGGCCACAGGCTGAGCCAAGAAAGGTGCTCTGATTCCACTATAATGTTCCCAAATCAGGACAACTAGCAATCCATGGCTGGAAAATGCATTTTCCAGAAATGGAGGCAGCAGGATTTGATACCAAGACCTGGATCCCTTAGAAAAATGTGTCTAAGACCAAAATCCGAGAGTTGTGGCCAAAGAAATTCTTCTAGAGTAGTTAAATAGATCTCCCACTGCTAGATATCCTCAGAAAGTGCTCGGTGAGGGACTGCAACAAATGTTTGCACATGAAATGGAAAGACAACGTTATTTTACAACCATGAGCATATGAAGATCTGAATAACCATCAAATAATTTTATAGCAACAAAATAGTACAATTTATTGAGGAAACATCCACTCAAGAAAGGCAATGCAAGCCTCAACAAGACAAGTACATGAAAATAGAGAACACTGCTATTTCTACATAAACCCAGGCTATGAGGACGCAGTTTATAAGAGATACTGCTCCATATTACATAATAATTGAAAGATATGGAAATATCTGGCTCAAATAAAGTGGGGAACCAAAGCTCTAACCCCTGAAAGCAAAAATACAACAATCCTCCAAGGGATTGGCTGAAATACACAAAATGGAAAAAATGTCGGAGTTGTTGGGTAGCTGCAGCAACTCAAATCTGGAACTCAATAGAGAAGGCTGAAGATGATGAGCAATCTAAAGTAGACCTTCTCCAATGGATCTCCAAAGTGGAAGGTTGATCCTTACACTTGATATCTCACCCTCCAATCAATCTGCAAACCCTCACTGTAGATACTCCATGAAAACAACGCAGTCACTACTACGCAGTGAGTGGAATAGGACACTATGGCCAAGTGCCAAGATCTACAAATCAGCTCCCAAGCTTCCAATCTGATCTCCCAAAGAAAGGAAATACTATCTCTCTGAAAAAAAATTGATGGAAGAGGTGTTGTGAAGTCTCCACTGCAACACCATACAACATAGTATTATGCTGCTGTAGCAATAACGTTGTCCTAGAGGAGGATTCTTTGGCCTTGATCCAAAAGATGTGGAAAATGAAGAACCAACCCTCAAGAGGCCTCTCAGGAAGGTGAGGAAATCCTAAATAGGAATTCCCCGGCAATTCTTGCTAAACATAAAATAATGCATAATGTTTGAATAGACATGAAATGAATAATACAAGCATGAATAACAATGGCTCTCCTCCTCTCCATATATAGCAAGTGAAGGCTCTCTCTTCATGGGCCCCATCCATTAGGGTTTCCTCCATAAAGGAATATTCCCTCCTCTATCTCTGCACTGTCCCATGTAGTGCTTTCCACCTCATACCTAATGCTGTTTGACTTGGTCAAACTTAACCAAGACACTTTGCAAAATCTCCCCTTTCACACATGAGGGTGTGAAATCTAGTTCCAAGGCTAATCCCCTTTCATACTAGAGGGATTTTATCCATGATATTATTATGAATGGGCCTCCTCACCCAATTATTTAACTTATAAGTGAAATTATCAAAATCTAATGTTCCAGTTTATTGAAGGAAAAAATTAGGAACATTACAAAAGTTGTTGCAACAACAGTTCTGTAAATGCGAACAACCCCTACAAGGTCTCCTCCTTGATCCACAACTTCTAAAATTGCTTCAAATGGTTGATTGATCCATACACCCTTATTGTAAATATTGCAAAATGAACTTAAAGATGTGTTCAAATCAGAAAATAGAAGTTACCATTGGATTCATAGCATCATTAAACCCTTGAGTAGCCTCTTCTGCTTCTCTAATTGGACTTCAATCTCTCTAGACATGGCCTCCTCTCCTGGTGACCCTCGACATAAAAAATATTCAAGTGGGAAAAAATACATCAATAATTCCTCCTATGCCTCTGAAACCTATTCCAATGGATTCCCAGCATGCCAAAATGCTAAGAATGACTTTTACTGAGCTCAATTTGGTTGAGTATTCCCCAGGATAGGCCTCGTTTACTCTAGGCCTAGTAAACTACCACTAAATTTGGTGGACTGCCAGTTAAGTCCACTAAAAGTGGGATTGCACCAAATTTGGCACGCTCCACAAAATATGACGCAAATTTAAATTCCTAATTAATTAGCGCTATGTGTAGATTATGGGTGGATAAGCATGTTTTAGTGATAAGCGTAGTTTTACGTGCTAATGCGGCTTATCGTGGTTTAACCACATTTTAAATGTTAATTAAATGTCATTAAAAAAAATCTCGCTAGGTTCGTTGTCTTAGCCCTTGGTTTTAGAGTCATGGGCACATGGGGAGGGGGCTGGCTCCCTCCAAGCCCCAAATGGTAGGTGGTTAAACTTTAAGTTTATTCGGAGAACTAATGGGGTAAGAAACACCCCGAAGAAGAGACAGTATGGTGCGCAGTTTGGAGGTGAGAGGTTAGGGGTTCGAGCCCCCAATCCACCATAAATTTTTACATGGATTTTAAATAGATCCTCTTCTAGGTTTGTCGACTTGCCTCCAGACTTAGCCTTCTGTCACAATGGTTAGTTTCTCCTCTAAAATTGGTGAAATCTGCCGAGAGATGGTTTGCAAAACATTATAATATATATATCTATATACTATACATATATATATATATATATATATATATATATATATATATATATATATAGATATAGATATATATATATATATATATATATATATATATATATATATATATATATAGATATATATATATATAATTCCACCATATTGATTAATGTTCAAACAGATAGTTTTACCCCCATAGGTTAGGAGTTGGCCCACCAAAGAGGACACGTGGCACCCTCTAGTTGGGTTATACTTCAACCTTAAAAAAAATTCAAATTCCAACTTAGGAAGAGTTGGAGATCATTGGGAAATTTCTCTGTTCACTTAACCCATCTGGTGAATCTGAAGACGATACTTGTAACAATGCCACTGGCTACAAACTGGAGAATATTCCTTGCAATGATGACTGTACCTACCACATTAGCATTGTACATGTTATGCTCTTTTTTTTCCTATTTTGGAAAATGAACAACAGACAATAAATCAATCATACGAACTCAGATTTTGATGAAACGAGTTGCACCGAAATCGTGGTTTAACCGCATTTTAAATGTTAATTAAATGTTATTAACAAAAATCTCACCGGGTTCGTTGTCTTAGCCCTCGTTTTTGGAGTCGTGGACACATGGGGAGGGGGTTGGCTCCTGTTGAGTCCCGAATTTGCCTCTTGTCCATACACTTTTCCATATCTTTTTCACTCACCTAAACCTCCAAAATTGTCAATATCATGTGCAAAAGGGTATCTAACATGGTTTTTAATTATGTTTGTGTGTTTTCTATTTGATTTCAGATTTTGTTCAAGGCCACCAAGGAAACTTGTCACTTTCCGCACCGTCGCAACCTCTCCGTACCGCTTTGTGGAAATCTATGTTACAGGTGTCCACGAAGGAAACGAGCCACATGGGCAGGCTAGGAATGACAAGGACATGGTCCGTGTCCTATTGGTTCAAGTAAATTCGTCAAAGAAAGCCGCGGTCAAAGCCATCCACGTGGAAGTCAACTATGGAGTTCTATGTCGGCTGGACTCTGTTTCGTGGCATATAAACATCCATACGGCCATTTCCAAGCTTGCGGAGGTTAATTGACATCTGTGCAAAGTTCTGGAGTTGAATTCAAGCGCCCACCTTCCATAGATCCGTTTTCCAACATGGCCATACTCCTATATCCGCGGCCTTAGTGGTCTACGTGCTGGCTGCTATCATAAACTTCAGGAGACAGTTACAGTTTATTGCTTTATATAGAGCGTTTGCATACGCACGTAGAGTTAGTTGATAGTTGTTAGTTGATCATAGCTGTTGAGTTGATGTGCGTACTCTGTTATGTAGTGATTACGCTGCCTTGAGCCGTAATACTACCAGTCTGTAATGAATTTCTTTTTAATGTGAAGAACTTTGTTTTCAACTTAATTTGTGTTGAGGATCGTTACCAAAGCTGCGTAGAGGGCCCCTGCTCAGCCGAGGTTCTGTGTATTAATGTATATATTTTTCATTTCATTTCTTTAAACAGTCATTGTATCATAACCCATTACATGCTCATATTTCATAGTTGCTTCATTTCTATTCATTAATTTCCATTGCATTCTTGTCTTTCATGTTTTTATGATTGTTAAATCACTGATCAGTTTTCTTGTGCAGGTTTTAGGTAGACAGCCCGGGGCATTTTCATAGTATTTTAGCTAATGATATGAAACTGACATTATTCTGCTGCTAGTTTCCTTTTTCATAGCTTTTGTTTAACTTCAGTCTTGTTTTGTTCATTTCAGTTTTGTTTATTTGATTCAGTAGTTAAATTTAAATATATTAAGCTACTCATAGTGTCTTCGGTTACCTCCGAAAGCCACAGCTGGACTGATGGTGAGGGGCTGCATGATAAAATGTGTAGTTTAGTATTAGTTTCCTTTCTGCAAAATTAGATATATTAAGCTGCTCATAGCGTCTTCAGTTACCTCCGAAAGCCACAGCTGGACTGATGGTGAGGGGCTGCATGATGAAATGTGTAGTTTAGTATTAGTTCCTTTTCTGCAAATTTAGATATATTAAATCATGTATAACATCTCCAGTTGCCTCCGAAAGCCACAGCTGGACTGATGGCGAGGGATTGAATTATGTGTGTATGGTTTAGTATTAGTTTACTTTCTGCAAATTAAATAATCAGTTACACAAGTTGTTTATGATTACTTCCGCAAGTCATAGCTGGTCTAATGATGAAGGGTCAGAAAATGAATTGATGCAAACTGATTTAGATTTATTTCATTGCAATTTTGAATTTCCATAAGCGTAGTTTCTTTTGTGTTCAGTTGGCAGCAAGAATAGTTTAGTTTTCATGTTCACTAGTTTCTTGTTTTGATTCATTAGATTAGCAGCACTTTTCATTTCAGCAGTTTACTTTCTTTGTCATTGTAATTTCAATTTGCTTTTAAAGTTTCAAGATTGGTAAATCATTATATGGGATATCACTTCCTTGAATAAATATAACCAAGCTTGCTTTTCACTTTAATTTAGAATTTCCATTTTACCTTAGAAAGACCACAAACGACAAAAAGTTAAGAAAGAGGTTATCTTGCACATATAGTGCGCCGCACTTCATCAGCTTACGATTCCCGGATTGACAATTAAATGCAGCAATTTAGGACACACTAAATTGACCAAACATTTTGGCGCCGTTGCCGGGGAAGTGTAACTAGGTAGCCAATTTCTTAAAAAAAACATAAAATCATAAAAGAAGGGAAAACTTGATAACTTCTTGAAGTATGCTCTCCTCTTGCACCTAGTGTGATCTGGAGGATCAGAAAAGAGAGTTATTGGTTTAGTAATTTCTTCAGTATGCTCTCTTCTTGCACCTAGCGTGATCTGGAAGATCAGAAAGAGAATTATTAGCCCAACTTTTTAAAAATAAAAATAAAAAATGACATTCATAGAGCAAGAGATTCTAGGGGAAGGTTTATAGCTAAAGCCAAGAGTTCGATTTTCATAACTCCATCTTCTTCAAGGCATAGACCAGATTCACCACCATCTACCCCTAGCCTTAAGATTTTTGGAAGTCAAAGAACAACTGAATTAGAGGATTCTCCTATACCATCTACTAAAACCCACTTAGAAAACAAAGAAACTTTCTCTCATCCTTCCTTGGTAGAAGAACTAGAGGACTATAAGGACTCTAAAGAAACTATCATGGCAGAGGAAGTAATAAATAGAGGTGGAGGTAGAGGAGGAGGAGATAATGAAGATAACAATGGTGAAGGAAATAACGGGAGAAATAGGGACAATTTTCTTGGATTCCCTATAGTTGATGAGGAAACTCATGCAACAATGAAAAATATCTCACCATCTGTTCTTCCTAACTTTTATGGGTTACGAAGTGAGGATCCTGAAACATTTCTGTTTGAGTTTGAAGTAGTGTGCCGAACTTATGACTATATGGAAGATTCTCAAAAACTCAAACTGTTTCCTTCAACATTGAAGGGATCTGCTTTGAAATGGTTCATGTGATTAGCCACTCAATCTATCAGGACTTGGAATGATATGAAACAAACATTTTTGGATAGATACTTGGACTATTGTATGCCCACCAATCACAAGGATGAGGTGTTCAAAATGATGCAAAAAGAAGATGAAAATTTGGAAGACTTAATTGAAAGATTTCAATACAACTTGAAAAGAGCAAAGATGAGCAACTTAGATAATGAAACCTTGAAAGCTCTCCTATTAAAATCCATTAGAGATGAATGGATAGACATTTTAAACATGATGGGGAAAGGAGACATTTCTCAACTCCCATTTCATGATATAACAGAACTATGTATCCAATTCTCAAGGGGAAGATCTAAAACTGGAAAAGGGCCTAGGGATTCTTCTCTTATTAGGGCTAACAAATCTGCAACTGGATCAGTAAGTAGGACAAAGATTGGTAATATGCTTGATGAGTTTAAAACTGATATCTTAGGGGTCTTAGTGAACAACTAGACACCCTTAAAATCCAAAACAAGCAGAAAGCAGAAACAGATGCTTTAGCCATCTTTTGTCCGAAATGTAGAAAGAAACATGCTTTAAGGGAATGTCCCTTGGATGCAAAAGTTGTAGAAACATGTATGATTTGCTCGGAAAATCATGAAATCAAGGATTGTCCTTCAATCCCTGGACTCAAAGTTGTTTTTCAAGAAGATCCAAATTCAATAGAATCTCTCTGTTTTGTCGCAAGGAGACCTTGGCAGGGACAACAATCTCAAGGGTTTAATAACCCTATGAATCTTCAAACCCCACCAAATTGGACTCCCTGGCAACAATCTTGGCCCCAACATCAAAATTCATATCAGCCATGGGTACAAGGGATGCAAAATCCTTATGGGAGATTTGCTCAATTTTATCAATATCCTCCATCTTTTCAAAATCAACAAGCTCTACAATTTCCAAGCCAAAATCCACAACTTTCATTGCCATTTCCACAACAACAACCTTCTCAACAAAATACAAATCCTCAACTCATGCTCCCATACCAAAAAAAGACAAATCAACTTCCAGCTCAGCCATTGCCAAATCCTAACAATAAGAATCCTCAAACTACTTATATGGTAGAAGGACAACAATTTCCTACCTATATGATTGTTCCTCTCAACGATGTACAACTCAGATCTGGTAGAGTTTTAGAAAAACCTTCTATAGACATTCAAGAGCAAGATACCTTTGAGGAGGACTCTCTTCAAGTCAATAAGGGTTCTGAGGAAGAATCTCTTCAAAATTCAAAAATTCAAAAAGAAAAAGAAAAGCTAACATCCACAACTCTTATAGTTGAGCAACATGTATCTTCATCTACACCTCCTTTCCCGGAAAGACTACAAATTGATAAGGGGGTGGAAAAACAAATCTTGTTGCCTAACTATGACTTTCTAGATGAATTGAAGAATGTTTGTATCAAGATTCCATTGCTACAAGCCATTCGAGAAATTCCTATTCTAGCAAAAACCATAAAGGAGTTTAGTTTCAAAAGACCAGGAAGGAAACTAAAGGACACAAGAAGAATCCACCTGGTAGGAAAGATTGCAGACATTATGATGGGAAAAATGACCATGCAGAAGTATGTAGATCCCAGAAGTCCAATTGTCAAGACACATATAAATGGGATAGAAATTCCAAACACATTGATTGACTTAGGGGCTGCTATCAACATTATGAGTAGACAGACTATGGAACAGTTAAAACTTCCTAACCTTCTTTTTACACCTACTTTATCGCAACTTGCAGATCGATCGGTTATTAAACCAGATGGTGTATTAGAAGATATTTCAGTCTCCTTAGATTCTTGGGAATATCCAGTAGACTTTATGATTTTGACTCCCAAAAGTAATCTAGGAGGACATCCAATTATCTTAGGAAGACCTTGGCTGGCCACAGCTGATGCTTTTATTAGTTGTAGATCTCGAGACATGTACATTTCTAATGGTAATTCGACAAAGAAATTCAATTTGTATCCTCCCGCAAGAGCAATTACAGAAATAGGAGACAATGAATGGGTCGATGATGAGAACACTATACAAACTGTCTTTACCATTTCTGAAATTAGTGAGGATAGTCAAATTCTGAACACATTAGAAAATTTTGAGATAACTTCAGAATATGACCCCACACAATTTCAGTTGGAATCCGACATAGAATATTTATCATCAAGACAAATGTCTCTTTACTCTATGGAAGAGTTTGGTAGTTCTACTATTGAGATTTTTCCAGGAAAAACATTGAATATCAACAAACATTTGGAGAAGTCACAACAAGAAGAACTAAACAGAATCTTGCAAAAACATTCTACTGCATTTGCATGGGAGTATACTGACATGAAGGGTATTGATCCTAAGACTTGCATCCATCATATCTATAATGAGGAAAACAGTAGACCAATCAGACAACCTCAAAGAAGGATGAATCCAAATCTTAGGGAGATAGTGAAAGAAGAGCTCCAAAAACTTCTCAATGTAAACTTCATTTATCCAATTTCAGAGAGCCGATGGGTTTCTCCTTTGGTTATAGTACCTAAAAAGAATGGTAAATGGAGAGTATGCATTGATTACAGGGAGTTGAACAAAGCAACTTTGAAGGATCACTTTCCTTTGCCTTTATTGATCAGGTATTAGATACATTAGCAGGTAAAAAGTACTTTTCATTTTTGGATGGTTTTAGTGGCTATAATCAAATTCAGGTAGCACCTGAAGATCAAGATAAGACCACATTTACTTGTCCATGGGGAACTTTTGCCTACCGAGTGCTTCCTTTTGGTTTATGTAATGCACCCGCAACATTCCAAAGAGCAGTACTAGGAATTTTTTCTGATCTAATCCATGATTGTGTAGAGGTTTATATGGATGATTTTACAGTTTATGGTAATTAATTTGAAGAGGCATTAGAAAATTTGGAAAAAGTTCTCATAAGATGTAAAGAAACAAACCTTTCATTAAGCCATGAAAAATGCTTTATGATGTTTACTGAAGGGATTGTTTTAGGACATCATATTTCAGGAGATGGAATTAAGGTTGATAGATCAAAAGTTGAAGTCATCTCCAAGTTGCCTATTCCAAATTGTCAAAGAGATGTTAGAAGTTTTCAAGGATTTACTGGTTACTGTAGAAGATTTATAGAAAACTTCACTAAAATAGCATCTCCACTCTTCAAATTGCTTACAAAACACTGTGAATTTAAATGGGATCCTGATTGTCAATTAGCCTTTGAAACTTTGAAAACAAGAATATCTGAAGCACCTATCTTGAGAGGACCAAATTGGAAACTCTCTTTCCATATTTCTACGGATGCTTCAGATACAGCTCTAGGAGCTGTGTTGGGTCAAAAAGATTTAGTTCCTTATGCCATTTATTATACCAGTAAAAATTCGACTCCCACAGAGTTGAACTATACTGTGACTGAAAAAGAGTTTTTAGCTGTTGTTCATGCAATTAATAAGTTTAGACATTACATAACAGGCTATGAAACTTTTATTCATACCGACCATTCTGCAATTAGATATTTAATGAACAAACCTGTTACTAATGGCAGAGTGACAAGATGGCTTTTACTTTTGCAAGAATTCAATATTACCGTGTTGGATAGACCAGGAAAACAGAATACAGTAGCTGATTTCTTGTCTAGGATTCAGAATACTAAAGAAGATTCTCCTGTAGAAGATAAGTTTCCCGATGAATACTTGTTTGCAGTAACTATTAAGACCCCTTGGTATGCAGATATTGCTAACTATTTGGTTACAGGGAAACTACCTTCACATTTATTTTCAAGAGAAAAACGAAAAATTATTCAGGAGAGTTCAAGATATTCATGGATTTCTAACGAATTGTTTAAAACAAGGCCAGATCTTGTGATCAGAAGATGTGTCAGGGAAGATGAAATGCCTGATATTCTTAAGGCATGTCATGATGAACCATGCGGCGGACACTTTGCGGACAAAAGGACTGCCTATAAAATCCTTTCCTTGGGATATTATTGGCCTTCTCTCTTCAAAGATGCAAAACAATATGTCAAAAGGTGTGATAGCTGCCAAAGAGTAGGGAAACCTACCCTTTCAAATGAAATGCCACTGCAAACACAAGTACTCATTGAACCCTTTGAAAAATGGGCATTAGATTTCATTGGACCAATTAATCCACCATCGAAGCAAAAGAAGTATATATTGGTTTGCACTGATTATGCTACTAAATGGGTAGAAGCTAAAGCATTAGTATCTGCTACTGAAAATTCAGTTGTTCATTTTCTTTATGAGGATATTTTTACTCGCTTTGGTGTTCCAAGAGAAATTGTGACAGATCAGGGGAGCCAATTCACATCAAATTTGGTGGAGAAGTTGATGCAAGAATACAAAATCAAGCACAGAAGATCTACTCCTTACCATCCACAAGCAAATGGTCAAGTGGAGTCCACAAACAAAGTTCTTGAAAGTATCATCACCAAAACTGTTCATCTACATAGAAGAGATTGGGCAGAAAGGCTTCCAGAAGCCTTGTGGGCCTACAGAACTACATGGAGGAATACAACAGGACATTCTCCCTATGAACTTGTTTATTGGAAAGAAGTCTTGTTTCCCATTGAGTTCCAAGTCAAGACCTTCAAGATAGCAGTTCAGTTGGGAATGGACTTATCAGAAGCCCAAAAGCATAGAATGGAGCAATTGAATGAGCTAGATGAGATCAGACAAGAAGCAATTCTAAGAACTGATCTAGTTCAATATCAAAGAACTAAGTGGCATGACAAATATATCAAAGAGAATAAGTTTCAAGAAGGAGATTGGGCATTGTTATTTGACTCCAAGTTTAAAGATTTTCAAGGGAAATTTCAGACTCATTGGCTTGGGCCATATGAGATTGATAAGATCTTTAACAATGGAGCTGTAAGAATCAAGACCATTGATGAATTTAAAACTCCTCTTTTAGTGAATGGCCATAGATTAAAATTTTATCATAAGCCACTCTCTAAAGAGGATTTTGTCAAGTTGTTTCAAGAAAGTTCTGCAATCAGGCTGGTACAGAAGAATCCTTCTTCTCTACCAAGCTAGCTTTTGTTTTTCAAGTTTAAAAAAAAAAAAAAAGGGAAAAAAAAAAATAGTATAAGCCTGAAAACCAATCATTGATTGGCAGTCTTATACAGAAAATATGGGGTGAAAATCAGGGACACCTGACACTCTATATTTTCCAAAAAAAAAAAATCTGTTTTTCATTTTATTTCATCTCACCACCCACTCCATTTCATTCCACTTCATTTCATTTCATTTCACTTCATTACACTTCATTCCACTTCATTTCACTTCATTACACTTCATTCCACTTCATTTCATCCATTCCATCAATAAAAATCTTTTTATGACCATTTCCACCTGGTCATTTGTCATTTGTTCATTTCTATTTCAGCCAAGTGATAGCTGTGTCAGTTTCCGCAGCTGACATCTGTTTCCGCAGCTAACTCCAGTTTCCGCAGCCAGAAGTAGATTCCGCAGCTACTACTACTCTGTTTGAAAAAAGATTGTACAGTTAGTTGTTATTTTCATAAATCATGAAATAAAATGCAGGAGAGGATCAATGGGACATTCAAGACACTAATGAAGATCAATCAGTTGAAGACCAAGAGAAAAAGCAAGGATTCCAAAGGTATGAATAAAGTTTATTTCAAATAGTATCGAAAAACACATTTTTATGTAATTTTAAACTATGAGCTCTACCCATAACGCGCAATGATTATATTGACAGTCCGTAACCTTCCACGATCTCTATGTTATCCTCTTGCATTGATTTACAAACGGTTTCATTATTGAAATTCCGACTCTCACTCATGTTCAAATATCCCACCGTAGATAATGATACGTATTTGAGTTGACAAAGGACTCTTACAAGCCGCATAACTTCATAATCATTGATTGAAACATGTTCATATTTATGACACAGCCACCAAAAATTAAAAATGCGGTCGAATGCATTATACTTTGTTAACCTCTTTGTCGTTTCTCTGTCGTGTTTACAAAACCCCACTCTACTCATTCTCACTCTCTGTTTCATTCCATTCCGTTCCTTTTGCTCACTCTCATTCCCGTATATCCACCCACAGTCTTATTCCATTATGTTTATGGTGCTCATTTCCGTTTTGTGATAACATCCCCACAGTATTGTGCTATACTATGTGTATTCCATCGTTTCATTTCCGCTTAAACCCTCACAGAGGCAAGCCTGTGAAGCACAGAGAAGAAAATGGGAAAATTATTAAGGGCAGAGCCGGAAGGACAGAAATTTATAGAGGGATTTCCGCAAGAAAAAGAGATGTTGAGGAAAGCTAAATGGCTGCGTTTTATTCAGAAATTCAGGGGTTACCACAGAGAAGTTACCAAAGCGTTTGCAAGATCATTTGATGGCTCGGAAGCAGAAGTGGGAGACCTCAAGTTTTTGGTTAATGAAGCATCAATAGCAGCAGCCACAGAGCTTCTTCAAGAAGGAGAACGTTGGTTCAAAAATAAAAGTATCAGTGATGAGGCATGGAGAACAATCCTCCGAAATCAAGGTATGGATATCACTGTTTTCAAAAGAGGAATCCCTGTGCATGCAATAAAAGATGAATGGGCCACTTTACTACTCATTGTTCATAAATTTATCACATGTGAAGGCCGTTTTGGCTCCATGTACATGTATCATACTAGGCTATTGATGAATTTTCTTGAAAACCAAACTCTCAATCTTCCTTATTTCCTATATAATAGCTTGAAGAAAATGGCTGTCACTGTGCAAAAACACCTAGGAGATGTAGAGCCTCATTTATATCATCATGGGCTTATAAAAATTTTGATTGAAAAGGAGCTAAAAGAAAGAAAAGATACATGGGAACAATTCCTAGTTAGAAACTTCTTTGAAGAACCTCAGGAAATTCCTGAAGGTAATCCAATTAGAAGAAGTAGAAGAAAGAAAATGGATGTTGAAACCCAAGTTGCTCCTACACAGGAAATTCCCGCAGCTAGCACAGCAAAAAGAAGTAGAAGGAAAAGAACAGTAGATGAAATCCAAGATACTTCTACTATTACTATGAAGAAAAATGATAGGGAAGAGAGATTGGTAAAAGGGAAGAAGAAGGAAATCAAAACTAAGAAGCCAATAATATCAAAAGGGAAAGAAATTATTGAGGCTGTCCATAAAACTTCTTCTTCTGAAGAAGAAGATCACCAAATTCTGTCTGAAAGATTAATTTTTCTTCAAAAACAGTCATCTCTATCCAAGAAGGCAAAAACAGGAAAACAAAAACAAAAGGGTAGTGTACCACAGCATGTGAGGAGAAGCAGCAGGCTTAAGGGAAAACTGAGAAAAACACAAATTAAAGGTCCTCATTTCATTGATTTGGGTGAGGAGACATCTGAACAGTCTCCAACTGACAATAGTCCATTTCAGTCAGTTAGTGAACCCGACTCCTTTCACTCCCAATCAGACAATGAGCGTACTCCATCTTATTCTCAGCAAAATATTGATGAAAGTTCTCCTCAGCCAAATTTTGAACATAATTCTCCCTTGCAGCATTTTGAGGACAGTCCGATGAAGAAGACACCGGAAGTAGACCCCAAACAGCAGGAGGTCTATGATTATATAGAATCCTTGGAGAAGGCAGCCACAGGTCCAAGCACCTCTTCTACTTAGCCTCATACATTGCAGGATGACTTGGTTCAGTCATTAAAACAGGAGATTTTTGAGCTTGAGCTTTTGAATCGGCATATCAAAAATGAAAATGAAACACTCAAAGAGCAAGGCAAACTCGACAAGATTATCCATGACAATACTATGTTACATTTGGGTATTTGGCAAAAGAAAAATAAGAAGCTAAAAAGGAAATGCCAAAAATTGAGCAGAGCACTTGTGAATATCAAATTCAAGTGCCTCATGAAGAAACCCAGAATGATGGCAGTACCAAAGAAGAAGAGAAGGGGGTTAGATGTGTTGGCTGAAGTATCAAGGCACATGAATTGAACAAAGAGTGTCAAAATTTTGGTTGCATGAGGACATGCAACACCTTCACAGTGGGGGTATGTTGAGTCCCGAATTTGCCTCTTGTCCATACACTTTTCCATATCTTTTTCACTCACCTAAACCTCCAAAACTGTCAATATCATGTGCAAAAGGGTATCTAACATGGTTTTTAATTATGTTTGTGTGTTTTATATTTGATTTAGATTTTGTTCATACAGTTGCGGAAACTTGTCACTTTCCGCAGCTGCTGCAACTTTCCGCAGCTATTTTGTGGAAATCGATGTTACAGGTGTCTACGAAGGAAACGAGCCACATGGGCAGGCTAGGAATGACAAGGACATGGTTCGTATCCTATTGGTTCAAGTAAATTCGTCAAAGAAAGCCGCGGTCAAAGCCATCCACGTGGAAGTCAACTATGGAGTTCTATGTCGGCTGGACTCTGTTTCGTGGCATATAAACATCCATACGGCCGCTTCCAAGCTTGCGGAGGTTAATTGACATCTGTGCAAAGTTCTGGAGTTGAATTCAAGCGCCCACCTTCCATAGATCCGTTTTCCAACATGGCCATACTCCCATATCCGTGGCCTTAGTGGTCTACGTGCTGGCTGCTATCATAAACTTCAGGAGACAGTTACAGTTTATTGCTTTATATAGAGCGTTTGCATACGCACGTAGAGTTAGTTGATAGTTGTTATTTGATCATAGCTGTTGAGTTGATGTGCGTACTCTGTTATGTAGTGATTACGCTGCCTTGAGCCGTAATACTACCAGTCTGTAATGAACTGCTTTTTAATGTGAAAAACTCTGTTTTCAACTTAATTTGTGTTGAGGATCGTTACCAAAGCTGCGTAGAGGGCCCATGCTCAACCGAGGTTCTGTGTATTAATGTATATATTTTTCATTTCATTTCTTTAAACAGTCATTGTATCATAACCCATTACATGTTCATATTTCATAGTTGCTTCATTTCTGTTCATTAATTTCCATTGCATTCTTGTCTTTCATGTTTTTATGATTGTTAAATCACTGATCAGTTTTCTTGTGCAGGTTTTAGGTAGACAGCCCGGGGCATTTTCAGAGTATTTTAGCTAATGATATGAAACTGACATTATTCTGCTGCTAGTTTCCTTTTTCATAGCTTTTGTTTAACTTTAGTCTTGCTTTGTACATTTCAGTTTTGCTTATCTGATTCAGTAGTTAAATTTAGATATATTAAGCTGCTCATAGCGTCTTCAGTTGCCTCCGAAAGCCACAGCTGGACTGATGGTGAGGGACTGCATTATGAAATGTGTAGTTTAGTATTAGTTTCTTTTCTGCAAATTTAGATATATTAAGCTGCTCATAGCGTCTTCAGTTGCCTCCGAAAGCCACAGCTGGACTGATGGTGAGGGACTGTATTATGAAATGTGTAGTTTAGTATTAGTTTCTTTTCTGCAAATTTAGATATATTAAATCATGTATAACATCTTCAGTTGCCTCCGAAAGCCACAGCTGGACTGATGGCGAGGGATTGAATCATGTGTGTATGGTTTAGTATTAGTTTACTTTCTGCGAATTAAATATCAGTTACACAAGTTGTTTATGATTACTTCCGTAAGTCATAGCTGGTCTAATGATGAAGGGTCAGAAAATGAATTGATGTAATCTGATTTAGATTTATTTCATTGCAATTTTGAATTTCCATAAGCGTAGTTTCTTTTGTGTTCAGTTGGCAGCAAGAATAGTTTAGTTTTCATGCTCACTAGTTTCTTGTTTTGATTCATTAGATTAGCAGCACTTTTCATTTCAGCAGTTTACTTTCTTTGTCATTGTAATTTCAATTTGCTTTTAAAGTTTCAAGATTGGTAAATCATTATAGGGGATATCACTTCCTTGAATAAATATAACCAAGCTTGCTTTTCACTTTAGAATTTCCATTTTACCTTAGAAAGACCACAAACGACAAAAAGTTAAGAAAGAGGTTATCTTGCACATATAGTGCACGCACTTCATCAGCTTACGATTCCCGGATTGACAATTAAATGCAGCAATTTAGGACACACTAAATTGACCAAACAGCTCCCTCATACCCCCAAATGGTAGGCGGTTAAACTTTAAGTTTATTCGGAGAACTAATGGGGTAAGAAACACCACAGAGAAAGAGACGGTGGTGCACGGTTTGCGGGCAAGAGGTTAGGGGTTTGAGCCCCCACTCTGCCATAAATTTTTACATGGGTTTTAAATAGATCCTCTACTAGGTTTGTCGACTTGCCTCAGAGACTTAGCCTTCTATCACAATGGTTAGTTTCTCCTCTAAAATTAGTGAAATCTATCGAGATATGGTTTAGAAAAACATTATAATATATATATATATATATATATATATATATATATATATATATGAAACATATACATATACATAAATACATACTAGACTATACTTAATGAGCATTATTTTACCATTCGCTTTTTCACACACACATGCGATATTTTTTTCATATATATATATATATATATGTGTGTGTGTGTGTATTCTATATAGAAAAAAATATCGGTAATGGGGTGTGAAAAAACGAATGGTAAAATAATTCTCATTAAGTATAATTTTAGTCATCCACAACATTCATATCATCGTAGAGAGAATCTCATGCTAGTCATCTTAAGACAACATAGTGTTTGAGAGCATGAGTAAACCTCATGACATTAACCAGAAGACGAGGATAATGGTTTGAGAGGAATATCAATAGTCCTTCAATAATTGCGGGAGCAAAGCCAAGTGTTGCAAGCCCTTCATCCCCTGTGGGGATAGGATCCATCAACACTTTTTGTTTGCATCGTACATGTATCGGGGCACCGTATTGAATTTAGAGGGCAGCTAGATCATGGATAGAATCGAATAAAGACACTATCGCATACTTACCCGATTTGAAGGATTTATAGGAGATGGGATCCACCAACATCCTTCGTCTCGTTTTACCTTGTTATGCCTCGCGTGCATTGTATTGAATTTAGACTATATTGGATAATGGATTAAAGAAAATAAAAGAAAATTATCACGGATCTATCTTTATTTGAAGATTTTAGAATATACTTTTTAAGCTTTAGGACTAAAGGAGGTATATCTATAATTTGTGACGCAAACTCAAGATAGGGGTGGTCAAAATATGCTAGGCTTTTAGCAATTTGGAAAAGACTTGTAAGTTTAAATGAGTTTATCCTAACTTATATAGTCTTTGGGAAACATTATCTCATGAAATCATGTCCTACTTGAAAAGGTGTCGGGAGCATGTATGTGCAAGTTCATAACAATTTCATAAGTCATTACTTCAAATCTCTATTCAGCAGCATTCCACCCATTTATGGGTGAAAATCATCAAGAGCTTGCAGGGTGTGTCTGAAATGCTACTTTTTGTTTACCATTGTTTGTGTGATGCGACCAACTAAAAACCCACCCAAAATTTCATGGTCATTAAGAAATTAGCATACATGGAATAAAATATACTTACAATGCACTAGCTCCATGCGTGCTGGAGTTGAAGGTGTGAAGCACTCAGGCATAGCCAACTAAATCACCGCAAAATCAGCACGAGATTTGTATTGCATGAAAATCTAATGGAAACTATGGAAGACCATGACTTGCAACATCCTGAGTATTCTTTTTCCCGATTTTGTTGTAGAGTCCGGCTAGGGGTAGTAAGAGAGAATTCCACAGCAAGAAAGTTGAGCATCCATTTCAATTTTCAATATTTTGATAATCTCAGAGCTATCCAAGCCTCACTTATGGGTGTTTCTGCTACGGGCATAAAAGGCCGAGTGTAATGCATATATTTTCCTAATCTCTATCACAGAATTCCTTTCAATGACTCACTCACAAGTTGTCCCCCATACGAGCCAAGTCCTTTCCCATGGGTGTTACACAACATTTTGTCACGAGCCACCGCAATCCCCATCCCTCACCTTTGGAGGAACATTTTTGTGAAGTGACTAATATAAAGTGTGCGTACCTTGAAAAGACCATCATTGCATCCCTTGCCATGAGGACAACATTCCTTCGGTAAATTCTGACGAGACCATCATAAAAACATGTTGTTGCATTGACGTTAGTAGTTCGTTATGCCCTTGCATAAATGAGGAAAGAGTAACACTAGGCCCCATGCCCATTGGCGCTGTGTCCCAGGTTAGCTACTCATACCAAGATGTTTTGGAATGGTTTTTAAATATAGAGGTGAAGTTTCTATCCTAACAACTTCGTGGGCGAGTCGGCCCTAAGTGGTTTAGTGAATAACTATGACCACCCTCCTTTGGCCTCTTATTTCCACCTTTTTGGGAGACGTCCCAAGGATAAGGCTTCCCTTCCACCATTGTATTGATTCCAACATCCTCCTTTCCCTCTATAAATAGAGCTATCTCCCATTGATGCACTAGCTAAAAAATCTTAGCTAAAAGGCAGAAGAGAATTCTTTGAATATCTTGCTAAGTAGATAGATAAAAAGATGCCTTGAGTCGAGAGAGCTTAGGCTTGTGTCCTTACTCGTCCCATTTCCGAACGATCCTTCGAGATGCACTTCAACTAAACCCATTTGAAGGAGAAATTTGCTTGTTATCAAGGCTCCGGTTGTAATATCTTTCTTCTATTTATATATACATGACTATTTTACGGTTCCCATCTTGTGTTTATATGGTTTATTTTACACAATGTGTTTAGTCCTCCTTGACTAACTAGTTAGCTACGAATGAAACTATTGTCTTGTATATTTCTCTTTTCTTTGATCTTTGTGCAGGAATACGAGTACCATTGTTGAAGGACTTCAACCTATCGGGACGAGAGATCAAGGGCCGCCACTACTACGAGTGCCGACGGTCGCGTTGGACTCCAGCTAGGTCAATCTACCGCAACCTATTTCATTCATTAGCTAGGAACATACACCTTATCTTGTTCCCTTGTTGCTAGACCCACTCTAGGGCTAGAGGGATCACCTCTTGTCCCACCGGAGGGGGTTAGATTTCCAACAAGTTGACGAATCCGGCCAGGGAATCGATTAGCCAGGTTTTCGTCTCATTTCTTATTTGGAATCGACCTTGTCAAGTTGACTTCGGTAGTTTGATTACTTGTCTATATTTTTTTGGATTGATTGATTGTTTAGAATTATCTCCGTTTAGATCTAGAGTGTCAAGATTGACCTCTTGCTCCTTTGTCCTTCCATCCTCCCTTAGTTATCCATCTTAGCACGGGATTTTCCTTGAACAATCGCGCGGGTGGCACTTGTTGCTTTTGTTGCGGTAGCACCAACCCACAATTTTAGCGCGGATTGCCACCTCACATTTCGCCTTTCCAGTTCCTTCAGGATTTGGTTTGACACTGTTGGCCACCTATAAAAAAATTTTCTATCAAAAGGTCGCCAAAACTTTGTTGGTCTTCAAGAAACGGTTTGCAAATGTGGCCCTGCAAATGTTATCTCTTGAAGCCTTTGGGAGATCTCATGCTCATGTCTAAATCCACACTCCCCTGTTTCTGTCAAAACTGCGAAATTTTGCCAAAAACTCCCTTGAGGAATATTTCTTTAACAAAACCCTTTTCCCTTCCCTTTCTTCTTGACAAATTAACCTCATTTTAACTCCTTCTTCCCCCCATGAAATCCAACTTTTTCCCTTTCTTCTTCATCAAAACCCTTTTATAAGGTTCAAAGACTCCTTCTTTGCCTTGTGAGCAACCTCTAAACCTTGAAAAACCATTGAAAATCCTTCAAAAACACATTTTCATAATTATGGGAGTTAAACCCCTTGACTCGCCCTTATCCCTTTTCTCATACGCCCACCACAGAACCAAGTGTTTATCACTCGAGTTTTCTAGAGAAGTTGTGTAAGAGGAAAGTATACCGAGGTAACCACAAACCAATCTTTTAGATGCAGAATCTAGCCAATCTGCATCCAGAGAGGGCTCTCTCTTTATGATTTATCTTTGTTTTTGAATGATTTTAGGCTAGTTATAGGTGCAAAGTTTGTTTTGGGAAAATGGTGGAATCCACAAACTAAGGGCAAGGTTGAGGGCTTTCAGTCCATTGGGCTATGGAGTCTAAGGATGGCTTTACTGGATTTCTTTTCTGAACACAAGATGGTATTATAGGGCAAGATAGCTAGACAGAGAAAAATCCTTAAAATTTAAAGTGGATGGATGGTCTTGAAGGGATGAAAGGCAACTAAGAATATTTCACCATATTCAAGAGGAAGAAGAGAAATGATTACAAGCAAAGAGCAATGAAGGATTCTTTGTTACAGTAATCAACAATATTGAATCAGCAAAACATGAGCAATTAAGAATTCATGCTTATAACTAATCCAGAAGAAAACATCGAGAATAATCACATTTGAAAACATAGTACAATTAAGCAAATTTTGTTTCAATCCTTTATGTAAACTATTCAGAAATGGATATGATGATAGCATAAACTAATATAAAATTTAAACACAAGGGTTGGAAAACTTATTGAACTGGAAGTCCAACACATGAATCCTGCAACAAGTCCAGTGCTTCAAAACATCATCTAGTAAGCCACAAGTAAATTTGTCCAAAAGCTTTTTATTCCGAAAACCTCAATGTTACAGCAGAGTAATAGAATCCACCCTTCAAAACTCTATTTGAAGGCTTATTTATACAAAAATAATCTTAACAATCTTACTCTATCCTAGCCAAGAATTCAGGCTGACTTAAAGCGCATTTACAACAAACAAGAGACACATGGTCTCGAAAATAGAATAATGAGTAACGGCTGATGTGCTGTTCCTTTCTTCATGGACGTGCTAAGGATAAGTGCTCTAAATAGGGCTTTGTGTTGTCCTTTGCGTATTCCTTTGACTTGTTGAATACTTTTACTTCTCACGGATACTCTTTACTCTTTCATCTGATACTCTTTCATCTGATACTCTTTCATCTGCATTTCTGTTTTTACCATTTACTTAATAGTAAAGATAAACTTTTATCCTGACAACATTTTTTTACAAAATTTCCAGCATTTCCTTCCACCACTGATCATCTGGTATCATTGTTCTCCTGAGCTTCCTTAAAGTTTCATCGGCTTCAGTAAGTTTATAAAAAGTGGGCTCGTTCGGAAATAGATACTTTAACTCATGTTCCAGATGAAACAGATTTCTCACTTTTTCATAAATACTCTTCACAGTTGGTACTGTAGGTTCTGATGAGCTAGTAGAACCTATACTAGTAGAACTTACAGCTGTATGTTTAGCATGAGCTTTGATTCTTTTCTCATAAGTATCCAAGTCTACTATTTGATCCTCGGTGAGCATGGGACTTGGCAAATCACTGTCCAGCAGAGCCCAGAGGCACTATAAAAACGTTGATGTCGACAAAAATCATTACACTTTCTTTCTAGATTTTGCACAGTTCTTTTTGTAAAAATTCTCTTTGCCTCCCAAAACTACACATTACTGTCATCAATTCCTAGCAATGCTAAATTTGTTGTTTTGTTCTTGAATTCAAAAGCGGTATGAAATTTCTTGGGCTAGCTAGAAAACAAATCTTAATTCATGTCTAGTTTTGTTTATTTCCTCTTGGGCTATCTTGACTAACTCATTCTGCTAAAAAATAGCTTGAATGGAAGGCCAAATATCTCTTATTAAATTGATGATGTTGTCCCAAAGAATATCATTTATTTCATTCAGAGGCTTTTCCAGTGTAAGATCTTTTTGAAAAGCCTCAACCAATTTTTCCAACCTTTTTATTTCTCTGAGGTTGTAAACTCTTGTCTTTTTGGATGTGTCATATTTTCCCTCCAATTTTGTTAATTGTAATTTTACTTCTTGGAGTTCTGTGACCTTTAGCTGCAAACTCTCCATCTGTTTAATCAAATCCTCAGAATTCAAATTAGAAATATTCACCTGAGATGATTTTTCCTGCTGTCCTGTAGTTGTAGTACCTGTTGTTGAAGCCTGCTTGATAATTTCCTGTTCCTGCAATGCTTTCTCCAACTCCTTCTCTGTTTCATTTAGTCGCTCGG